>LS484776.1:154558-252948 GCA_900490705.1 Pristionchus arcanus | reverse complement strand
AGCTTAGAGTGCCTTGTGAGGTGTTGTGATGACCAGTGTGGTATGATGTAATAGGACCGGGGTTGAATTATTATAAATTTATTATGGCAATTACAAACGAGGGAAAGGGGGAAGGGAAGGGAAGGGAAAGGAGTGGATGGATGGATGGACCGCACGTCGTCCGTGAATGAGATCCTTGGGATCTATGGATGGATAGGGACTTGGCCCTTGGATGGTTTGGCTCGCGCTTGGGCGAGAATCCCTTGTTGGGAGCCTGGGTGGAAGATTCCGTGAAGGAATGAGATGGAATGAGAGAGCAAGGCGAGGGGGAGGAAAATAGGCCCAAAATTTGGTGTACGGTAGAAGTCGTGGTGAGAGTGCATAGACCCTGACTGTGTTTGAAACTTGGCATGTTGCCAAGAGGATGAAAAATAGGACATGTGTGATTTGGATAATAATCATTATTTAAATGATTATTTTAGATTTTAATTGGTATTTGGGTTACGAATTATGATGTAATTCGGTATTAGGAATATGTACACAACTGTATGCACGAAATCGTGGCATGGGACGACCACAAACACGTCGTGTTACAGTAGTTGTACAGGAAGGACATGGAATTGATGGAATTGCAATAGGAAAAGGGTAGCAATTTGTGAAAGTTGCTACAAGTCGGAACAAGTCGGATTTCGAGCCACCCGAGAACCGACTCCGATTCCGACTTTTCTCTCTCGAAGGCAAGCCGACCGACCGAATTCCGATTCCGACCAAGCCAAATGACTAAGAAATGGTATCGGAATTCCGAACATCGGGTTGGCTTGATTTTTACAACCCTAATTCGGGCCCTCACAACGCCGGCTCCACTGCAGCTGCGGTAAAAATAGCTTCATTTTTTTTAAAATAGCTTCATTTTATCAAATACATCGGAGAGACGAATCTTATGCAAATCAACGGCCACATGTCAAGAACAGAACGCCCATCACTGGTCTAGCTGCCCTTCGCTCAATGCATGTCCTATATACATAGCAGCGCGGCAGCACAGCGCGGACACTGAGTTGATCGACTACCCCAGAAAGATGAAGGCCGTGAAGAATACGGGCGCTCACAACGCCGATACCGCAGTGATAGCCGCAGCGGTGTCGGTGTTTCGGAGGCCCGCATTCGCCACGGCCTTCATCCTTCCGTGGTAGTCGATCCTCTCACTGAAAATGCAGACAACGAGCTCATTTTTTTTACAACCCGCACCATCCATCAAGTTTTTATTGAACATAAAATCACAGTAATTTCCTAATGGACACATTTTGTAGCGAAATACCTTCATTTTCAAAAAAATATCTGAAAGTCGGAATGTGGAATCTGATGCAAATCAACGTCCAAGTGGGAATAAATTGCCTATGACTTCGCTGCATCCTTTCTCGGTTCCTAATGTTCTTCATTCCGTCGCGCCTCAATAAAGTCACAGATTTGATATTTTCTGTACTATAGTCGTTGCCTCGCGAATTGTAACTGAAGTGTGCGATAGCTCACGATTTTTTTGCAAACTTGGACCAAGTAGTTGTCTCGTCTCTGGACACCTTCGGGGTTCGAACACTCAACCTTGTTACCGGCCTATCGCGTTAGCCACTAGGCCATGATTTTGAGTTAAAAATATTTTCTAAAAAAATTGCTCGAAGAATTACCCATATTTATGCAAAGAACCGATTTTTAAAATAAACTTTGAAAAAAGTCAATTCGCAATACCCAGCAGCGAATACCGTAGTCAGGGATACGATAGATTACTGTAGAATACGGTAGAATATTTTCCCGATCGTTTTGAGACATTTTGGCAAAAGTGTGCCCCAAGGCAAAAATAGTTGACACGCCGAACCGGGGTACGGTAGGGTACAGTGCGGTAGCCAAAAAAGATTGTCCTCGATGAACTATGCATGTAGGCCCGAGGTACGGTAGGGTTACGGTAGCCAAAAATCGATAATGGTATACTGTAGAACACTTTGGGATATGTTCCACCATGACCTACCAACCCATTTTGGACCATGACCCCCTATACGTGGTTGAGCAACGTTGTCGGGGCAGTTTTTGAAAAAAAGCCAGTTCGCGATGGATCGGTATACGGTAGCCATGTACGGTAATTAGGGTTACTGTAGATGTGATTGAGCATGGTACCAATTATCGATCGATCAAAAAATATTTCTCATCCATGACCCCCTATACATGGTTGAGCGACGTTGTCCGACAACGTTGCTCAACCACGTATCCCTATACATGGGGTCAGCCGTCAGCTCTGGACAGGTATGGTGGGAGGGGCGGGCTTTTCCTACCCCCAGGAGGATGAGGTGGGGAAAGCCCTTCCAAAAATGTGCCGAGAGGTTCCCCTCTAGCGAGCAGCAGCAAGGCGCTCTTTTGAGAGCGTGAGATAGGGATGTTGTAGGTAGAGCGCGTGCTAGACGCGACGGGTTAGAGACAGCGGGGAGAGGCGAGAGAGCGCGGCGGCGAAGGGGACGCTCTCCCTCCTCTCTGGATGACGCAAGAGAGGAGGGGAGAGGGGAGGGAAGTAGGGGGAGGGGCCAGAGGCAGGGGGAGGAGTGGCGACAGAGGAGTATTCAGATCAGAGAGGAAAAGAGACAGCTTATCCGTATCCAATTTATCCTCAATTGATTCGGCGACAGCAAAGCCGATCGGAGCGCATTGAGACGCTAGAGAAGACGTGCGAGAGAGTACCGCCAGTGCCGCCCACGCACCATCTGTCTCTAACCCGGCGCTGCTAGCACGCACTCTCTCCCCACTCTATATATAAGCACGGCGGCATCCCTGGCACCAGGGAGTCGAGCGGATGCCTCGCAAAGAACTGTGGAGTACGATCGGTGAGCACATCAAATCCCCCCGTCGGAACGGAATTTGTTGTGCACCCCGATAGTGCTCCACACTTCTTTGCGCGACATCCACTCGTCTCTCTCCGAACAAGCTGGCGCCAAAGGTAGATTTTACAACCGGCTCCAACCGGCTAAGTCAGCATCTTTTGCTGGATAAATTTTTTTTGCCAATTTTTGATCGTATATCTCGTCTGTAAACTGAGTAATGCTGCAGCTAAATCACGTGTGGAAACAGGAGTGTCCAGGTCAGCGAGGAAAAGGGACATCAAAAAGTGTACTATCATTTCACGCCAAATATATTTTGACGTCAAAATGACAAATTGTATTACATCCCTTCATTCCCGAATCATGCCACAAATCCTCTAGCTTCTGTATTGCAATCAGTGCCTTGCGACTACAGCTCATCCCTTTTTCAACATAATTTCTTTATCCAATTTGCTTAGCACGGTGACAACAAGTAAAAAGGAGAAGGATGCAAAAGAATAGCTGGTGTGATTGAATGAGAAAACCGATCATTCATCGCTAATCGGCGTTGCGAAATCGATTTTTGTACTGCAAAAAATCGATAACACTCATGCAAGTTACGGTCACTCGTAGAGTGAGAGATAGAAAGGGGAAGTGCAAGGCTTGGGTGTACTGTATAGAGTACGGTATAAAAAGGAGAAGGATGCAAATGAATAGCTGGTGCGATTGAATGAGAAAACCGATCATTCATCGCTAATCGGCGTTGCGAAATCGATTTTTGTACTGCAAAAAATCGATAACACTCATGCAAGTTACGGTCACTCGTAGAGTGAGAGATAGAAAGGGGAAGTGCAAGGCTTGGGTGTACTGTATAGAGTACGGTATAAAACGGGGGACGGGTCCAAGAGCGAATACCCGGAGGCGGGGATACGGTAACAATAATCGGGGGTCAGCAGCGAACGAGGGGGCAAATCTCAGACTTGGGGGCGGCTAGTCGATATTCGATCGGGAGCGTGTGGGCTGATACGGTGTGTAGGGCTACAGTACCCTGGGAAATGGAGGGCGGAGCCAAATCAGAGAAAATCGATAATTAACAACTGAATCGAACGATTTGAGAGAGCGAAAGCACTCGCGACGGCTCGCGTAGAAGTGATATAAGCGGCGGGGGGTTTCTGTGGGTGGTCTGACAACAAAAAGGGGGGGGGGCTTCGAGGGGAGCCGTACTGATGATATAATAGTAATAATAATGAATAACTACGCAAGGCACTGCGGGGGCAGGTGTGAAAAGACATTCGGAGGAGGGGCGCGGTGAGGCTGATACGTGTTACTCGCTATTACGATCGTAACTGGAGGGAGGAACGGGGTCGGAAGGATGGAAAAGTGGGCGTGGCGAAAGAAGGGGCGGAGAGACTGGTCAACAACTAACAAATAATATACTTCTCAAATATGAAATGATCTGAAAAGAAGGAGAAAAACTGCAACACACAAATCACGATATTCTGTAGAGGGGATTAGTCACGGAAATCGACAATTGAAAGGAGGGATACTGTAAGCTATATCGATTTCTATGCAGTGTCACGATGAATCTCGACTACGGTGGGTTAGAATCCCAAATGGAAAAAGGAGAGCAAGAGAAAACAACAAAAAGTAAAGGGTGTAAACACGGGTTTCTGAGCGGGAGCGTGGGTGGGGATGTCGCGTGTTTTCTTGTATAAACTGGATTCTGATTCTGTGGAGCAATTCTCTGATCAAGAGGTAATGAAAAACAACGATTGCAAAACAAATATAGGAAGAAAACGAGGTACAAAAACACACTACTAAGTTCGCACACACAATTTTGAGCAGATTCGGGTGGTGTTGATAGAGCATATTCGTCAACTAGAAGGCACGGAACGATATAATAAGAAGAAAAACGGGAGGAGAGGGAAAGAATAGTGTCGACACAGTGTCGTGTGTGAGGTGGGAATGCTGCGTCTCGGGACCAATAAATTCCTCGACATATTACAGTACTTTGTGTCAATCGATCGACCCGAGGAGCACGGAGAGGGGAGGGCAGTATACGGTAGGAGTGGTATACGGTAGAGGGAGGGCAGCCGGAAGACGCACTTATTGCATAGCCTCGTCACTGCAATGGGAAGCAATTAGGAATAGTAGAGTACCGTACGTTACCGTAGCCACGTGAATAAATATAAAAGTCAGTCGTCGATCGGCTACCGTAATCCTATCAATCAATAAACTCAGTCCCCAATCCAACAGACTACAGTAACCCCATCAATTAATAAAAGTCAGTCCTCGATCCGTACCTCGTGGGATTGCTCCTCCTCACTCTCGGCTTGCTCATGATGATGTTGTTCTGCTGCAATGAGTGATTATTATTCTGTGGAACCGCAGGTTGATCCATCAATAATCTACCAGCTCAGTGAAACATTCATCTCCTCTGTGAAACACAAACGCAAATTGTTCGCCACTTTGAAACCTCTAATCAATCCACCCAGGCAAAACTTCAAGCCCTATCAAACTGCAAACAATTCCCTCCCGATCAAACTAGACTCTAGTCCCGATAGTACCTGCTCGAGCACGGAGGGCGCCACGTAGGTGAAGCCGGCGAAGGGATTGTTCTCGGCGAGCGAGAAGGTCGCCTCGCAGGGAGAATCGACGGGCGTCATCTGTAACGGGAGAGCGTTAATGGGATATTACAAGTGTGAAACTCAAAATGGTCAACAAATGTGAAAACGAGTTTTTCATCCATGGAACCATGCAAGAAACGGCAATGTTGTAAATTGTGTTTGAGAAGTAACCGAGTATGGATCAACGGCTAGAGTCAGCGACAGGACATGACTCAAGTGCGAACCGCGAAATCAACGAGCCACAGATAACGAGGAAAATGAGGAAAATTATTAGATCAATCACTAATAAGGTATTACTTTTTTGTACGATTCTCTTGGACTACTATTGAAACCTACCCTCCGCCACTCAACTTCTACCAACCGTGAAACGACAAAAGACATTGCTAGATTTCTTCAGCAATTCCTTCTTTTCTCGAGTTTAGAGCAGCGCACAAGAGAATACTCACTATCAGGTACATGACCCATCAGCTACCGTACCTCTCGGATACCGTAATCACAGCGCTACCGTCCATATATATCAGCTACAGTCCCCATATCTGCAACCGTATCCATCCCCTACCGTACTCACCTTGGTGAACTTGGTATCGAAGAGCGACGCATCCTCCTCGCTCTGTATGTCCGGCTTGAAGGGCGGCTCGATCTGCATGGTAATCGATAATATGCATCCATGTTACCGTACACCATCTATCGTAATCGCCCAACTGTACACATCTGCTACCGTAATCCGGGTATATTCATATCGTAGTCATCTACGGTAATCCAATTGAAACTACTGCATCAGCAACAATATTATTACCGTAATCCAACAATATCGATTGACTACCGTAACCCAATATCAATACCGTACCTCTCTCGCGTACACCAGATCCCAGTCGAGATGGCGGAAGAAGGGATGCGCCTGCAGTTGATTAGGTTTCATTTTGTAATTATAGCCGAGGCACGTACAGCTCGTTTTGAAAAAGGCCCAAGGTATTCGAACTAGTTATATCATCGCAGCACGAAACTCCCTTGATTCATTTCGCGGAATGAATCAGGACCCAAATAACCCTACTACTCACGATTTTTCAAGAATGTTATTTTATCCTACTCAACAAGGCCCAAGTATAAGTACACAAGTGGACCAACAAAGAACATCTAGTAGCGCCGCAGCATGCCATCACCAGGACAAAATTCATCGACTTGCTGAAAAAAATTCTGAACATCGTTGGCTCGCATACAAATCTTTACGCACGTTCGTTGTCTGTTGCCTACAGCGACTCCATGATCTCCTAGACCTCGGTTATTTCCCATCTAGCCATCCGCTAGATGGGAGGGGGTCCGCAGAAAAATATTGGGCTTTACAACGGGGCACAGCAAATCAGTAGCAATTTCTCCTAGAGAGCTCCGCACCACCACCACCCAGCAGCGACCGTACCTTGATGGGATCGGCATCATCCGCACCCGATCCCAGCCTCGTCTCCGACTCTTCCATACCCGCCTTCCGACGGCGGCGACCGCCACCACGGGACCCGCCCGGGTTCGCGCAAGGTAAGGGAGGGGGAGCCTTTAGTGAGAAAAATTTGCTGAACTTTTTTTTGAGCGAGTTAATGAACAAAGGAATGATCAAATTCAGTATATCCTATTTTACAAAATTATTTTCGGAAACTTTTTCCAAAAAAAAGTCACATGAGGGTCACCCCTTACCTTGCGCAAAGACCCTAACGTGTAAACGTGAAACGTGAGTTCGCCACCGGCGTGGACACCTACGCTCTAACAATTAGCGATCTAAGCGTTCACTATTTTATCCATACTACCCTACTCCGGATCAGTTCAGAACTACAGTATCTCGTCTACCGTACCTTGAAATCATAGGCATCATCCGAGACAGAGTCTAATTTCATCAGTACCCGTATATTCAACCATAGCCCGGGGACGCTGCAGTAACTCACCTACCGTACCTTAATGTTATTTACGTCGTCCGCACCCGATCCCAATCTCGTCTCTACTATCTGCTCAACTTATTCAAGCATGCCTTCTAATGTACCGTATCTGAACCATATCCCCTGGGGCACTACCGTAACCTATCTACCGTAACTGACATACTGCCGTACCCGGATCAATAACCATCTACCGTAATCTCGCTACCGTACCTTGATGTCATTGGCGTCGTCCGCGCCCGCTCCGAGTCTCGTCTCGACATGCCTCTTCAGCAGCTTCTTGATCAGGTCGCGCGCCTCGGGAGAGAGGTACGCGGGAAGAGTGAGACGACCCTGTAGATGGAGGAGATTACGGTAATATAGCGATTGCAGTATATTCTTAGCATTTTCCGATTACTTTATTTCTAATACAACAGCACTCGACCTCTTATCGGAGACCTGCTTCGAGCACTGACTATAGAATAATCGTGAAACCCAAAATCACAGATTCGCAAAGGAATCAGAACACCGATAATACATTTTCGTGTGTGTGCCCAACTCCGTGTGCTACTGTATACAGCCCGATCGATCTACCGCACCTTGAGGATCTTATCGATCGTCTTCTTTCTGCTCTCCGCCGTGAAGGGCGGACCGCCCGTGAGCATGTCGAACATGAGCGCGCCCAGCGACCACCTGAGGAGGATCATTTAGTATCGTTATTGTTATTATTATTATGATTACTGATTATTAATAAAATCCTAAGAGTAGTTGAATGGGAAAAGCAAATCCGCGCAATAACAAAAAAATCATCACAAGCAGCATTGTCGTTCCACGCTATTTACATCTAGAAGTTATTCCTATCCGTGCGATATCCTTGAGGCAAAGCTTTCAAATAAATCAACACTCATCAACGGCAAAAAAAACCAGTAGCACAATTCCCGTTTCACGATTTTTATATCACCTTGATAGTTACATAATAAATTAACAGTAATACAATATAAATTAAAACAGCACTCACCAATCGACGGCCTTGTCGTGGCCGCACCGCATCAAGATCTCCGGCGCCATGTACTCTACAAGAGGGAATTATTGATTTTGGATGTCATTGTCGTTTTATGTTTCACGATTGAAAGATAACTCCGGAAAAATAGTTCCGATAGTGGAATGTTCATTTCAAACTCAAAAGAACCAACGAATCCTATTTTTCGAGATGATCAGAACAACTGGTCGCATTTGCGCAGCACTAGAATCACATATCAGGGAAGTCACGATCGCGTTGCTAACGTGCAACTACTGCTCGAAGATAAAATAATTTTTAAAAAAAACAAGCAAATACCCAGAATGCAACTAGCGTGATTCCAGACACATTCTTCCATTTTAAAGAACCGAGCTCACCGAATAATAATATTCACCAATAAAATAAACATAACTCACCAATAGTTCCACAGAAAGTGTGCGTCTTCTCCTCCGCGTCTAGCGTCTCCTTGCACAGGCCAAAGTCCGTCAGCTTGACGTGACCCTGACGTAATTATTTATTTAATTTGTTTAATAAAAAACTGGATTTCAGTTTACAGCTTTATGAAATTAGTAGCCTCTTTCAGTGGTCAACAGCCTCACTACCTTCATCAGGTCCTTTTAGAATATTCGAAAAATTAGAAGTATCATCATTCCAGTTTCACACCACCTACTCATTGCAGAGAGCGGCTCTGAGTAAATTTACCATTTTTGAGATTCTCCGGACATTGCGCCAGGATTTTCGAATCCGGTCTCCATATTCATAGGGCCTGAGGGGTCTTTGACCTTGTTTACAAATATGATGACGTCACTGCCTGTATTGCGCAATGCGGCGCAAAAGCTGCGGGTATGTGTGAAAATGATGAAAATTCATTATTTCTCAGCCGAATAAGTTAGAACCAAAATTCCTTTTGCAGTATGTTAGGCATGCCCAGAGTGTACCTTATCACTATTGGGATCGATATTTGCTCGATTCTATTAGTGCCTTTTCGACCCAGATTTTCATATTTTTCGATTTCTTAGTATCACAGAGCAATTTCGGCACAGACAAAGTAGGTATGTGGACATACCCTACTGCCTACTGCATCGATCGCACCACATATGGGAAGGATTAGAGCATTCTATTTTTTGTAAAGTTGAATTTTATGTTCGAAAGTCACACAAATGCTTGCTTTTCAAGACATTTTCCATTTACTGCTTATGATAATCTAACCAATTATCCTTCAAATAGTATTACTACACCGTTATGTGAGTATTTATTACCATAGGGATCAATTTCACCATGGGCATTTTTTTCGACCATGACCCGGGGTTCATGCCTCGAATGTGATATACGACCATGAACCCCGGGTCATGGTCCGAAATGGACCGAAAAAGTCATGATGGAGAAATTTGAAGTACTATACACCGATGTGTGTTAAAGAGGTCCAGTAATATATCTTAACCCAAATTACCGTAATCCACCATTTGCGGAATCGAGAACTGACGAAAATGTTGATTTTGCTGGAAAATGTTGACTAAATCAGATAGCAATAACCGATTATCGGTATTATCGTTTGCTATATATTATTGGGGTACTGTAGCATGCATTGCTGTATAGTATTTGAAGTTCCTCCATCATGACTTTTTCGGTCCATTTCGGACCATGACCCGGGGTTCATGGTCATGGATCACTTTTGGAGCATGAACCCCGGGTCGTGGTCGAAAAAAATGACTATGGTGAAATCGATCCCTATGGTAATAAATACTCACATAACGGTGTAGTAATACTATTTGAAGGATAATTGGTTTGAATATCATAAGCAGTAAATGAAAAATATCTTGAAAAGCAAACATTGTTGTGACTTTCGAACATAAAATTCAACTTTACAAAAAATAGAATGCTCTAATCCTTCCCATATGTGGTGCGATCGATGCAGTAGGCAGTAGGGTATGTCCACATACCTACTTTGTCTGTGCCGAAATTGCTCTGTGATACTAAGAAATCGAAAAATATGAAAATCTGGGTGGAAAAGGCACTAATAGAATCGAGCAAATATCGATCCCAATAGTGATATGGTACACTCTGGGCATGCCTAACATACTGCAAAAGGAATTTTGGTTCTAACTTATTCGGCTGAGAAATAATGAATTTTCATCATTTTCACACATACCCGCAGCTTTTGCGCCGCATTGCGCAATACAGGCAGTGACGTCATCATTTTTGTAAACAAGGTCAAAGACCCCTCAGGCCCTATGAGTATGGAGACCGGATTCGAAAATCCTGGCGCGATGTCCGGGGGATGGTCACTTTTCTCAGATCCGGTCTCTGCAGTAGTGTTCTATCACGTCGATTGATTGAAGTACTCAAATTTTAGAAAATATGACACCAAACCAATTCACGTTTCGCATCCTACTCATACTCCTCATTTCAAGCCCACAATCAATTCATTTGGATCCAGAAATCTCTCTCAAAATAACCAATACTTTCCGTTCCCTACTGTACCTTCGCGTCCAACAGGATGTTCTCTGGCTTGAGATCACGGTAGATGATGCCCTGCAACAATCAATCAATCAACAACATCCACCGTATCTGGCGATATAAGTACGGTATTTGAAAATCAATTATTAATAGCTACCGTATCTGTCTAAAAACATATAAAATACATTAATATAATTTCATTCTTCGATCGATAAAAATCATCAGCTACCGTACCTGCTCGTGGAGGTGCTCGAGCGAGACAACGATCTCGGACAGGTAGAAGGCAGCAGTGTCCTCGAGGAAGATTCCTGAACGGATACAGGTTACGGTCTTCTCAGTTGGGAACTGTAAACCCAATCTACAATGAGCAAATCTAGAAGTATGAAGTAAGCAAATGGGTTGACTATATCCTACATTTTCCAAGGGGAACAAGAAACGAATTGCCAGTGGAATTTAGGCCTCACTTTGCTCATATTACTAGGAATTGTTTGAGGCTTCATTAACATTGGCAATAGTGTGTCCTAACTACAAAACCAACAAAATAAAGCAATTCCACATCACTTGGAGGAGAAGGAGAAACGACAGCTGTATCATACTGAGACTACCGGGTTCGAACCCAAAAATACCTCCGCCCGACAGGTACTCCAGGATGAGGTACAGCAACCGTAGCCTATTCACCTCCGCCAAATCAATACAGGTCAAGCCTATCTACCGTAACCTCACCCTCCTATCATACCCTAATCTACCGCATCAGCTATCAATTGACCATCGTAACCCATAGATACCGTACCCTCTCTCTCCAGATGCATGAACAGCTCTCCTCCCGACAGATACTCGAGGATGAGATACAGCTTGCCGTTCGTCTGGAACGCGTACGAGAGGTCGCATATGAAGGGAGACTTCACCTGCAAAGGAATTATTGATTTATTGAGTGAGTAAATTCACTTCTTGGTAAATTGAATATATTTTATGGACTATTCAACTTATCACTGTAGTGCAGAATACAAGGACGTATGCAACTGGTGAAGCGCGAATCAAAGCAGCCTTTGTCATCCTTGTTCATTCGAAACAAAACGTTTCTTCTCTAACAACACAAATGAAGCCAGTTCTCGATCCTCTCCAACTACCGTACCGCCTCGAATGTGCTCCTCTGCGCACGAGTTCCTCTCAACCCACTATACCGACCACCTTGATTCCCGTTTCATCCCCAACTCATTCCCAATCTCAAGTTCCCCTAATGAATTCCAGCCTCTGTCTGCCCTAGAAACACAAATAAAGCCACTTCTCGATCACCGTGACATACTGTATCCCCCTCAATCAACTACCGTACCGCCTTGAGGGAAAAAATAAGAACCCAAAAAAGCCACTTTTCGATCGCCCTGGCATACTGTATTCATATCAAAGGCTACCGTACCGCCTCGAGGATGTTCCTCTCTGCGCGCGTGTGCGCCGTGTCCTTCTGGTTGCGCACGATCGTCGCCTTCTTCAGCACCTGCAAGAGAGGAATTAACCGAAAAATGATTACCGTAATCCCGATTGGAGATAATCGATATCCAGCTACCGTAATAATCAGGATAAATCGATAATCAACTACCGTAACCCCATCTGTACACAAATCAACATCCCAATACCATAATTATGGAAAATCGATAAGGCTACCACAACCAAAAATCAATAATCGATAACCAAGCTACCATACCTTCATGGCGAAGATCTTGCCGGCGTCCTGACCGGAGGTCTTGCGGACCTGCAAAGCAAATTATCAATAAAGTACAAATAAAGTCAGTTATCGATCGCCGCCGGATACTGTATCTCTGAACTTTTTTAACACGGATTTCCTGTAAGAGTGTAGCAAAATGTGCTCTCTTTTCCACTAGGAAAAAACTTGAAGTCTCCGATTTCCATGAAAGTTGGTTGGTGGGTACCCTTAGGGGTCAGGAGGAGGTCCATCTACTTGGTTTGGTCAATTATCGATTTTATCGATTTTTTGGACCCAAATCTTTAAATGACCATAACTCGCTTCATTTTCATCGCACAGCGATCTAAAATATACCATTGCATTGCTCTCGGAATTCTCTACAACAAAGTCGAAGTCGCACAAAGCGAAAAAACTTGATCTTCCGCCTCAAAAATCGATAAAACCGATTTTTTTACCATAAAACTAAGTTTTTCTCGAAAGTGTGCCGAAAACACAATGAATTTTATTTTTGCAATCGATTCTACGGACCCATTTTAGGGTCACCCTGTATTTCGTTTTTCATATCTCTGGCCTCCGGACCTCGAGTTAGTACAGTGGATCCGGACATAGTCGATTTTTAGTCGAAAACATACTTTGCGTCATAACTCGCTTGAAAGTGATCAAATCAACAATTTGCATTAAACCTTTCTTTTTTGTCTCCTCGAGAGCTACATTTTTAGTCTAGGTGATTTTTTTTATTGGATCACTTTCAAGCGAGTTATGACGCAAAGTATGTTTTCGACTAAAAATCGACTATGTCCGGATCCACTGTACTAACTCGTGGTCCGGAGGCCAGAGATATGAAAAACGAAATACAGGGTGACCCTAAAATGGGTCCGTGGAATCGATTGCAAAAATAAAATTCATTGTGTTTTCGGCACACTTTCGAGAAAAACTTAGTTTTATGGTAAAAAAATCGGTTTTATCGATTTTTGAGGCGGAAGATCAAGTTTTTTCGCTTTGTGCGACTTCGACTTTGTTGTAGAGAATTCCGAGAGCAATGCAATGGTATATTTTAGATCGCTGTGCGATGAAAATGAAGCGAGTTATGGTCATTTAAAGATTTGGGTCCAAAAAATCGATAAAATCGATAATTGACCAAACCAAGTAGATGGACCTCCTCCTGACCCCTAAGGGTACCCACCAACCAACTTTCATGGAAATCGGAGACTACAAGTTTTTTCCTAGTGGACGGCATTGATACACTCTTACAGGAAATCCGTGTTAAATGGATAATTACCTGGAAGACCTTGCCGTAGCCGCCCTTGCCGAGCACCTTGAGCAGTACAAAGTCCTGCGGACCGACCTGCGATGGGTACGGTAATTATGAGGTACGGTAACTAGAGAGATACGGTGGTCATTTGTTCGTTTATTTTTTTTACAACCGCAATCCTCGACTAATCGCCCGCCTATTTCATGGCCGCTGTTATCAATCGGATGAAACACTAAAGCTGTTTGTTTTTAAATTTTGAACGCAAACGATCCAAAGTCCTATCAAAGAGCAAGTTGGCGGTGATAAATGCACATGGCGTGAAACGAGAAACTTGCGAATCATTTTCCCTAGGAGGGAGCGACAATTTCAAGGGTGGAATTTTTAATTCATTTATTTTAAGAGCCTCGTGAGACGTATCGGTGGCGCTGTTCCTCATGGCTAATACCCACTCGGTGAAACACAAACACGAACACCCTTGCTTGACAGCTATCTATCCCCTTATTTGTTATGCCTTTTAAAAATATATAACTAATTAAAATAGAAATAAAATACCTTGACACTGGGGTTGACGACGATGTCGGTGAGCTCGACGGCTTCGAAGCGGGGGTCGATCGGGTTGGGACTGAAGAGGGGAGGGATTGACTATGACAGGGATGGATAGAAATTTACTATTAGAGTTACTGCCCCCCTCCCCTCCTCCCCTCCGAACAAAATATTCATTAGCAAGGTATGCCTGTAGTTTTTGACGAGATAAACTATTGCTAATGACAGATCGATCGGGTTGGGACTGCAATGGGGAGGAGGGATTGATGGCATTTCAGCCCGGCGCATTTGTGGTTCGTCGGCAACATAAAGTGAGTTTCAACTAATGCGGATAATGACAAGTACGCAATCGGTAATCTGAACGACCCCCCCCCTCCCATGTATCCACAGACGACCGTCGCTTCGAGCACACCCGAGTAGCGGCGACCGTCCCGTCGAGCACACCCATTTACTCATAACTAATCCAGACTTATTTTCCCCCAGGCTAGACTTTGTTTCATCTATCGTACTTATCTCGCATTCGCGCTCCATGAGTCTATATAGCCAAAATTCTCAATAAAACCACTCCTTGATTGCCCCCTCGATACCGTACTCACATATAGCTGGAGCTGGGAGGGGGCGCGGCGACCGTCCCATCGAGCACCTCCTTGTACTAACTCACTATCCCCAAAACTATTCCGCCACGCTGTGTTCGGTTTCATCTATCGTACTAATCCCGCATTCGCGCTCTGGGTCAGTGGTACCTTTCTTCAATCTAGAATAAAGCCATATACGAAATAAAACCACTTCTCGATTGCCCCCTCGATATCGAACTCACATATAGCTGGAGCTGGGCGGAGGAGCGGCGACCGTGCCGTCGAGCACCTCCTTGTACTCATCAATTTCCCCCAATCTATTCCCCTATAGGCAATTCGAAATAAAACCACTTATCGATCCCCAAACACTACTGTAACCATAAAAATCGATAATACCGTACATATAGCTTGAGCTGGGAGGGGGCGCGGCGACCGTCCCGTCGAGCACCTCCTTGTACTCGTCAATGCACCCAGTCTATTTTTCCGCAAGGAACATTCGAAATAAAACCACTTATCGATCCCCAAACACTACTGTAGCCATACAAATCGATAATACCGTACATATAGCTGGAGCTGGGAGGAGGCGCGGCGACCGTCCCGTCGAGCACCTCCTTGTACTCGTCAATGTCATCGTCCATTTCCTCGTCCATCATCTCCTCCTCCTCAAGCACTTGTTTAGATCGGGGGAATAATTATGTGAATTAATGAAATAAGAAATATAAGTGTCTAAAATAACAAGGAGTATGTGGCTAAAAGTTCCTCTGCGAGGTTTCGGTTACGACTTGCGTACAAGGTATGGGGGGAAACATGGCGGATTGATCAGTCGAGGTTTTCCTTTCCAATGGATACAATTAATCAACAACAGGTTGTAATCCAAAAAGACAAAAAAAAACATTTATTACTAAATCTATGGGTCGCGAACGTGTAATTTTTTATAAAGGAATTACTCTAGCGAGGTTTCGGTTACGCCTCTACTACTAGTTATTCGGGAAACAAGGATCACCGATTCCACAAGGCGACTATGTCGAAAAAATAAATGCTCACATTTCTGGCGTCCTCATAGTCCTCATCCATGAAGAAGGTATCGTGGTGCGACATGGTTGCGCGCGTGTGTGTGGTCCCGTCAGCGATTAATACTGCAATATTGATTGATTAATAGTGGTAAAAGTAAAAAAAGGTAACGTCATCCCGTTAATCTAGGCAATTGTGCACAGCGGGAGATCACAAATTCGTAGACTGACGGGATTAATAAGTAATCATTAACTCAAATCAAGGACAATAGGGATAATCAAGACAAGTTGTCATCGTTATTTCCCAATAGAATTTCACAACACTTGTAATGATGAAAACCCAGACTACTGGTTATTTTTGTGTCAGGTAAGTTCTAGAGCGGGAACTACAAACTTGCACATTTTTGAACCGCGGATAAAGCTCGGTCTTAGAGGCTACAAATCTCGCAAATAATTTTCATCAAATCCCACATTGATTTCCCACACACGAGTAATGATTCATCGCGCAAACAAAACAGGATATCCGCGAAGGTAATCCATTACAACAGGTAAAATTTGGGCAGAAACTCACTGGTTTTGAAAATATATCACAGAATAACCACTCTCCCACTATACAACTATTCGAATGTGGAGACGACCTCTCCTACTATGGCTAGGACAAGGCGACTGATTGGCTGGGATTTACCATTTCCAAGACATTATTAGCCTACTCGTGAAACACAGACGCGAATGGTCGCCAATAATCTCGAGACAGACACAAAGAACGATTTCCTCTTTTTTCTAACCCTTACAAATCAAAGAATGCTATTCGAATCGTCAATTTTCCTGGTCAGTTTTCCCGCTTGAAAGGCACAATTGGGAATCCGTGTAACCCGATCCTCGGTGGGAGAGCACTCTCTGAACGCGGAACGAGGAAGGGAGCAAAAAAGTCGAGCGCGCGGGAGCGGTTGTTGAGGTGATAGATCACAGACGAAACACCACGCCACCTGGTCAAAGTTCGTACGGGTCAAAATAGGCGAGATAGCACGCGGAATGGAGAGACGAGAGGTGTTAAATCCCTCAACGATTAGACGTTATGTGTCTTCTCCTTCACATGTGACGGCCACTCGCTAGTCACTCGCTATATTTTGTGGTTTGTGAGTGGTGTGGGTGTGTTTTCTGCGTATTGCGTCGCCTCCCTTTCACCGACATCCCCAGCGGGTTGTTTACCGCACATACTGAGCGAACGATGACGATGGCATTGCGACGAGTTATGCAATGTGTTGACTCTCCTTATTTCGCTTGCTATCTCGCAATGCCTAACTGGCTAGAAAGCATAGAGAAAATAAACGGCAAACTCGAACCAGTAATAAGCACTGACCATTTCGCATGTATGACTATAAATCAGGGTAGCAATTTCGAAACAATTCCGGGTTTTCGAAATTTTTATGGTTTTTTTCTCTCACAAATTTACCCGTTTTTCGAAGAATTAAAGAATTTGCACCTACCATTTAAACCATGAAGAAAAAACTATGAAAACTATGAAACTATGAAACACAAACACAAACTATGAAAGCATACCTCAGTAACGTTCACTCGGGAGGGAAGAAGAAGCGGAATAACTCTCTTGCGGGTGTAGTTTATCGATCGATCCTATCCAATCCTCATTCACGGGACTGGAAGGAAGGGCTCATCATTGACGTGGCTAGGGAGGAAACAAAGAGCATCCATCAATCGGGGAAGGGTCGGTACTTTCGCGAGATAAGAACCAGGCAATACAATGTAATGGAGGGGTGCAGAATAGCCCGAATGGCTCTCGACCTAACATCAAGTACGGAAAGGGAACACCCGAGAACGAGAATGTGCAAAAATCCATTACAAACGGTGATTTTCAGTTTCCGAACATAGTTCAGGAACAGAAAATCCACGACTGGAAATGAACGATAAGAATCAATAGCGAGTTTCAAGGATTAAGACCAGAAAAAGTCCGTTAAATAGAGAGCATCAATCAAGATCAGTGCGCGCCTGTGAAAGGGAAGGTGACAAGACGAGAAGATCTAGTGATAACGCGCCCTGATACCGAGTCGATCGATATCAATTACAAGCGTGAGACGCGTACATTTAGATATTTAAAATATTAGAAATATTTTAATAACAATATTTAAATTATTTATCTTATCATCAAGAACTCGTCAAGTTTCAGTTCCTGCTCTTATCAATGATTTGCTATCTCGTCCTCACGACCTTGCTAGTTCGATTGATACG
The DNA here is from genome assembly GCA_900490705.1 of Pristionchus arcanus. Lineage (NCBI taxonomy): Eukaryota > Metazoa > Nematoda > Chromadorea > Rhabditida > Neodiplogasteridae > Pristionchus > Pristionchus arcanus. Next base: position 234,815 of record LS484776.1, on the reverse strand, counting down.
GACGGCTCCAGTCTATTCAACCTATTCAAACGCTTTTCGCGGAAAGGGGTTGCCACGGGGGTGAATCATCACACGCAAACGAATGCACGCGGATTGCACAACGGAAGGAACGCGGAAAACACATGCTTAAAATGCGCAAAATAAGTGCCTAGAAGTAGAAAATGTTAGCCAAAAACTACCTAAAATACTAAAAACACGGCCGGTTTTGGGAAAAATTACAAATGAATACAGCCGTTTTCAAAGATTCTGGAGCCTAACTTTTTCATGTATGGCCTAGAAGTGTCTTGTGCAAAGATCAGGACGAGGCCGAGTGACAGGTAAGCTTTCGGGGAAGAAGGCCCGCGTAAAGAAGTGATTATCGCGCGATAAGAGCGGTCTGTCGACGAAACGAGCACAGAGTTACGTACATTCCCGCTGGCCAAGCAAAATTGAGAGAGCGAAACAAGCGCCAATAATGGTTCGACAAGCTCGGCCGAGTTGCGATAAGGGGCGAAAGTGTAATGCTTTTGAGAGGTGTAAGAATGGGTTGCAATCGTGCGCGAGCGAGAGAGTAGGTAACACTGAGAAATGCGAGAGCCTAGTTGACAGGGGGACACGGGAGGGGACGGAGGACAGGGGGTGAGAAAAGAAACGAGTGGTGATGACGAAGGTACCAAGGAATTCGTGTGTGTATACCTGGCGAGAAAAAGTGCTCTTAACCAGAGGGGGCGGCGAGGGAGCGGGGCAATCGGGGAGAGATGGGCTGCGCCGGGCAGACAACGAGAGCACGGCCGATCGCGCGCGCGTACTTGCTACGCGATCGATGCGCCGCGACGCGTCGGGTGAGCTGCGGCGCGTCGCGGTGACCATCGCGGACGGTGTCAGTGGCTTCAGAAGCCGACCAAAAACAAGGAAAACGCATACCGTAAAAGGAAGTAACGGAACAAAGGAAAAGCCAAAGAGACTACTCTCACGCGGAATTGTCTTACGCACTTCTAGCTTACTGTAAGTTTTCCGATCAAACTGACCGTAGATTTGAGATTCTCTCGTCGTCTGGCACCCTCTCGCTTTCGCGTGCACTTTCTTATCTTTCAAACTCATTTGACCATTTTCATCCTGATTCCATCATTTGTTCCCTATTGTTCTCGCGTCATAGTCTCCGGAAACTCTTGATTACGCGTCTCTTCTGTATTTCCTTGCCTTCGCGTCTATTTTGTACTTCTCATGCCGATTTCTCATCGTTAATGTCAATTCTTGCACTAGAAGTGACCTTTTAGTGCAAGTTTCTTCGTCTAGAACCTCTGTCTATGCCTCGAGGAAGGGTCAAATCTCAAATTCAGGCCATGAGCGGGCGTGTTTTGCTGCGAGCGAGCAGCTTCGACAGCCACACCATGCACTACCCGCTACTGGGAGGCGACGGACGGATCTCCAAGGCAGGATCTTCCTCATCTTTAGCCCTGTCTGAAGCCCAAATACCCCTGCTTGTAATGTTTTCAGCGCATAATATCGGAGAATCGGGCTGTTTTCGCCTCGGAAAAGGTAGTTTATCGATTAATTCGTTCGTTGCAGGATCGTCGCCGCTTTGTCGTGCTCTCCTTCTTCGACTTTATGCTCGTCATGCTGCTCTGGTTCATCTGCACGGTACAAATCTTGCTCTATTTAACGAAAACTTACGGTATTTAGCCCAAAACTTACGGCGTTTAGCATCGATTTACCGTGATCGCTCAGGTTTCCTCTGGCATGGACATTGGCGACGCCTTCATCAAGGAGATCGACATCTTCAAGGAGACGTTCATGAAGGAGTCGCTCTTCGACGTGGTCCTCATCGTCGCACTCAGGTATGGTAGGACGACATATCGATAAGTGGTGTTACGGTAGCTTGATCGCTTTGCAAGATAAGAGAAAACATAGCTTCTATTCGATTTCCCCCCGGTTGCTACTGTTTTGCTGATGATTCACCCGGAATCTTGAAATGCATTTTTTTCGAACTTGCAAGGCGTTTTTTTGCGAAAATTGTGAACAAGGGATTACGGTAGCTCCAGTCCGATCACCAACTGACTTACGATATTCTCCAGAATGATCGTGCTGATGGTGTGCTACGGCGCGCTGCGCTTCACGACGTGGGTGCCTGTGGCCGTGACGACCGGTTTCTCGAGCGCCTATCTGCTAATCAAGGTACGGTAGACTGAGGGGATACGGTAGTATTGATTTTCGTTTCCAAATTAAGCTAAAACGCAAGTTGGCTGGTTTGTGCGTTTAGGTAGATTCTGAAAGATCTTGGAATCATCACTTTCACTTAGTTTTCACGAATGAGATGTAACGTTAGAATTCGTGTTTGCAATCAATGGGAAAGGGAAATTCCTTCTATCAAACAATAATAGCTAACGACAGTTTCTATTGAATCGATTGCATTGAAGTTAAAGTTGCTTCCACAATCAAGGCGATTTTACAGTTGTTATGAGACAACCACGCCTGGTGGGGTACACAGGTAAGGCCTGGTACGGCGAGGCCTGCGTGATCCCTTGCTGGCCAGACTTCTAGGGCACGTCCACCGTACCTGCATTGAAGTACGGTGGAAAATTCTAATGCGTTGGAATACGGTCGTCGAGTTTCGGTTGAATACAGTACCCCAATCTCAGGTGATATTCTTCTTCTCGCATAAGTCGTCGGTCACACTGCCCCAGTACCTCATCGTGCTCGCATCGTTCATCGTCGCCTGGGTCGAGGTACGGTAGACACACTGCGTAATGCCATGGAGAACTGATTTTCTTTTTTTTAATTGTAGCTCCTGCGAAAACGACACAAGAATGTGATAAATATTAACACTAAAATACATTGGATTACAGGTCACGGTTTTATACTGGTATATCTACCGTAATTCCTTCAGCTATGGTTCATGCCGTTCCGGGTCCTACCGCGCGAGCGCCACGCTCAGGAGCTGGCCGAAGTGACGTCAGTCGCCTCGTCGAGACCGTTAGTTTATCGATTTTTCTTAATTTTTACGTGTGGCACTTTGCCCAGGAGAGAAGTGGTTTCATGGATCTCATGTATATTACTCGCAAGACGTGTTTTAATCGGGCTTGAGTCTAGATCAGAAAAAAATTAAGACACACATTTTCGCAGCAACCGTGTCGATTAACAGATCACTGCATTTTTTTGTTCCTCGGTTGGTAATGAAAATGTATGAATCAAGAGTTTATCGCACTGATATTTTCTCGCAAAGTGGAGCCATTTCCGCAATGATTCACAGTCGCATAGTTTATTCTTTTGTTGCTTATCAGTAAGGCGCTTAACCATGCGATTTTATTGCTGGTTAGCTATGCGATGACGAATTTTCACCCTGTGCTCTCTCGATTTTGCACTGTCTCTCGCTGTTCTCTAACTGCCTTCTACCTCTCTCGGACGTCATCTCTAGCAATCAGCAATGAATCTGTCGATCAAAGAATGTGGGCGACCTTTCGTGGAAAGGGTAGAATGGGGAGAGGAGTGAGAGGGAGGGATCGTCTGGGTTAATGTACGATGGATGGAAGAAGTTGCTGACAATGGATATTTGCATCAAGCGAGAGTCATCGGATTCCTAGTAAGATAAATATGAACTATGCTGTTTTTAACTATGCTGAACAACCGCTCCGAATGTGGATGAGTAGAGAATGAGAATGGTAGGGAGGGAAGGACTGGCAGTGACAGAGTCAGTGTCTGTCACTCGCATGATCAGGCTGGGTAAAAAAACAGAAATGTTTTAAATTTAATAAAGTTAATTGGCAGAACCTCGATCACCCGCCCCGTGATTCCCTTCTCGGACGATGAATTCCGATCGGCACTCGAATTCTCGTCTTCGGAGGAGGAGGAAAGTGAGTTTTTAAAGATATTTTAAAATCTAAGTTCCTACTATCGAATCTCTAATGTCCACGATGAATGCATAGTGGTGTTGAAACATGAAGTGAAGGGGTGAGTACGGGAATATCTTTTATTGGAGAGGTTCTCAGATGAGGAGGAAAATAAGTTGTTATTGGAAAATTAGATTTCAATAGAATATTGAAGGTTTAATGGAGAAGTTGTTATAGGGAAGTATTGAAACATATAAATTTTGGGATGGAATTGATGGTCAGTGAATATTATTTTTCCTGGCAAAGGTTCACCACTCCCATCAGAAATTGAGGGATGGCCTGATTACGTAAGAAAATTGATACATTTAGTCACATAGGTAGTTTCATAGCACACTATGTTCACCGACTTCTTCATTTGGAGTCCTTTTTGGTGTCAATTCTTTGAAAATACATTTTCGGAAATGAATCATGGCGGACTTCAATTTGTCGTCTGAACGTGGGCGCCTGATAAAATTGAGCCTCATTGTTCGTTTTTTTTTATGTTTCGGAACAATGCCAAAACGGCGGTTTGTCTATGAGAAGTACTGTTCTTGAAGATTTCGACCGATGAAATTAATATAAATACACATGCATTGAAAATGATATTATTATTGCAGACGCCTCGACGTCAACAGTGGCGGCAAACAAGGGCAAGAAGGGCAGCAAGGCGTCGTATATCAAGGTATTCCAATACTTTTATTTATTATTTTCACACCGCCACACCCATTGAATGTGCGTATGATGATAGTAGATGAATTATCGGTGAAACACAGAGCTGCTAATCGTTTTCCACTAGATTGAGACTTTTCTTCGAGCTGATCACTTCAGTTCAATTGTTTGCCCTGCAGAGATAGTGTGACGGGATTAGTTACTATCATCGTTAGTTTTTGGTTGATGTCTTGATGACGACTCGGTTTGGACAATGGAGCTAGGGGTAATGCAATTAGCTATTTCTTTCTTTTAGGTTTTTTTCCTGTCGAGCGTCGGTAGAATTGAATGCACTTGTGGTCGCGGTAGATGAGTTATCAGTGAAACACAGATTTGCGAGTCGCTTCTACTAGAAAGCGAGTCCTTTGAAAGGCTTGCATTCTCCTTGTTCAAGCTGTTTGTGTTTAGTTGTAATGGAATCAACGCGCGAACATGATTGAGTTTTTTTTAAAGATATCAGAGTGATGAGAAAGATGAGCGGCGCCAAACTGCCCGTCAAAATTTCCGCCGATTTCCCTAGAAAAGGATGAAAAACAATCAACCGGTCTAGATGCAATCAAATACTCTTCCGAATACTGTTATATTAGTATTGTCCTCTTCATTGAACAGCCTTGAAAAGATAAATGAAAAGGACATAATATAATGAAAATAGCGTCCTGCGGACGCTCGCCCTCCGGGGGCTGGGGGGGGCTCGCTACGCTCGCCCCCTTCGCTCCGCGGTCGTCTCGCGCCCTTCGGGCGCTCACCGACCGCTGCGCTACGCGCGCGCGGCGAAGAATGAATGGGCTAATAGGATTAAATGCGCCAGATTTTTTCTTCCAGAAAATATCGAAACGCGTTCTATTATATGTGATAGAAGAACATCGGCTAGGCACATTTGCGCTACTCGAATATATCATCTACTAGGTTATTCCCCAAATCAAATATTGCTTTCTTCAGAAAGTCATTACATCCATCCATAACGCCCCCTCCCCCTCAAATGTCCTCCTATTCTATCCTATCATATTCTACAATATCCTTCAAATCGATATACCGTAACCTATAATAACCCTCTCCCAACTATGGTTGGCGTTCGCTAGAAAATTCTCTCCTACATGTATAGTATCGTCCCCCATGTTTCTTCTACCGCACTTTCCATACAGTACTACGTAGTCTACAGTAACCCTCTCCCCATTCCAGGCCGCCTGCACCGCCCAAGAGCGCACGACGCGCATGTTGTCGACGGCGGTGACGTGGCGCGCACTGCGCCCGCACGATCCCGTGGTGCGCCAGTCCGACTCGGGTGCATTCTACGTCAGGTACGGTAGATACACCAAGGAAAAGTTAGTGGGCGATTGGGAAGCCTTCTTAAATAACAGGAGTTTTTTGTAGCAAAATTAGGAAATGTTGACTCGACTTATGTGACCAGCGTTTCGGGGTTTCACTATACAACCATAAGTACGGGAAGTGAGAGGAGTGGCAATATAGTTTGATCTATTTCGTTGGACAAATAATCGAAAGGAATACAGTAGCGAAGGGGGTGTTTCGGTTTCACCATCAGAGTAAGAGCAGAATGAGCGATTGTTTGGCAATTATTTGTTGAAATTTGATAGAAATTTGATACAGTTTGCTTATATTTTGCACATTGGAAAGATGAAACTATCGTAGGAGTGATTTGGGCGTTTTCACCAGCCGGTAGGTGGGCGAAATGGAAATAATCACTTTTCAAATACACAGTCAAATTTCGAATTGATAGCGATAACAGCACTAGACAGTTTCCGGTTTTTGCAATATCTTTATGAAAATTGGAATTGGGGTGAATTAATGACCGGAATCCGTTGTGTTTGAAAATTTATTATATTTCATCAGCACTGTTATCTGTAATGGCGAGAATGCGTATCTCTATCACCTAGAATGATACGAGTAGTGTGGGAGGAAGAGACAGGGTGAAATAAAAAATAAAATACATAAATTAATTTTAAATGTCTATTTCTCCAGATCAACGTTCCCGGTGACGGCGAAGGAGCTGTGGGAGGCGGTGTGGGTGCGGAATCTGGAGTGGAACGACCATGTCTTGGATGCAAAGGTACGGTACTTATGGGCAGATTTGGGGTACGGTATCACGAAGATGCCTAGGTGATAGAGGAATTTGCGTTTCAAAACCTTTTCAATAGTTAGACGCGTACGTCAAATCAATCCATCACGCGTCGCTTTGTGTAAAAATATCTGTGATCGATAGCATCGGTGCGTGTGTGCCAGATTACGGTAGTCAACCTGTCCCAGGAAGTGCTGGTCTACTGTGGTGTTGGACAATTTTTTTTTGTAAAAAGTTTTTTGTGTTGCTAGTCGATCGTAATAGTTAGGCTCACAACTTAAGTCAATCTACTTCTCATTGTCACTTTTAAAATATAATTCCGTCATTGGAACAGTGTTGAGCGACCCCTCCAACTTTGGTGTGTACCCCCGCGATTGGACCGCCGTGCATCCGAAATGTATGCGAAAAATATCGACTTTTCACATTTGCACCCCCGGAAAACCGCTCTTCTACCCCCGCAAAACCTGGCGTTGGTGGTTCACGCTCAACACTGCATTGGAATCGTGCCCTAGAATGCGTCAATTTCTTGCTGTGGGCGGTGAAAGTGGACGAGTGCACCTGATTTCATTTATCTGTAAAAAATATCGTCGTCCGACTAGAGGGATATCACGCCTGTTACGAAAGAATCGAGCTAAAATGAAATTTTTTGGGATTGCAGCGAAAATCGAAAAATGATTTAACATCAGTTTTGGGCACCTCTAGGTATGCCCCACCATACCCCAAATTACTGTTACCCAAATATCATTTTGGAGCTCCTTACACCGGGTCGGAATCCGGGATCCCCAACTTTGAACTCAATTATCTCAGTTCGGGTGCATTTTGATGAAAATCTTTCGTAAGAGTAACACCTGCTATTTTCTGATCCTCTATCGATCTGTCTCGGTTAGAAGTCATGAAAGTGCATCCGAACGGTGGGACATTCAAGGATGAATATTTCAAAAATTTAGGAATCGGGCTAGCTAATTTTTGGATATGTTATGTAGCTTGGCAAGACCTATCGATTGAGTTGTTTACGGAAAATATAGATTCATGGAGTCGTATCATTAACCTCTTCGAAGTATCTGAGATTATTTGAAAAAAAAATTCAACAAGAAAATTCATTCTAGACCGCTCACTTCTCCGCGCTCGGTGCGAAATGATGTAACTTATCTCTTTTCTGCTGTTGAAAAAAGTCTTCAAATCATCTCAGATACTTCGAAGGGGTTAATGATACGACTCCATGAATCTATATTTTCCGTAAACCACTCAATCGATAGGTCTTGCCAAGCTACATAACATATCCAAAAATTAGGTAGCCCGATTCCTAAATTTTTGAATTATTCATCCTTGAATGTCCCACCGTTAGGATGCACTTTCATGACTTCTAACCGAGACAGATCGATAGAGGATCAGAAAATAGCAGGAGTTACTCTTACGAAAATTTTTCATCAAAATGCACCCGAACTGAGATAATTGAGTTCAAAGTTGGGGATCACGGATTCCGACCCGGTGTAAGGAGCTCCAAAATGATATTTGGGTAACAGGACTTTGGGGTATAGTGGGACATCCCTAGGGGTGCCCAAAACTGATGTTAACTCATTTTTCGATTTTCGTCCCAATCCCACATTCAGCTCGATTCTCTCGTGACAGGCGTGATATGCGTTTCAGCGGGTGCTCAATGGTTAGGTGCACTTTCGAATCCAATGAAAGCTTGACCATTCTGATTGTAAATAAATATTCATCGATAGCATCGACTCGTTCGTTGCAGATTACGGTAGTCGACCTGTGGAAGGAACTGCTGAAAGTGGACGAGCGCACGTGTCTTTTCTACTTCTTTTTTCCTTGTCTTTGGATATTTGTGTTTCAAGGGGTGCTCAATAGTTAAGTGCGTGTTAAAATGCAATAATATTCGCTTCGCCCTCCTGGTAAAATAATCATTCATCAATTGATCTCACGGGTGTATGAAGGATTACGGTAGTCGACCAATTGCAGGAAGTGCTGAAATCGCGCACATTTCCCTTACTGTGTGGTAGTTTGAAATTCTAGGGGGTGTTGTGCTTCACGATGTTCTTAATGGTGGAATGTGCAATGCAAAATAGTAAATACACGCCTCGATACTTAAAAAAAAGTCACTATTCGATAGCATCGGGGCGTGCTCTCCAGATTACGGTCGTCGATATCTTGTACTATTGCAGGAAGTGCTGAAAGTGGACGAGCGCACGTGCCTCTTCTACTCCGTTTCTGCGCCCGCCATGAGGGGATACATCGCGTCCCGAGACTTCCTCGACGTGCGAAGAGTTGATGCCGAGCCGGAACTGGGAGGTACGGTACGATTATAAGAGATACGGAAGTATCGATTAGAAAGGATAACAACGTAGGAGAACGATACTGTACAATAGGGAAGTTGGGTACGGTGTGCAAGAGACTCGAAGAGGATGTAAATACCGTAGCCGGAGGACTATAGATGAATACAGTACTACTTTAAAGATTACGGTAATCGATCGATTGCAGAGTACAGCGGGTACTTCATGTCCGTGGACAGCCATCTGCTGCCGCCTAACACGAACAAGAAGATTGTGCGGTGAGTGTGAAACGTCGCCCATGTGCGCGGTGTGTGTGGGTATTGGGAAACGGCGCCCAAGAGGGGGGTGGTGTGGGTAGTGGGAAACGTCGCTTCAGTGTAAGGTTAAGCCAGTTGATCGCAGTGGATATTATGAAAACCGGATTGAATTTAGAAGTGTGACCCATTGAATTGGTGTCTCACGGTCAGTATAGAAGAGAAGGCTGCGTGAACCTAGCAATATAATAGAGAAATGTGTTCTAACAAAAATTGAAGAAAGGTGATTGTCTGTTCCACGAAGTACCTAAAACTCGGTACTGCTCGAAACTACTACTAGGAACTGCTCACCTACCGACGGTTGCTAGTTAACGGTATTCTACTGACGGTTACTCAATGCATCCGTATCGAATGTACTGTAGTGGAGCGTCTGCTGTGATGTACTGTATTACAAACAATGGTTTACTGTAATACAAACAATCAGTCAGCCACAGTATCCCCTTTATCGTAGTCGGATGCAAGAGAGGGAAGAAGGGAGGGAGGGTAAGGGGATTGGCTATGAATGACGTAATCGTCTCGTCTTCTCATTTCTTCAAGTCCACATTTTCGTAGTTCTGATCGCCTCCTCCCGCGTCGGCGGCGCCGTCCTCAGCAGTCTTCTCTTTAGGAGCTGCAAAGGGGTAGGATAAGTCGGCTACAGTACCCCACCGGCTATAGTACCCTAGTCTTCTCCTTAGGAGCTACAAAGGCGTAGAATACGTGGGCTCCCGTACCCACGCGGCTAAAGAACCACTTCAGAATCTTTATCAGTATCATGCGAGTAGCGGGGGCAGGACCATGTCTACAGTATCAAATCTACCCTATCGATCCATCTACAGTATCAGTCCATCTACCGTACTCTCCCGTCTATGCCTCTCAGTACCCCACTATCCACCGTATCCACAACCTACCGTACTCCATCACGATCTACCATTTCCCCTACATCTATCGCAACTCCTCCTTCTGCCGTACTTACGATCAGCAGCAGCTGGAGGTGGCGCGGCGGCTGCAGCCGGGGGCGGCGCTCCAGGAGCCGGTTTGATGAGCGATCCGGGGTTTCCTCCGGCTCCTCCGCTCTTCGGCGGTGCTCCTCCCGGAGGCGGCTTCATCGCTGACTTCTCCTTATCTTCCGATTTCTTCTTGCCAAAGCACATTATGACTAGGCTGCAAGTACGGTTGATTACTGTATCATTGATCCTAGTGGGTTTGGGAGTGAAAGTACTGTAGACTACAGTATGACCGAGATCACGAAACTACGGTAGGTGTGATTTAAGGTCTCGAGATAACAGTATGATGTGACGGTACTACGGTAAGGCATCATTAGTCGTAGGGGAAGTGATTGCTGTAGGAGGCTACAGTATAGCAAGTGGGGATGGGGCTACAGTATTCCATTGTTGTAGGAGGGATTACTGTAGGAGACTACGGCATAATTGGGGCCGGGGCTACAGTATACCTGATCAGCAGGAGATATGATATCACGGGGTGTGCTTCTTCTCGTCTTTTCGACGACGTTCGCTCGTCGATCGATCGTCTACCGCCCGCAACGAGAGGAGAATGTAGGAATGAGGGGAGGAGGAGGAGGGGGGAGGGGAAGAGACATAGACCCATTGTGTGGTATGTAAAGTGTGTTATTTATATGCAAAGATAAGAATGATTGAATTGGAAAAGAGAATGGGCAATTGTAAACATGTTTGTTGTGTAATTCCACTAGGGAAATGAAAATGTGACAGTGGATTTAAATTTGTGCCCGGTGAATTTGTGTTTCACTGTGGGAATAGAAGAGGGAGGCGCGTGAACTTAGCAATCTCATTTTCTCAGACGCGACCAAAACAATTTTGTAGGTGGTTGATTTTCGGTTCCATGCAGTGTCCAAGATGGATGGGTGGGGCTAGTTTGTGATTACTGCTTGCCGCTTCCTGCAAAAAAATATTTTTATAATTGCATAAAAAGCCATTTCAATCAAATAGTGTATTTCGCTATTTGATAGCAATAGGGACATTACGAGCTTAATTAATAATTAATTAAGCCTTGTCGAAACTAGTTTCTCAATGTCATGTTTCGAATGATTTGTGTGTATTTAAATTTATGGGGTTTGTGTTTCACTGTGGGCTTTTAAGAATTAAAATTAATCAGTTCCTTGCAGTGGCACGAACGGCCCCTCGGTGATGCGAGTGTACGCGGCGGGCGAGGACGGCGCCTCGTCCACGCTCGAATGGATCATGCAGACGGACCTCAAGGTGAGAACGACGACTGGGAAACGGCGGTGGGCTTGTGGTGTGGTGCACACCATGTGGTTTACTGCAGTGAAAGATTAATGGACAAACGTGTGGTGTAGCGTACCACTATCGAGAGTATTGTAGGACCAGTACAATTTGGTTAGGGCTAATGAAATTCGAGGAATTGTAAACGTCGCCCATCGTGTGGTGTGGTGCACACAACGCATTACCGTATTCCAGGGTGGCCTTCCGAAGCGCGTCGTGCAGGCGAACATGCTCACCTTCTTCGTGAACAACATGACCCGGCTCCGGGCGTACCTGGCCCGGCCACACTGAGATTACGGTAGCAGTCCCGAGGGTTACGGTAGCCCGTAGGGTACTGTAGCTCAGATTATTTTCGATTGTCTAGGGTTACAATAGCCCGTATTGTACTGTACCTGAGATTGCAATAGTCGTCACCCCCTTTTGATTACGGTATCCACAGTATTATTTATCGATTCGATATGGTTCGCAATAGAGAAAGTACCCGTGACGCAGATCATTATGAAAGAACATTATGTGAATTTGAATATGTTAATTATTTTTCGTGACTGTACATAGGCTTTTCTTGTGTGTGTGTTGTTTCTATCGTATGCAGTCCGATTGCGCCTCATGTATCGATCGATTGTATTTTATTTTGTAATTTGTGTATTCGCCCCTCATTGCTCAGAAACGCATCTAACCTTGTACAGAGATTGTCCTTATTTTGCAGTATTTTGTTATATCGACCCGGTTTCGATTGTACCTTTTGTTTGGCCATTCTACTTGCTAACAGCACAGTACACAAATCAAAGAGTGATTACGGTACCACAGGCCCCGCCCACTCACACTAAATACAGGAACTTTTGATAGTGCTGCAATATCACAGACTAACCAACCCATCCGCAATCTCCAATCCCATTCGTGTCTTTCCCCCTGTTGTGCTCACCCTAAGAAGTCTAGTTACTATGACATTCCATGCTGTATTTTCTTGTGGAAAAATCAATAAATTGATTGAAAAAGAAAGTCAAACCAGTGAGACGAGTGAAAGGAAGGCTATGATTTCGAGGTTACGATGGTTGTAAAAGACGCATTATCGAACAACATTTATACATTGTGTAACTACTGGCTGTGATATGATTTCTAAAGGCTATCTTATGTGATGGGATCTATTCCAATTTGATAGAATTGCTCCTCCGGGGAAAAAGAATCAATTTCAAATTGCAGATAAAAGAAGACATTTTCGTCGAGGTGAAATGACGAGAGAGGGGTTGGAGAGACGAAAGCGACTGTCATGCTATTGCGTCAAATAATAGTGAACCCAGTGGCTCTGCTTTCCCCAGATAAAATGCGATGGTTCTAAGTATTCACAAACACTTCCCTAGATGCTTATCGATCCTTCTTCTAATTTTTACTCACGAATGAATAGCACACTCCTCCAGGATAATCTTGCCGGCCTTTCCGACGACTGTTTGCTTGATATTTTCGGCAGACTTGATCAGTGAGTTGCACATAGAGTGGACGGTGCTTCATCTTATTCGTTGGTAGTGCCGTTCCAAAATTACGTTATCGAGACCTCTGTCGCCAGAAGGATAGGAATAAATGCGAGAAAACGTAAAATGGTTGACCTAAAAAACCCCTTTCAGTAATGATCTCGATGAAATAGCTACACTCAGCCAAAGATGTCTCAACCTGACAGACGCAGCTCGTTCGAAGGCGGTTAAATTGCCAGCAGTTAGGCTCGGCTTTCTCCAGGTCCTTCTACGTTTTTCACATTAAAGGAGGAGTATTATTTGCGGCCAAGAAATGCTCGTTTAAAAAACTATTATTTTTGCAGGTATGCAAGGGCGATTTGCACCTCACTATGTTGAATTCCGAATACCGCTTCTTGGATATAAAGAGAAGAAAAGTTCAAGAGAAGAATGATATGGCCGCCTTGAATCTATGGGAATGGATAGAAGGACCAAACAGTCCATCGATCGAATATGAAAACAAGATCAAGATACGGAGAAGAAGGGCGAGAAGTGAAAGCGATTCAATGGTAGAACTGGTAAGTTATCGGATTGGCTAAACGGTAACGAGATCACGGGTCCCGTTAAGCCCGTATTGCCAACCTTAATAAGTTAGCTCAAGCCTTTTCACATCTATTGTTTGATCAAACGGTCCAAATTTTTCGATCCTTCCTTTCAGAATGAATCTCCCGCACTCGTTGACCAATGCAAACAAATTGTTCAAAGATTCCGATTCAAGTACTTCATATTTTACTCGGTATGACGCCAAAAAATTATCATTTGTGAGACTTAACGTTTTTCAGTTTGTGTTGGACGCTCAATTTCTGGCTTGGTTAGAGCGAATTATAACTATTTCTCCAGTCGAAGAGATTTACTTTGCATACATTCTGCGCGAAGATACTGAAAACGAGGACAGAGAAAAGAGGTGAGTTTGAGAAGGTGAGAAGAAAACCCCAGAACATACCTGCTTTCCTAGACTTCTGTCACTTATTCTTTCGGCAAAAATAACCACATTGACTCTTAATTTCATCGCTGCTACACCGTTCATCGACGAAAAGTTCTTGATAAGATATGGTCAAAATGCACCGCTCGGGTTTTTGGCGGTTGTGAGCAGCAGTGATGAACATGTGAGGAAATTTAAAAAAAAAGTTGATATTTGGCTCCTAAATCAAAATGTGGTTGCCTTGCCTCTTCATTTCACACAATCTCTCTGTCCTTGGACCAGCAGGAAAATGAGGGTGAACTAGTGGCATATAAATTTTTTTTTAAATATTTCGAACTGTGAGATTCAAAGAGTTCTTTGTAGCAACCGGATTGTCTACTCCATGCCAGTCCGGAATTCGAAAATGTCTTATCGAACTTCGGATCTTTTATAATGATTCGGCTCGTACTCAGCACAAATTTGCTAATAAAATCACTCGTAGTTCGTTTTTATTTTATGCTTAAGAATATTAATTCACTTCTATTTTGTCGATTGGATATACACAGCAAAACACAATTTTGGGCTCCATCGCGAGTTAATACAAACATTTTATGGTACTAAATTTATTAGAAGCGCCTTCGGCACGAGAAACCTGGGAGGTGGAAATTTCGTACTACCGAAAGTATCACCAAAAGTGAAATCATGGCTTCTCTTGGATCAAAATTAAAGGTAATGTTTTTTTTTTGATTTGGTGATTCTCCTAATCATGTATATTGAAAGAGGCATAACTAGTGTAAGCTATAGTGAATACTTACGGATACAGTGCGATGGTTGTATCGATGTATCAATTCATGTTTTCAGTACTTTCCTTGCGCTAACAACAAACACGAAATTGAGCTCGGTTGGACAAATCACAAAGTTTTTTTCTGGTCAAGCAAAGACGAAAAAATACCTACCCTTTGGAAATTTAATGCGAATTTTTCGATGTTCTAAAAACTTCATCGATTTGTACAGAAATAAAGTATGCAACACAATTAAAGAAAACGAGTACTCGTTTAGAGAAAGAAATCTCATCTCATAGCATCTCATCTCATTCGAGTATTCGCGCGGTCGGTGGATCGAGGAATGATCGGCGCTGAATGAAATTCAACCTTCGCAACTAGATATGTTTCATCAGGAAATTAAAAAGAGATTCTTTTCAAAAGGGTTCTAATGTGTTCCGAAAAAGAAAATCTGATTCGTTATTTATTTCATTCTTGAAACATAACTCGGCATTCGCATCATTCTCACTTCAAATCGACCGCCCGCTCTCGCCCATTTCGAGTACATTGCTCGCGAGTACTCCCCTTAAAAAATGATGGGACCCCTTTTTTCAGATGGGACCCTCGTTATACCTTGGGACCCCAGTTTTCTCACAGGTCCCCCGTTTCCATGCAGAGTTGTAATAATAGTGAACCCTGTGGCTCTGCCCACCCCCCAAACACAATAGCAAGGCTCTGATCAAACGGTTTTCTCTCCTTAGACGCGGTTTTCCTAGACGCGTAATGCGAGACAGAGAAATCACTGCTCAAATTTGAAATCAGAAATCGAAATATCTCTCAAATGGAATATAACGCAAATAGTTCGCTAAATTCAAATGCAAAGGTATGAATTTTAATTTTAATTTTCCTTCAATAATATTCAGTCTTACGGAAAACGAAAAAAAAATGGACCAATTATACGTTTAGGATCATCTGTCGGCCATTTCAAACGACTGCCTGTACGATATATTCTACAGGTTGAATCAGTGAGTAGATGCTCAAATTTCATGGCGAATAACTCCCAATATAGTTAATGAAAAGCATTATTTGTTCCATTATATTTGACAGATCACACAAATTATAGCTATGATCTCGATGAATTATCTACGCTCAACAGACGGTTGCGCAAATTGACTGATGCAGCACGCACCAAAGCTGGAAAAATTAAGGCTTTCAAGCTCGAATTGACTCAGGTATCATTCAAAAAATGCTATGGTTAAAACGAATTTGTACCCCTGATTACAAATAATCGCGATTTTTTTATATTTTTGCATAATCATAATCACTACATGACAGGTTCTCAATGGAGATTTACGCCTCGTAAAGATAGATTACCCGAAGCGCAAAAAAGTGCACATCTTGGAAACAAAAAATCCAAGAAATTACCTAAAATGCAAAACGGTCTTCTTGGAAACAAAATGTCCAAGAATATCTGCTGATTGTCTGACACTTTCATCGATCAGTCCTTTTCTCAAGCAATCAAATAAGATGAAGAGAAACAGAAGAAGGGCTCGAAGTGAAAGCGATTCTAAGACCAATTCGGTTGGCTATCTCATTACATCAATTCTTCTTATTTTTTGCTTATTTTATTTTACTTTTTCAGATCAAATCACCAGCGCTCACTAACCAAGCATTTCATATTTTTCAGAGATTCAAATTTGAATTTGTATTCTTCCACTTGCTAAGGCAATGCATCGAATATAATGCGTCTACTGATTTAACAATAATTCAATGCAGTTCGTGGTAGACGATCAGTTCCTCGATTGGCTTCAAAACATAGTGCAATATTCTCCGACGAAACATCTCTGCTTCGTAGATCTCCTATGGGGTGATTGTGATAGAGAAGAAACAGGCAAAAGGTGAGAAAAGCACGGCTTTCCGGTAAGAATCGAGCTGAGATTACCATTTACGAAGAATGAAAAATGATTTGTCCAGAACAAAAAAATCTTATGCATTTCCCCAGACAATTTCACTCCAACTATTCGAACCGAGTGTTGTCTCACATCAGAAAGTTTTATCAAAGTTTGAACGAATTAAAATTCGTTCAAACTTTGAGCATAGTTTCCTAAATTATGGGACGGCCCTATTTAAGTTCTGTCATATTCTCCTCTGTTTTTTAAAAGAGTACATGTTATTTCAGATTGCTTTCTATTCTCATCCCTGCAAAAATATCTCGCCTCGGCCTCAATATTGTTGGTACAGAACAGTTCGTTTGCGAGGATTCATTGAAAAAATACGTGCAAATTGTTCCCCTTGGAGCGTTGTCGATTTCGAGCGACGATGATTATGTGAGATATTTATTTGTTTAGAGATGATCATTGAGAATTATATATACGATAATATATCATATATGCTCCGCGAAATGTAGTGATGAAATGGTCGTGTCACGAATATTTAGCATGAGTCAGTGGCTCTTTATAGAAACTAAATTGTGTGCTCCGTGTCAGTAATGAGTTCTGCGATGTTTTGTCACAATTCGGAAAGTTGTCGATGATGCGACTTGTTGTGAATACTAATGGTTTGATACAAGCCATAATGGTCAGTTAAAATATCTAATTTTATTCTTCTCTTTTCTGTTAGATTGCGGCTTTCTCAAAACAATTTCATAACGATATACATAGCCTAACATTAAATTTTATTGATAATATTCTAGAACCGTCTTCGGCATAAATGCATTGGATTCTGGAAATTTCGCACTACTGAACATATCGGAATAAATGAAATCAGGGCCTCTCTTGGATCAGACATGCAGGTATTTTTTCAGAACTAATTTGTAAAAGATCTGACGAAATGACTTTTATTTCAACAACAGAGAATTTTTTGATTGTGAATGAACACATTTTAATTTTCAGTACATTCCCAGCGGGAACAAACATAAAATTATGCTTCGTGACTCGGCATTCTATGTCATTTTCTGGTACAAAGAGAAGAACATTCAATCATTCTGTAGTTTTGAAGCTGATTTCTTGTATATTTTCAAATGACCACGATATCGAATTTACACAATTTAATCCTATACTCTGTTTCATTTCCGTTTTATGTAAAAATAATCTATAATTCTCAATTAGCGTCGATATAACGAGCTACTTTTGAGTATTCCACTATCGTTCCAAAACGGATTAGCAGGTTAAAAAATATAAATATTACGTATTTATCGATTCGATATGGTTGACAATGGAAGTACCCGTGACGCAGATCAGTATGAAAGTATGAAATATTATGTGAATTTGAATATGTTAAATATTTTTTGTGACTGTACATTGGCTTTACGTGTGTGTATTGTATCGGACTGTACATCATTAAAATACAGAAGCCCTGTGGGAAAATGTCGTCGATCGATTGATAATCAGGCATAAATTTGTCGACTACTGTAGTTGCTGGGTCCTGGCGCGACTTCGCCCCAGATTCCATCGTAAGCAGTACGGTTTCGGCGCCTGTAGCTATTGTAATTTATTTTCCATTTTATGAAATCGCTCCTCACTTTTCGGAAGTCTAGTCACTATGACATTCCATGTTGTATTTCTGTGGAGTTAATCAATAAATTAATTGGAAATAGCGATAATTGAAAAAAAAAGATACCGTCTGCGACAGAAGTATGCAGCAACGCATGCCATGATGGACCACACAATTAGAAGGGCGATGGGAAGGTAGAAGAAGACTACTGTAATGAAAGGGTTACTGTATCTGCTTCAAATACGGCGGAATATGGAATGTTTCACAAGGTAATTGTAGCCCCTCATGTACGTGTAACGTTGATTTGCTCGGTTCCATACACCCTATTTCTTATTGATAACACGCTCTCTGAATAAGTATTCCTCTAATCTATCGTCGTGTTGCGCATATAATTTGGATTACACTTTGGTAACTTAGTAAAGCGTTTACGACATCCTCACATTGCGGTTGATTCACTTCATTCGCCGTCGGTAGTTCTGTCACGTCATTGTCTGTCGTCTGCGTCTTAGAAGACGTCGTTGCCTTGGAGACGCTCGTGGTGGACGGTCGTCTTGTTGTTGGAGTAGGGCGGGATCGACCTGATGATTACAGTAGAATCCGGTTACGGTAATTCGGGGATACGGTATTTGGCAGCGGAAAAAATGGCAATGATTGTGAGGACAATGTTTACTGCTTCGTACGGTTGTGATTACAATTGCAACAAGCTCAAAAAATTGTATTTTTTTCAGCAGATGTGGTTGCTTCTTTTCCTGCTGATCTAGAGATCAAACATCAAACATCAAACATCAAAGTTCAAAGATCACTCACCCGCGCCGAATATCTTAATCGCCTTCGTGGTCGTCCTCTCCTCGCCTTCCACTCGCTCCTCCACCATCTCCGTCGATTCCTCCACGGAGCCGTCGTTTGCGAAACCGGAACCGGCGTTTAAAGAGCCGGATCCAGATTTCGTAGCAGAGCCGGAGTTGGGAGCCGTCGACAAAATGCCGGTCGACAGGCCGGTCGGCGAATCGGTGATGCGCGTGGGCAGGGAGGCTTCGTCGGTGAGGTCTGGAGTATTGATGAGTTACGTTTCACGTTTGGCTGATAAGTGCAGGAGTCCATGAAAAATCAATCGCTCTGACTCTTACCTTCTATCAAATAAAAACTGTAATTCGTAACAGAAAATATGCCCAGTGCATGCCAACAATTTCGTCCACTTTCTCATAGCCAAAATATATAAGGTATTATCGCATCGGAAAGCTAACAGATGAACCCACCCCCCACCCAGAGCTTTTTTTCAGGGGCTATCCCAGTAACAATCCTATCATCATACATTGGATCCCTTACCGGCAATCTCCACCTCTTCCCTTCTCTCCTCGGGCAATCTACACTCGAACCCATCGCCGACCAGTGGCGCGAGACAGATGCAGAGGGAGTCGTTGTTTATCTGGAAGAACTAATTGCTACAGGTCGAAATACGGGCATCCGTCTCTTCATTTCCCACACTCTCTCGCATTTTTAATATTTCGCGTGATTTGAAGAGACCCGCTTATACCGCCCCTCCCCCAGTACTCAAAGCGAAGAATTGGAATTTCAGAATTGGAATGAGTTTCACGGACTTTATACATTCAATAATCTCTGTTCTTTGGAATCCCATTGTGTCTTTTCTGATGTGCAAAAAAATTCGAAACAGCCACATAAAGGCACATGGCGGGTCGAATTCCCTTACTCACCTGTTGGCACATCGCTTGCGCGTGGCAGGTGCGTCCGAAGCGAGCCAAACATGGATCCTTTGCTGGAAATGAACAGTTTTATTGGTAGAAGGAAATGCGTCAACACTTGCTGACGCATCCGCGGTGCCTACCTGTACAGATGCCTCCTTGCTGTTCGAATCCTCGCTCGCAGGCGCACTCGAACGAGCCCTGCGTGTTGACGCAGATGGAGTGCGCACCGCAGATGGTCGGGGTAGAGGCGCACTCGTCGATGTCTGCAATGAGGAGATGTTTCTTTGTCAGGATTAGAAGCGGCTGTCAGGGTGAATGCGCGCGGATAAAGCTGGAGAGGATGTTCTATAATACAATAGTGAATATGTGATGCCAAACCGAATCCTACTTTCAAGCGCTTGCTTGATGATAGCATACTTAAGTTCAGAGATTTCCATAGTGGTTATTCTGTATTTCTGCAGCGCATCCAAAGTACTTACCCTGATCACAAGCCACTCCACTCCAGCCCTTCTCACATGCGCCCGATGCACACACTCCAGTGGGGAAGTCACATGGAAGTCCGCCCGCACAAGAACAGCGCCCGGCGCAGTCAACTCCCCATCGACCGAGAGGGCAGTCTGGAGATTTGATCAAATTCAGTGGAAGAATGAAACACGCCAGCACTTGCTGACGCACTTGTTACTCTGACCATTTTTATCGACTAAAAAATATTGTGGAAGAACGAAAGGCTCCAGCACTTTTGTTTATCATTCATTCTTGAATTGGAAAGCTATGTTTCATGTGTGGATCAAATGCACGTTTGCTACTGACGAGGATGATCGAGTTAACGCATCCGTTATAAAAAATTCAATAAATATTTCACGAGCTCTCTTGCAGGGCCTATTTTGTGTTCACAATCAGTTGCGAGTGTGCTCGGTGGTGTTTTTAGTGAGCCATTTTTTCAAATAAAATTATAGGCAGGTCACTTTCAACTTACCCTGCCGACACAACGGAGGCCCAGTAGTTCCAGCTGGACAGACGGATGGCGGACTCCTCGCCGCGGACAGCATCCAATGACCGGGACGGGCGGTGTTAGAGGCGGATGTTAGCTGGTCTGAAATAATTTAAAAAAAAATAAAGCGTCCTACACAATTTTTGTTCTAGATTGGAGGAATTTCGATTTTAGCATTTGTGTTGTTGCAAAGGAAATCCGACACACTATCAAATCCATTTGTATGTGTCTGTTTTACAGGAATCTTGAAACATTACACGATCAAAAAATGAAAATGATTTTTGTCTTACCAGCGGGAAACTCGTTGTAGCTTCCGGGGCAGGAGAGACCGGCGAGTCCTGAAAATTGAACTAAATGAATTTGTTTTCATGATCTTGCGTTCTCAGATATCTATTATACGATAATGTCACATCAGTAAGCATATACTTTCTTCTGAGAGACTAGTCTAGTCCTTGCCGAGTAGGTTCAAGAAACAAGATGAGTAAGCCTTACCCGCAGCCGCCGTCGCCCTTTCATACAACATCGACACGTACGTGTCCGTGGAGGGAGCTGCAGAGGTGGCAATGACGATTTGGAAGGAGTTTCGCTGCAAATTAGATACGTGCTTTCCCAAGTATATCATTGGATTCATGCTCACGGTGTGAGATCATTGCGCACAACATCGTCAAAGAAGACATATGCAAAAATAATGATCAAAAATAAACAACTAACAATCAAAGATCGATGTAAGGATCAAAGATCAAACACCAACCCTATCAGTTCCCTTTTGGAGCATGTCCTCGAAGGTGAAGATGTGGAGGTGCGCCGTACGGAAGGAGGAGACGCGGAACTGAAAAATATATAAATATATATTATTAATAAAAAATAATTCAAGCATGTTATTATTGTTTCCACTAGACGAGGACCATAAATTAAAGACGAGTTGCGATTGCAGTCTCTAAAGAGCGCTATGAAACATAAGTTTGGAGGAAGATTGTGCGGAAGCATGAGACGCGGAACTTGAGTATTATTCATTTTCATTTTTATTGACAGCAGACACGAAGAGGGATCTGAGTGAGAGCTATCTCGGATTCTAATGCGTGCTGTGAAACACAGGCAGATTTGTGCAGGAGATTTTTCGTATTTTTTTTCAAAGAACTCGTAGCGAAAGGAGCAAACGCGGAAATCTATTGTGTTTTAGGTATTTAAATTTGCATGTTGATTTTTTTTATATATTCGCAACATTACTTGATGACATTGAAGTGATATCCATCTGAACTTCTAGTACGCACTGTGAAACATAGCTAATCAAAATTGCAGCTACGAAATTTCGAATGATGTGATTACTAATTCCCTCACCTGCTCCGCAATGGACAGTGACGAGCGAGTAAGCAGCGCCATCGACGCGTTATCGGATTCTGGAAGGGAGAGAATATCAAAGATCAAAGATCAACCTATGAAGATCAAAATCAACCTACATACATCAAACTTCAAAGATCAAAGATCAACTCACGATTGACGTAAGTGTAAGCGACGAGGCCCTGCTTGGAGTAGTCGAACTCGGCGTGCAGACCTGAGCAGAGATCAAAGGTCATTAAAGAAAACCCTTGAGATACCGAAATTTATTATTTATTTATTGCTATTCCTTATTTATTATTCCGTCAGATGAAAAGCTACTATCAAAGTCGAGAGTGTCTAGGGGTCTATCTGAGAGTCGTGAAACGTAACAGTAGAAAAGAAGGGGGGAGGGGGGAGGGGGGAGTAGTAGGCATATCCATAGTTCCAAGATCAAAGATCAAAGAGCAAAGATCAAACCAAGAATGGCCGTCTCGTTGAGCATATCGGGTGGCATAGTGAGCAGGGAGAGACCGCGGTCGAAGGAGATCAGACCATTGGAGGAGAGCTGAGTGTGAATTTGGTGATGGATGATGTGCACTAATCAACATCAGGCTAATTCCAGTTTTTCATATTGACTTTGAAACATAATAAATACAAAAGAAGGATCTTATTTTAGGGTATCAAAAATGAAATTTCTCATTGCTCACATAAACTCTCCCATACACCTCTCCGCACAGCCGAATCGGTGAAGGAAGGGAGATCGTAGCGAGTGCATTGTTCGCTCTTCGCAGGATCAGGGAGTCGTTTGCGATCGGGTAGAGAATTGTTTCTGAATGGAAATATCAGTTTTAGATTCTATTAATGTGAATGCCAACGTAACTGCGCCTACTGCTTAGTTGTATGGAATTTTGCGACTTGCGACGATGTCGATAATCACGATGAAAATCATGACATGACATTTGATATTTGAGTGAACGATGAAAATCATGACATTTCATACATATTCATACAATGCTCCTTATAATTTTACCTCTCCCCATACAGCAATCACTCACCATGACACTCGAACCCGTTGCCCAGATAGCCCTCGCCGCACGCGCACTGGAACGTGCCTGGCTGCAATGGATTAGGGTGAAGCCGGGAAATGTAGGGCCGGAAAATCGGCGACCGGAGATTTCGGAGCCGGTAAATAGCCTATCCGAAAAATTGGAGAGCCGTTATTTACCAGATTGGTGCAGGTGGCCGCCGGATGGCAGGGCGTCATCAGCGCGCACTCGTCCGTGTCTGGAAAGGGGATGTTCTTTGATCTTTGATCTTTGATCTCTGTCTTCATCTCTAATTGGTAAAGTATGTATTTTTAAACTCAGAAAAAGAAGAAGCATTGTTTCCTACGGCAAACTTCATTCTTAGAAGTTGAGAATGAAGCATAGTTGGATTACGCGTGAATCACAAATTCCACGACACAAACAAGCGGACCTTCAGATATGTTTCAAGTTTCCATTATAAGATCTCGAAGATCTGCTAGAATCGATCTCTACATCGTTCTCATTCGATCAACAAATATTTTTTTAAATGAAACGACGGTCCTCGAGAGTACGTATTTACATTTTTGGATTCTGTCGTTTGAGACACCGGTGAAAAAGAGGGCAGATGAGCAATATTAATGAACGATATTCACCCTCGCAGAAGCTGTCCATGGTCAATCGTGAATATCCTCGTTCGCACTCGCACTCGTATCCGCCGATCTGCACAAAATATTAATTTTAATTGTTAAAGATCATGAAGAAACTATTTCTTTGGTCTTTTTGGTGGCAACAATATTACTGAGCAATCCTACAAGTTGTGCGATCCAATTTATATTCATAATTATATAAAATTAAAATGCAATCTGACCGTATTGGTGCACAGGGCGTGCTTGCCGCACGGCTCCTTGAACGTCGAGCACTCGTCCACATCTGAGAAAGTGAAAATTCGAAGCTCAACCATCTTGTGGGTCGACTGATGCCCGTTATGTTTCAGCCCTTCTATGTATGAATGTGAGTTGTGGAGTACGACAGTTTTATGTGCTTTATTCTTAAAAAAGATTCATGTTACTAGCTAGTCAAGCCCGGAAATCCTTTTTATTGATGTTTTGCTTTGGTCGTACTTATTAGTACCTTCGCAAGCAGTTCCATTCCGCTTGTATCCCTCGTCGCACTCGCACTTGTACGACCCAGGTGTGTTCACGCACTGAAAGGTCGAGTTTTACTAATCATCGCCTATCCCTTTTTCGACAAGGCGACGTTTCACCGCACCACACACTACCGTACCTGCTCCGACTTCTTGCACGTGTGCGCCTTCGTCTTGCACTCGTCGATGTCTGGAAATGAAGTCAGTTATTGATTCGCGGTGGTTGACTACAGTACCTATGCAGGTGCCATTACGATCCTCCCAGCCGATCGGGCAGAGGCAGGCGTACGACCCGCGCGTATTCGCGCACACTGACGGCGCGTCGCACGGTGACACACCTGCGAAGTCGACGTTTACTAATTATTGAGTCCTGTCGAAAAGGCAACAGGCGACGTTTCCTAGCTGGCACAAAACCGACCTACACCACCCTCAGTGCACTCGTCGACGTCCAGACACAACGTGCCGTCGCCCTTCCAGCCCGGTTTGCACACACAGCCGGTAGATAGGCAGGTAGCGTGCGGCGAGCACTGCAAGGCGATGTTTGCTATTCGTCGCTTGTTGAAATTGAGACGTGCTGACCGCACCAAATAATTTCGACATTTACTAATCGTCGCCTGTCGCTTTTGTGACAAGGCGACAATTAGTATTCGTCGCACACACCTTGGCGCACTGCTTGCCGCCGATCGAGATGGTTCCCGTCTGCAGGGGAGCACGCCGAGTGCCCTCCGAGTGCTGCTCGCGGTCTGGAAGAGGATAGATCAAAGATCAACATCTCTCTATCAAGAACGCTTTCTAAGATCAAAGATCAACATCGATCTATCTAGAGTACAATCCAAAACTAAAGACCAAGTTTAGCATTGCACAATCGAGTGCTCCGTCAAAGGCCAAAGACCAAAGATCAACACTCACGGTGTAGCTCCCGTAGCTCGGACGATCGAAACGCTTCATTCGATGCAGGGGCAGTAATGTTCTTGGGGTTGAATGAGGCTGAGGAGAATTCCTCCGGGAACACTCGCTGTTCGACGATGATTTGTGGATGTTGATGGTCTAAGATATCTGATCTTTGATCTCCAAGTTCTGATCTTTGATCTCCGATCTCTGATCTTTGATCACCCTCCTCGTCACCGATCAGTCGATGCGGAAAGAAGGCGCGCGTTGTGGAAGGAGCGGGAGTGCTGGAATATTAGTTATTTTTTATTCTAAAAAGAAACTGGACAAGAAATTGAAACTTCACTGAAACAACAAAACTCAAGATGTCGGTGAAACTCAACCGAAGTCATTTCCGACAAAGTGCTAATTGCGAAATTGAAATCAAGCACAGAATGTGTATTTTCAACGCAAACCTCGGACGATGGAAGGCGAAGTGCGGCGAGATGTCTACGCGTTTGACAGCGAAGACCTCGGGCTGAATAATTTGATTCCAGAGATCAAAGATCAAAGATCGAAGATCAAAACCGTACCTTTTCCGCCACGCCGCAGGTGCCCTCGCCCGCCAGGCACACGCACAGATAGGCGCCGGGTGTGTTCATGCCTGTGAGGATATAGGTCAAAGATCAAAGATCAATCGTGAAACTATGACGAAGTAGAGATTCAAGATTCAGATATGTTTCATCGGTAGCATTTGTAGCCGGGTGGCTTTCGAACCAATGCTTGCCATTGAGTTTGACATCTTATCTCAATCTATGAATAGAACTAGCGCTGAGAACTGCAGTTCGGGTTCGAGGATTGAATAACGAAAGATCAAAGATCAAACACTAAAGATCAAAGATCAACTCACAATCGGGCTGCTCGCGCGGGCACACGCCCGTGAATAGGCACTCGTTTACATCTGAAATAAAGTGATCTTTCATCTTTATTCATCGTTTACTTTTAGCACCAGGTCACTTTTCTCCTCAATAATTGTATGGAGGAAAGATCGATTACTGATCTGGAGAGATCAAAGATCAACTGTCAAAGATCAAAGATCAAAGATCACTCACCCTCATCACAAACAGGCTGACTGGTCCATCCCTTCCGGCAGCTGCCCGTCGGGCACTCCCCACTGTCCTTGTCGCATGAGTCGCCTGTAATTAGTAAGGTAATTTATTAGGTAAATAACTAATTAGTAGATTGTGTATTCTCAAGCTTCTATTCGACGAGCTCAAAATTGAATACAAATTATGTTTCGCGAATGGTTCATAGTGTGGACGCCGCTTATTGGTCAATTCGTGCTTCTGCTGGCGTAAAAAATAAAACAATTGTTGTGGCGGTACCACGCTAAGTGCCTGGTTCCAATTCCCCATTTGCATGTGTTAGTGTAGCGAATGGACTGACGGATCCTCCTAGTTTGATTGAATATCCGTGATGTTTCAATGGACACAGGTTATGTTTCACGATCGATTCAAACCCAGCGTGTGGCATTTCTGATAATTGATGGCCGGTGTACGAAAACATGAAAACAATTGTTCCACTTCCAGAATGACTGTACACATTTATGCCCGTATTCTACCGGTGTCAGAACGGATTATCCTGGTGAGATTGGATGGCCGTATAATAGAACTTTCGCGCGTCTAAGGCAGATTGGTAAAGGTGAAAGGAAGTGTCAGTTCGATTTGGATGAGGATGTTATGATTGATCTAGTCTGAGTATTCGAGTGTGGTGGCGGGTGCGATTATTTGAACCGGAACACGTTCTGACTCACTCTAATTGAGTTTCGGATTATGAATGGAATAGTTTTGATAATGGCTCCTAAGAAAGCGATCTTTGCTCATCCGTCCGAAATGGCTTTCGATACATCATCATAAAGAGGTACATCTACCTTACCGTTCTCACAGTGGCACCTCCTCAGGCAGTCCTCTCCCCACTCGTCCACTGCACACTCCTCAACGCACTCCTCGCCCTTGAAGCCCGCGCCGCAGAGGAGAACCTGCAAATGGGGGAGTTTGATCTTTGATCTCTGCATTTATTCAGCCGTTCTTGCTGCGTTAGCCCGACCGTTATTTTTAACGAGTTCCCGCATGCTGTAGTGTACGATGCAAGATGATCGGGAAGAAAGATAAAGAAAGAATATTAGAAGAAACGCACCGAGCTCCCGTCCACTCTGAACAACCACTCGCCGGGGATGCCGATGTCGGATTTGTCGGTGAGTTTGAACGCCTGCCAAAGATCAAAGATCAAAACTCAGAGAGCAAAGATCAACTGCTAATGACTTATCGGTGAGTTTGAACGCCTGCCAAAGATCAAAGATCAAAACTCAGAGAGCAAAGATCAACTGCTAATGACAAGAGACTAAAGATCAAAGCTGAAAGATCAAAGATCAAACCTCGCCGGTAGCAGAGCCGGGCAGATCGTAGGTGAACGAAGCAGAGGAGAAGCCGGCCTGGAATCATGTTGATTTATTATGAGATGCACGAGCCAGATTAATTGGAAAACATCTCAGAGCCTGACAAGGAGACCCTGAAATATATTCAGAATAGTTAAAGGAAGAGTGAACTAGAAGAACCGAAAACAATTCTTGAACCCAACCATGTATCATAGTCTCCCGAAAATCCTTTTTTCTCTGTCTCTCTCTCGTCAATTATATTTCAGAAATGGCAACTCCGACACTATCGTAATTATGCCTGCGTTTGGAAAAATGCAGGGACTTTGAAACGTAACTTGCTCCTTCATTATAACTAGAATTCAAGTAGTCCAAAAGAATTCGTCACTCCTTTTCCCAATGCTCCCCAACAGGTCGAAATAATAGGTAACAGGCAACTGAGGAATATCCCACAACTCTCTCCATTTAGCCCGATCTCTCATTGATCAGAGATACGAGATATTACTGATCACAAGGAGAGCCCACTCACCACCGGCTCCATCCCGCTGACCAATCTCGAGTAGACAAAGTGGGCGAAAGCCATTCGCTCTCCGATAATGAGCACGGATTGGAAGATGTTGTCGACGGCCTGTTGAAAAAATTGACCTTTAGAAAGCGGAGGGGGGGATTTCTAATATTTTAGAAATATTTTTTTCCGAAAGAAAATGGCTAAAGAATTAATTGTGTTCACGCACTAGAATCTAATGTAACAAGTGTGAAACACATAGAAAGTGGTTTCGTGCTCGCTGAAAGCCTGAAGAGCAAAACGTTTTTTTTGTAAGTTGTAACTAAATAACTAAATAAACTACCGCATTCGGTCCGGTCCACGTAATGATGAGGGCTGATCGTGGGGAGAATGCGCCACCGTATCTGAAATTATTAACAAATTAAAAAAAATGTTTTGAAAAGTTTGTTCTCGGTTCATCTATTTCTCGCTCGATTCCTGGCGGGAGAACAAATCAAACATTGCTCACCTGTACTGGATGTCCACCTCGTTGCCGGTAAGCAGTAGGATCGCCGGGTCTGAAAATGAAATGAATTTACAAATCGATGCATTCGATATTTTGCCATTGCGTAGACTACGGATTCCAAGGATTTCTATGACATGATTGGGTCGTTTTACAGAAAAAAATATGCCAACCCGTGACCTTGGCTGCTAGTGACTCAGATTTTCAGGAAGTTCGTAACATGATGTTGTGATGTATGTGAACTATCGCGTATTATGCCCAGCGAAGTTGATATCTGAACACACCAGTGCTCTCCCGGTAGAAGACCTTGGCCGCTCTGGATTCGGAGCAGAAGGGAGCGATGAGTGGTGAGTCCTCGGAGGATTCTGAAAACAAGATGAGTTATTTTTTCAGCTAAAAATTAAAATTCGATCGCGTCCATTCCACAAATTACTAATTTGTTGAAATCGAAAACCCAATTATAACTAATTTTACATCAAGCAGCAGTCTATTGAAGATAAAGTGAAACACAATTGAATTTTCCGCCCTTCTTCTCTTTTTTACACAACAATTCTCACTTTTCACTCATAGATTTTCGGGGTTCGAACGCAGAGAAAATGTATCGCTCACTTTTTTCCGCCGCCGAAGAGGACAGCGACAAGCATCCATCTCGACGGATCTGCAATTGTTTTTATTTAGCCTTTATCTCATCTCCATTCCAGTGAAACTCTGACTATTCGTTTGCAGTTCATCTATCCCCTGGAATTTAGAACTTCGGCATCATCATCTTAGAATTATTTCATCACAATATTGTAAGCATGGACCGCTAGGGAAACCTAAGCTTTCCCTTGTAACTACTCTCGCAATTCTCGCCCCTGACACTAATCCACTCGCTGCTTCTCCTCCCTTACATTTCAATCAAACTCCGCTTCACCCCTTTCTGATCAGCTTCTCCTTTCATCATGCTCTCTCGCAGCAGATAAAGCGAGGGACAATGAGAAACGGAGAGAGTGCGGATCCCGCGAGAAGCTTTTCCATTATATCGGCAAGCAATCGAAGCGGGACTGTCAGTTCAATTTGCGCGCGCAAGTTTCATGGCATCCGGGTTGAAGCCGGTGAATGATGGCCGTTTTATAGTATAAGGCTTCTTTTGCTTTCGAGAGGTCGTAGAAGGATATCGAATAACGAGCAAGATGTTCGTGATATGGAAGTGCATGGATGGGGCCGCAAAGTTTCATGGGGCATGTGAATAGTACTTCCCAGAAATGTAATGGCTGATCAGTTTGGTTATTATTTTGTTTGAATTCCCCAACTATCCAAGACTGATTATTCATCAACCAACAGTTTATGAGGGACGGGTGAACACAAGTGATGCTTTCCTCTCCTTATTTTACACAATGCAGTCATTGTCTTTCCGTATTATTCTGTTGTGTCTGACACGAGAGATAGAGAGTACGAGGAATGTAGAAATGGGACTGCTACATGCCTATTTTTTCAATTCAGATTCAAACTTTCGATGTTTCTTTTTTGGTTTTACTTGCCGAAGGAAGAACTACTGATCTTGAGGCAACAGTTATTCTTTTCAGGAAATGGTGAAACATAAGTTTCCCTGATCCATCGCATCACTCATTTCCCTCATTTCTCCCTCCCTTCAGAACCGAAAACTTTCGCTCTCGGCAATCGCAAATAAGAAGAGATGATGATCCTCGTTTTCACTTTCATCGCAAACCTATTGCGCCTATTGGACAGTCTCATATCTCGTTACTCTGACGTGTGATAAAGCACGCGATATATAGAGACGAATTCACTCTAACAGTTCAAATGCTGTCGATATAAGCTTCCTAGCTATCAGACAATCAAGCTCGAAATTGGCCAACAGAACCCAAGCTATTGAGTGATTCATGATTTATTGTTAGTGCCAGATTTTCAACATGAAAGCACCCGCCAGATCCTCACCACCCTTCATCGACCCTGTTAGCCTCACTATCACTGCTTCTCCCGTGTACATTAGTCAGTTTGTCAGACTGTTTAGATCTTTCTCTGCCCACTCTCTCCATTTCCCACACTCTCTCGCCTCGGCTCAAGTACCGCAAAAAGTAGGTGAAGAGTGGGATTAAAGTCGCCCGGCCGCACGAAGCGGATAATTAGTAGAAAACAGAACGCGCCGCACGCAGTGCAATTTTCGACAGGCTAGGATCTTTTTGGGAAATGGCAGACACGATCGCACCATCATGGGAGTAAATTCAGGGACTCGTTTCGAGAACATGCGCAAACACACACAGGAAAAGTGCTAATACCCGTCGGGCGAGAGAGCGGGGGAAATGAGGAGAGCGCAGACAGCGAGAGGCGGACGAGAGAGCACGCGAAAGTGAGAGAGCGGCCAGGGAACAGGGGTCCCTCACTCTAACTGGACCTATCGCGCCCATGGGGAGCAGCAAATTTATGGTGTGCGAATGATGATGATGATCGGTAGTGCGCTTGGGAAAGCGCAGAAGCGGCTCACGCAATGGCAAATTAGACACGGAAGTGGCAATTTGGTAAATGGCAGAAACGAGCACACCACTTACCGTAATCCGATCGTATCTATGACCGAGGAAGGTCAGCTCGTGAGTGAGCGCAATCTCCTTCTTCGCGCCTCCGAGTGCCTCATCTCCCTGATATCGATTGATTATCGATTGATAAGTCGACTACCGTATACCTGATTGGTACCGAACGGATAGAGGCGCGCGGCGAAGACGTACGGTACCGAGCTATTGATCGACAGTGGTGGAAGTTGTCGTGTGCCTGGGAAAAGACAGACGCTACCTCACGCAGTGCAATTTTGACGAGAATTTGTGAGATTAGTAATCGGCGTACCTCGTCGCACGCAGGTTACTGTAGCTGCTATCAGGGCAATCGATATCAGGCGCGAGATCAACAACATTCCTGCCGCATAGATGAGAGGGAGGGAGGAGGAGATATGATATGGAGGGAGAACGGGAGATGGATCTCACTCTCTCGGATCAGTTGGAAGAGAGAGAAAGGAAGGGAGGAGGGGGGGGGGTCTAACTATATCTGAGCCGAGGGCGCTATTGGATCTGTCCCTCCTCCCTCCAACTCGCCACTCTCCCTGGATAAACGGGAATGTAGGTGGTTAGAGGGGGCGAGAGAGTGTGGGGAATGGAGAGGGAGAGAGAAGGTTCTCAATAGCATCCATACGTGAAATGACGGGGCGGGTGGCAGCAGTTATCCGAAAAATAATGCGAAATGTTGTTTTCCTTGGCATTGCAGCCCCAAAGCAAAATTCATAAACCATGGGGAGAAACGTTATGGAGGAATCGAGAGAAAATATTGAGCTGACGTTTTCATGGATCTTTTCATTATCCACATTTTTCTCATTATTGACAAATTCTTTTTTTGTAAGAAGAAATTTTCATTGTAAGAAGCAAATAGCAATTGTTATTAAAAAATTTATCCCGTAAAGATCAAAGATCAACAATCACATTCGAGGTCGGGCGCACCGGTGCGTCGCACACGTGCAGCTGCTGCAAGATCAAAGTTCAAAGACCATAAACCAAACTAGAGAGATCAAAGATAAAAGATCAAACTACAAACCTTACGTTCGGCACGGCCTCGAAGCAGTGCTGGCTGTTAGCGAAGAAGTACTCGAGCTGCTTGAGCCTGTGAAAAGCAGAATCGCCTCACGCAATGCAAATTTTTAACAAGAATTCTTTTTTTTGAGAAACGACAGAAACAGGGCACACCACGCACCTGAACAGGACGGAGGACGAGGAGTCGATGGGCGCGACGAACGACGGACGGCGGTGCGGCTCGGATAGGCATGATTGTACGAAGTCGAAGCTGTGTGTGGGGATGGGAAATGACAGAAAAGCCTCACGCAATGGAGAATCGATAAGTGTCACC
The DNA here is from genome assembly GCA_900490705.1 of Pristionchus arcanus. NCBI lineage: Eukaryota > Metazoa > Nematoda > Chromadorea > Rhabditida > Neodiplogasteridae > Pristionchus > Pristionchus arcanus. The sequence continues at coordinate 202,326 of LS484776.1, read as the reverse complement.
GCGTTGATGTGATTTTGAGATACCTATGATTTCCTAATTTATTATGTTTCACATCTCTAACAAGTAAATGGGAGTTCCTTTAAAATCAGTGAGCATGCGATCGCATTCTAAATAAATAACATATTTTGGCCAGTTTACAAGGTTCGATAGACAGACAAGTTTTATTCCCAACTCCCACTCGCGCCATTCTCAAACCTTAGGAGCGTCGGAGAATTGCGCCCTCGCTGCATGGCGTTGTGCGACTGCATTTTTGATAAAAGTTTTTTTTTGGTTCACTTACAATATGGCAGGACAGTTGGGCGGACAGGGCAGACCTCGGTCCTGAAATAATGATATTAGACAGAAAGCAGCACACACAGTGCAAATTTGTAGAGAGCGCCAAACCGATAAATCGTTTCACGATTGACGAGAAATGAGACTCATTCGATTGCCTCTTTCAATCGATTGGCCGGTCATTCGATTGAATTTTCAATCGAATGACGGTTTCAATCGAATAAATATTCGATTGATCACTCGATTGGCTAATCGATTATTCATTTTCCACTATTCTGAATGGGCGAGCATGGCCACTCCATTCAAACAATGAGAAGGAAAATAAATCGAATGACGACGTGAGAAAGTGAACGGCCAATCGAATAACAAAGGATAGTCGATTGAGGCAATCGAATGCTCATTTCAATATCAGATTGGCCAATCGTTTGGAGGTCTCTACAAATTTGCTCGATTTTCAGAAAGTGAGAAACGTCGCCCGACGGCACACGCACCTGGGTGTTCATCGCGTCGCACATCTCGCGCACCGACCGCTGGTAGTGCGGCTCCGCCCCGAGCGTGGCGCACTCCCACGACAGCACGCCGAACATCCTGGGAAACGGCAGAATCGCGTCACGCAATGCAAAAGATCGAAAATTTCGGACCTAGGAAAGTACAGAAAGGCTCTCACCACACGTCCGCCTCCGGCCTGTGCCGCGTTCGCGCTTTTGGGTCGTGGCTGGTGGCGCAGCCGACGATCTCTGCTTGGGTTGGTAAAAGACAGAATCGGCACACACAATGAGAAAAGACTCAGATTTTTCAATATTAGTAAAAGGCAGAAAGTAGCGCACCGGGCGGCAACCAAGGCAGCGGTAGATGGTTGCCGAAGTCGATGGGCAGACCGAAATCGCCGAGTTTGGCGTCGCATCTGCAGATCAAAGATCAGTTAGAAAAATGATAAGAAGTATTCTTATAAAAATAAAAATATGAACATCATCGACGGCTTTCCACGTAATCGTATACTAACTCAGCGTGAAACACAATTGGAAATATTTTAGTTTGAAACGAATCAGAAATGATTTGATGACGAACTGATGCATTTCACACAATGAGGATAAATTCGAATGACTTGATGGAATAATGGTGTGAACGATCAAAGATCACTTCATTTCAGGGATCAAAATTTGAAACATCCATCACTGAAGATCAAAGATCAAACTCACTTCGTCAGATCAGTTGACGTGAGCAAGACATTCCTCGCGGCGACGTCGCGATGAGTGAGCTCGGAGCCATCGGCGTCGCGTTTCTGAAGATTTGATCTTTGATCTTTGATCTCCACGTATGTTTTTTTATTCAAATGTCCACCCTTTTCGAAACTATGACTAAGAAGGAGAGGAATTTCGGAAACAATTTTAGAACGCCGACAGTTTTTGTGTTCAAATATGTTTCCAACATGACTCAAATGATCGTTCATCAGGCAGCTTTGGCATTTCGTTGTAATCTAATAAATAACTTCATAGAGATTCCATCAGAATCACATCGCGCAGTTACTGTAGCAACCGCTTTTCATTCCACGTTAGCCCTACGCTTGATACTGCGGCGCCACACTCTAATTTTCTTGCAATTATTTTTATTCATGGTCTCACCTCATGCAGATACTGCAGCGCGGCCGCAACCTGCTGCAGCAACCGGACAACGTCGCGCACGTACACGACCGGGTCGTCGTTAGGGTTCTGGAAATGCGTCGATAATATTTTTTTGAACCGAGTCAAGTGGGCGCATTGAAAGAGCTAGATCAGTATTTAGTATTGGTTGTCAAACCGCCGCCGTTAATAAAATTACTGCGACTGCAGATGAGGACTTTCTTATTGACTCTGACACATATTTCACAAATTGTGCCGGCATTCCTCTTTTTATAGAGAAAATTATGATGGATTGTTAAAGATGGTCGGAAACCCCAATCGCGACATTACAATGCTAGCTGAACTCACCCTGCAGTTCACCCTGAAGTACTCGCCGAGGGAGCCGCCCGGTAGCCACTCGATCACAAGCATCGGACGGAGTGCTGAAAAACAGTGAATAGTGGGGATTAGGGTTGGCCTGCCAAGCAAGAATTTCAAGAACTTGAAAATATATAATTCAATTATCTCTTCTTGTCAAGAATAGTGAATTGTTTTTCAAGAACTCGAAATTTCTTGAAATTTCTTGAAATTCATTTTGGTAGTTGTATGTCCAAAATCACCTGGCTCTTTTTGGGTGCTTGTTCTTTGGGCACTGTGGCACCCCATTTTCTCAAAAATAATGAGATTCCTAGCATATTTTTGGTATTCTTGAAATTTCTTGGTTGAAATTCAAGAACATTTCAAGAATGACTTTTCTTACCAATATCATTCGTCGCCATTCGATTCTTGAAAAGCGGTTTTTTTCTTGACAAGCCAACTCTAGTGGGGATTTCGGAAACACTGACATCAAAGTGCCTCACCTGAGAAACTGAGCTGACTGACTGCCAGCAACTTGACGATGTTGGGGTGCGAGAGCCGGGCGAGTCTGCGATTTTCAGTTTTATTTCATAATGTTTTCAATGACATTTTCCACCTAAGGTCGGCATGGAACTCATCAAAAAGCTCTCATTTCAGGTTTTCTGAAGAATCTCACCTCGCCGCCTCCTCCAGCAGGCCCATCGACTTGGCCGGCAGTGGGTACGACATCTGGAATGATTATGAATCGAGAGATGATTGTCTGCCCGTCAACTCGGGTTATTAAGAAAGTAAACAATAAGGCGAGAAAATGTCCTAACGAGATAGAAGGGCTTTTTTTGGAGTCGGATTCAGTGGATTATCGAATTGTTGGACTAGATTCTTGAAATATTCTATCGGTGAAACATAGCCGAACTCCACTTTTATAGTTCGTTCCGGAGACAATACCAACCGGAAATGGAAAGATCAAAGATCATTAATCACTTACTTTGACAGCCGCAGGCGTCTTGTGCTTGTACCGATTCTGCGTGTTCGGATAGACGAACCCCTTGAAGACGAACCCGACACTGCCCTGAATTTATATTTTTTATATCCTCTTCCTGGATAAAATCAAAGATAGACGTAACCTTATTACTTGAAAATTGCGTGAAACATAATTTCTCCCCGAATTACGAGCGAATGAAAGATACTGCCAAACTATCCCAAATCTTTTCCTAGCTAAATCATCTGCCCCAGGTTTGATTTGCTACTAAATTTAACAGGCATCATTGCCTTACCGTATTCCTTCCCACGCAACAGTACCTGCTTCATTAATAATCACGAGAGAATGAAAGTCTTCACCGTGTTTCCAATAGTCTACCGTATCCGATCCTTCTCCCACTACAGTACCTGTCCCAGCTTGTGATCGCATAACTCGATGAACATGTCCTCGAGCAGCAGGTGGGACAGTTCTGAAATTGACAACGCTATCCAAAAAATTGGCCATGGTTTGTATGAGATAGCCAGTAACCATTCTGGTTTTGTGGTGTTCAAAAGTATGCAATAAATATCAATAGAATCCCAATAAGAGTGAGCTCGATCTAACCTCGGAACAAGAAAAATGCTATATGAATTACCTCTCTTCAGCTGCTTCAATCTCTTCTCGTACGGCCATATGTTGTCGGGTGTCGGCATGCAGATCTTCTTACCATCTGAATGTTTCATTTTATTATTATTTAGATACCCCAATGCACCTGTTCCGGTTCTACGTATCACATCTCAACAGGCGAACAATAGATGCGAAACAAAACGCCATGTAGTGTTATTCTGGATAAGCAATGAAGTGTGAGCAACTGACTCTTGCAGAACCACAGCAGGATGAGGATGTAGAGCGCGAACATTACTGCCACGGTGAACCTGCGAGGAATCAGGAATTTATAGTTGTCTAACCCTCTCCGTTTCTCGGCACTTCTTCGATTTATTCTTCGATTTTCCAACCTTTTCTCGCAGAGAATTACCTCTCTACAACGCTCATTTCCCACCCCCTTCTCGTTCAGAGCAGCTGTGAGACTTGGACCAAAAATCGAAGAATTTCCCGTTTCTCATGCTCTTTCGCATTGTGTGAATGATACACGAAGATCGAGAAATTGGTCGTGATTTAAAGAAATTGCATTGTTCTAATGATTGGAAGACAGTTTTTGAGGAAGAGGGATAAACAAAAAAGTTAAAATACTAATACAATAATTACCATGGCGTCATGTACGCTGCGGAGCATGTGGTAGTCTGAGCTGGGGAGGTCATCTCACATTTGAAGTCTGTAAATGAGAATTATTTGTGTTTTTAGAACGAGGACAATGGAATCATCCGATAAGTGAATATGTATTTTTTAGAAGCAGAAAGTTATTTACATTATTTTTCAAGAATTGCACCTATCCATCATTTTCAAAACTGCATCGCAGAATTCTAATACTACGTGAAACTCAACCAAAACAAATCCGAAGGATGAGAACAAAGGCCAAAACGTAACAAATGCGACGTTAATTTTGAATCCTGACCTAACGAAGATGTAAACGGAGATCTCTCTTTACAGGACGAACAAACTGGGAGTTACAGAACTTCAACATGTCAATTTATTTCCGTATTTTAACGAGGAATTCGGATGCAGATCGATTCACGGGCAGCCATCTCTAATTTGTTTGCGGTATGAAACACAACACAACAGCAGCGAATGAAAAGTTAAATTGGTGTGAAATGCATGATGCGCAAAACGCTTGAAACACCCAGTGAAAAGGTAAGGAAAAGTGAGAGTTGCGACCTTTCCCTTTACCTTACTTCCCTTTCTCCCCCTCTTCCTACCTTGGTTATCTCGAACAATCTTGTTTCTCTCGCTACTCTTTCTTTCTCAGCACCCTCTCATTCCCTTTAGTAGTGCTATGTTGTTGACCGAATTACTTGGTTCATCTCCGGTATTTGAAAAGCTTCGATTACGAATTGTTTCATGATTCCTGATTTCGATATCTTCAATAAATGATCGTGCAGAGATACAAAGGCATTCATCGCCAAAATCATTGTGAAATCACTTCTGAACATCTTCCCTTGGCGGAGGGTTATCACTGGCAATGGAGTAAGCCTACAAGAGCAACACGTCGTATTTCTTCGCACTTGCCTCTTGTTATGCTGCATTGTGGATGGTGTTGCTTCGATCGTCATTAGTTTCCTTATGCTCAAGGGTAAATAAATTGTACAACCCAGAAACTATAGCGTTAATGATGCTTCCCTTTCTTATCATCGGCAAGAATAGAAGCAAGGGCATTGAACGAGATTCAATGGTCTACTATTTCTGAGCTTCCAATCAGCTCACACTACTGTCTTCTCATGTTTTCATGTTCGCACTACATGTTCTCATCGCTTTGACAAGAATTCTCGCCAGTCAGAGAAGCGAGAGAGTATGGCGAAATGAGAGAGTTAGACAATTGTTCTTCCGGCTGTCACCTCACAACTATTGTGCAATCGCGAGGAGAATGCGCCCCCCTCGGCTCTCGCTCATTCTCTAACCCGTCGCGTCTAGAGCGCGCGCGAGCATTCTAGTATATATACGAGAAAGAGCGAAGACACTACAGAACAGTCAAGGTCCGGAGTCGCTGGGTTATCGTCCACATCCCACAGACACCAACTTGACCTGGCTGTTTTGCCATTTTGAAAAGATAAATGCAACAATTATTTTTATCCTTAATTTTAAAAATATAGTATAACCACTAAATAAAACAAAATGTAGTAACACTTAAAGGGGGATAGGCATCAATATCTGGCTAAGTGAGTACTCGATGTGAGATTATGGACTCCTGAAACCCGATCACACTTTCGAAACTCCCATGTTTTCAATTTTTGTTTGAAATGAGATATGGGCGATTGGCTTTGTGCCAAGTGTCCCTGCGTTTCAGGCAACGAGCTAGAGAGCGTGCGAAATGAGGAGAGCGCGCCCTCTCATTCCTCACTTTGCATAGTCGCCCGCGCGGTTGATGCCCTCCCCCCTTTAATCTGAAAATACCTAATATTTCTCAACTGTGAATATTTCCAAAAGCGGCAAAACAGCCAGGTCAAGTTAGTGTCCATGGGGTAGGGGGTTCAAGTTAACCCATGGACTCCGGACCTTGACTGTTATGCTCACCCTTATCTCTTTCTCGTTGATATACTAGAGGCAAGGTGCGCGTGCTATTTGCACCGGGTATAGAAAGGAGAGCAGAGAAAGAGAGAAAAGCTCACTTCCTCACTCTTCGATTGCACAATAAAAAGAAAATTGCGCAACATCAGTTGTATTCGCGATTTTCACGTGAATGTTGATTACTTCGAATACATTTGAAGATAGTAGATTATTTCGGAAAATAATTATTTTATTTTTATCCAAAAAAAGTTAATCCCAACTTGCGTTGTATTTGTTCACTCCTAGTACTATTATTCACATAAAGCATTAAAAAAAGATTTATCACGGATGTTCTCTATTGCATTTTGCCTTGCATCTCCCGACCCCACTCTTGACGATGAATCCATAACCAGAAACGAGAGTTATGCCTTGATTTGTGACCTTTGCGCATCTGTAAATGGTTTTAACATTCTAGCAACAATTATTAACAACTAACGATCAGAGAAAAGACAATGTCTATTACTGTTCTTATTTCCATTTTCCACTAGCGGCCCTAGAAACCAACATGCTTCGTAGTATCGTAGTCGTAGCATGACAACTGCGATAACGCTTGACGTGAACAAGTCTTCCAGTTTAAAACGCGGTCTGCGTAAGAGCGGGGAGGGGGTGGCACAGTAGTTCAAAATGGTCTAATCGAGCTGAAATTTTCTGTGGGTACTCCCTAGGGGTGGGATACACTTCAGCCAAAAAATTGACCCCGAAAGTTGATCTTTGATCTTTGAGATCGAAAAATTTCATCATCATTTTAACCCCTCATGTGATACACCATTCGATAGAGCATCAAAAGTTATGTAAAACCCTAAGTTTTCGTAATCCTAGCTATTTCGGTTTTCGAAAAAATCGATAAAATGTCGAATTTTCATGTTTTTATTTTTTTCAAAAATTTTTTTCGCGATGTTCCAATGGTTGGCAGGTCCTGAAAAGTTGGCAGTGTACGTAAAAATATACAAGGAATCCAATAAAAAATATGCCGATTCAGTACGACATGCCAGACCATGACTTTTTCTCGAAAAACCTAGCACGCAATCGTCGACGCAGGTTCGAATCCCGGCGACGGCTAATCTTTTGCCGGATTTTATTTCTACCCAAAATGATGTTTTTCGACATGAAACCACTTTTGACATGTTAGTAGGTTATATTTGCAATGTCTTGCCACTTTTCAAGGGAAATTGTGATCATTTCCCTCAACGACTTGTTTCACATAAGGGTCCCCCCCCTGTGGGGTCATGCCAAAATTGAACGACAAAAACGAAAAAATGAATGTTTACGTTTAAAATAATGATTAATATGATGTTCTAGTCATCGTCAGTCATCGTTTTCGACATGACCCCAACCCTCGATTTTTCACATAAGGGGACCCTTATGTGAAAAAAGTCGTTGAGGGAAATTATCACAATTTCCCTTGAAAAGTGGTAAGACATTGCAAATATAACCTACTAACATGTCAAAAGTGGTTTCATGTCGAAAAAACGGCTCTGTACGGATAAGTTGGCCCTTTCAGATTAGGTTGGCCCTTAAAAGATTATGTTGGCCCTTAAAAGATTTCGTTGGCCCTTACATTTTTTCGTTGGCCCGTCAGATTATGTTGGCCCTTAAAATGTTTCGTTGGCCCATAAAATGTTTCGTTGGCCCGTAAAAGTTTTTGTTGGCCCTTAATTTTTTTCGTTGGCCCTGAAATTTCACATGTATTTTTTTGAGTTTTTTCATAATTTGGTGATACAACGCACTGATGACCCACTAATGTGATCTTCTCGTGAAACTCATCACAAATGCATCGGACACGGTTCACAAAGGTAGCAGAGGTTTGTTTCTTGGGAGATCTCGATAGTAGGTCGATAGTACCAAGTACCGAGCCCTGATCCGAAGAGTCTGAGATGAGTTTTAAGAGAAGATCACATTAGTGGGACATCAGTGCGTTGTATCACCAAATTATGAAAAAAACTCAAAAAAAATACATGAAAAATTTCACGGGCCAGCGAAAAAATTTAAGGGCCAAAAAAAACTTTTACGGGCCAACGAAACATTTTTAGGGCCTACATAATCTGACGGGCCAACGAAAAAATGTAAGGGCCAACGAAATATTTTAAGGGCCAACCTAATCTTTTAAGGGCCAACCTAATCTGAAAGGGCCAACTTATCCGTACAGAGCCGAAAAAACATCATTTTGGGTCAAAATAAAATCCGGCAAAAGATTAGCCGTCGCCGGGATTCGAACCTGCGTCGACGATTGCGTGCTAGGTTTTTCGAGAAAAAGTCATGGTCTGGCATGTCGTACCGAATCGGCATATTTTTTATTGGATTCCTTGTATATTGTTACGTATACTGCCAACTTTTCAGGACCTGCCAACCATTGGAACATCGCGAAAAAAATTTTTGAAAAAAATAAAAACATGAAAATTCGACATTTTATCGATTTTTTCGAAAACTGAAATAGCTAGGATTACAAAAACTTAGGTTTTTACATAACTTTTGATGCTCTATCGAATGGTGTATCACATGAGGGGTTAAAATGATGATGCAATTTTTCGATCTCAAAGATCAAAGATCAACTTTTGGGGTCAATTTTTTGGCTGAAGTGTATCCCACCCCTATGGAGTACCCACAAAAAATTTCAGCTCGATTAGACCATTTTGAACTACTGTGCCACATCCCCTCCGGATCCTGACGTTCTTAGGCGGACCGCATTTTAACCGTCCCACTTACCGCCTGAAGCAGGCTTTCCACTGCTGCACTCGCAGCTGGGCAGCTGCGGCAACTTCGGCTTCAGCAGCAGCTATTTCTGCAGCTGCAGCAGCCTCGGTTTCCGAGGCAATAGACAGTGGCTCCGTCTGTTGATCCGAAACAATGTCAAAATCGCATTCATCATCGGCTTTGCTTCCCTAGAAAAATGTCAGTTCATGATCGGAATAAGGCTGAGAAATACCGTAAACAGGAGAAGAAGCGCGAAAATGACGATTGCTGTTGATGCCATCGAAAAGTGTGAAGAAATACGTGACTTCTCACGTTTTGTAGCCATTGAAATTACTTTTGCATAGATACGATTTTCAATTAGATTTCACATTCAAATCATCCAATAACGCAACGTCATTGTCCACTTCTAATTGAATTTCCATCTCTCTCTTCTTTTCTTCTCTCCTCCATTCCTTCCCACATTCATCCTACTTGGTCTGCTCGAGAGCGGTTCTCTCCTTCTCTCCTCTTCACTTCAATCAACAATGGAATTCGAAGAAGCGTGTAATACGGCGGAGAATATTGGATTCGACGACCTCAGTGAGTTTGACCTGTCCCCTGTCCTAGCGTATTCCATATTACCGTACCTTCATCATAGAGTCTTTCTTTCTTTAGTCAACCATTCATTGAATGTGCTCGTTGAGAGATCAAAGATCACATCTCGCTTTAATTCGATTGGCCTAACTAAGAACCTCAATCAATAGTGTTCGACTTGCACTGTCGAAACGATCTAACCATATGCGATTTCAATCCTAGCTTCCGACGTATCCTAAATCTACCGTAACCAAAGATCAAAGATCATTTCATCTCATTCAGATGCTCAATCAATTGATCTTCTGGATGCTCTCGTGAGCGAATGGAATCTCGATCGTCCTCCCATGTATCGATTGGATGACGCCAATTCAATGTACTGTAGTAGGGATGCAGAAATCTACAGTATTCTGAATCCTACCGTATCTATTCTGTGCACTGCAATATGAAGAGATAGCGTACCACCTATCGTACTCAGTTCTACTGTAATCGGCTACAGTAACATACCGTAATTGCAATGCATTCATGACGCTGCGGTTTATGTCATCAAAAATACAGCATTTAATCATTCGTCCCCCGTCCTACCGTTCCCTCAACCGTTCCTTTAACGTAGTCAACCGTACCCCATCCTTTCAGTCTCACATCGGTCGCTCCTCTCTCTTCCTCTTCCGATGCGACTACAATGGCAGAGGAGAACAATAGTCTGCGCACCACTCGGTAGATCAAGAGGGGGATTACGGTATCTATCGATGGATACAGTAATCTAACTAATCGGTACCTACCGTACTCCTACCGTATCCCTTCCTTCCAGCACCTCTCCTATCGCTCGCCCTCGTCAGACGCGCAGTTTGTACGTAATCGATGAGGAACCGGAAATGACGGGACGAAAGAAGGTTGGCATCATTCCAAGATTTGAATCTCTCGTTTTCCCGCCCTCAGAAATTCGTTGTAGGAATCGGTGGTGGACAAGACTGAAGCGAGTATGTACGTAATGGACAAACACGCGCCTCTGCTCACTTTTGATGCTATTGGAGAGGCGAAGAGTGAATATTACTGGCAGAGTGGAGAGGAGGTACGGTAGTTTAGAAGTACGGTAAGGTACGGTAGATCAATCGATAATTATTCAAGGCCGTCTACAATGAGCCCGCGAATGGAGATGCCGGAGATCTGATGGATGACAAGGTATACTGTAAGATACAGTACCCACGCGATACCGTACTCTTCAAACAACATTATCCCCTTCTCAGATTCCCTTCTCTGCTCGCAATGCAACTTCTGCCAATGTCGTCCACAGTGCAATCGATCAGCATCATACTATGGTAAGGGAGGGATGAACCTTGGTCTTTGATCTTTGATCTCTGATCTCTTCCATTTTCAGGTGGATCGTGATCGTCTCTTCAATCTACTCATGGCCTATCAGAATCTATCGCAGACTAGCGTTAATAATCAGTGATTACGGTAGCCACCCCGTCTCGATTACGGTAGTGCCCCGTTTCTGGCCCCGAATCGATCGATAAATGAGAGGTCGCTTGGCGTTTTTGCGCATCTATCGGAATAAATGTGTTCGAGACCTCACACATCGTTTGATTCTTACAATTACACACTAGTTTTGAATCTTTGATTCCCAATTTTTGATGATTCTTCAAGATCGGAGCCGTTGGTTCTCGGAATCAATGATTTTTAGTGCTATAGCTTTGTTTTGAATGATCGAATCGATGTATAATACTTGAAATTTTGAGATGAAAAGCTCATACAGAAAAGGGCTGAATGAGAATCGTCTCGAAATGAAAATTTTTGCACGTGGGAAACAACAAATTGCATTTCAAAGGAACTCCAAAAGAGATTGTGGAGTGAACAGATAACTTCAGCCGTCATGCACCCATTTTGTGACTGAGAATATAAATTCCATTCCTCAAGGGCACTTTTGTAGATTTTGTGAGAATGGAAATATTTGGAACTCAACGCTCCACTTTATCACAAGAGATAAGAAACGCTAACTAAGAACATAAACTAAGAATATTCTATCAATATTATTTTTTCTGTTTTATGTGCCGTGTGGTTTCTTTTTGCTTAGTTTCTTTTCACCTTTCATTTTACATTTCTTGTCTAATTTCGAAAAACTTCGATGAATCAGTGGCGATTCTTCTCTTGAGTTACGATGTTTTCGAGATTTTTGAGAGAACAAAACGAGGCATCGATCATAATTGTTTATTCAGTTTGAAATCAAATAAGATATCTACTAAAGAGGGGATCGTAGTTCAACTCTATGATTTCCCCAGTTGCTCTGTTCAGTCGATAAATTCCAGGGTTTGAAATCCAGCTGTTTGGATCTTCCGTATTAGTGTGAGCATAATTGAATATTTCTTTTTTGAGTCCTGGGAATGAAGAGTTAGAATAAATCAATTCACTTTTATTTATATACTATTATTTACCGTTTCCAGCGTTCCTGCAAATTGTGAAAGAAGTATCCTTGTACAAATATTTTGGTTTGCTTGCCGTATCCCTCAGTTGCAAATAATTTGGATTGTAATGATAGGTAATTGGGTCGTAGGCACTCGAACAATTCGTGCCAACGTACACTATTGTATCGGTAATTTGATTGAGTTTCTCGTTCGCCACATTTAGTTCGTGAGGAAATCTCATTTCGTATTTACTGCCATATCTCGAAGGATGTTCAATCTGCCATCGAGTAGTATGCCTATTGTCATATCGTGCAGAAATATATCCATTATCTTCTACTTGCAGAAATGAGACCGCTGTGATAATTAGGACGTGGTCGATAGTGTGAAGAACTAAATGATGTGAGTTTAGCAGTTATTTGATTATCTCCTTGTGGAGTGAATACTGACTACGTTGCGCGCAAGTCCATAACACGAAGCAGAAAATGGTGCACGGTCCTTTGTCACATTGCTCGACACGCGGATTCGCCTTGCAACTATCTCCTCCACCTTCGACAACTAAACACACAATTTGCATTGCCAAGTAGGATCACCAAGTCTCACCTGCGAGCTTCGCATCTTCAGATGATTCCTCGCTGTTGGCTGCGTGCGGAAGAAGGAGAAGAAGAGAGAGAACCGCCCAGTGGAGGAACATTGTGAGAGAATGAGAGGAGGAGGGAGGAGGAGAGAGAGAAGAAGAGAGAAAGATGAAATGTAAATGGATAATTAATGATGAACAATGAGCAATTAAAATTGTTTAGTTTAGCGACTATTTGATTTATTGCAGATTCGAAAAATTAATAATTTAGTGGATACGCAAATGAACGGATAATAAAATGAAAGTAAATAATGCTCATTGAATCCCTTTTCAGAACTCATTTTCGCAGAATATTTGTGAACCTGCGGCAGTCCATAACCTGGACCGAAATAGTCAAAAGATATCATTCATCTTGTGATTCACATTCTTTCTTGTATCTATATGTCTACTTTTCTTTGCTTAAAATCACACTTTTATCATGTTACAATTACAAATATATAAGTTTATTCTGGAAATTGACGATCACATTCATCCTTGCATCTGCCGACTCCGCTAATATACTTGAATTCTCCCATCATAACTTTTACGTGAGAAGTGGCACTAGCACACCTGAAATAATCGCATTTGATACAATTGATAACGAAAAATGAATTAAAGTGTATTATATCTATTAGTAAGATGATCATTCGAATTTTACGAATTGAAGCATGTCACCACAGGAGATCAATTGTGGGGCCAAATCAGCTCACTTCGCCTTGCACTGCTCCAACTTCTCCTCCCTCGAGGGCTCACTGCCATATTCCGCCGTGCATTCGGGACTTGAGTCTCCTTTCTGCAATTGATTTTTCATTGTCAAGCAGCCACTGTAGACATGACTATATTGGCGTACTCATCACATAATGACTGTAGATTTGCTTGATGTGAATAGTTTTACCATTTTTATGACAAGGAAAACTAACGACAATCAGAAAAAGAAGGGCGAAAATGATGACTATCTGAGATCTCATCGAAATGTGTGCGGGACGATGAACAATTCTCGGTTTTGTAGACGGTGAAATCGTGTTGGCCAAGCATATTGGCCAATCGCGTTTTAGCCTAAATAACATAACAGAGCAAAAATAAGGTAATCTGTGATTTTCTTACCACTCATAGCCGATTTAAAAGTTCTTGATCAGAGCTCAACTCATTTTCATTTTCCGTAATTATTTATAATTACATTTACAATAACACAATTACTCAAATTTTCAATAAATTTAGATTGCTCATTGTTCATCATTAATTATCCATTTACATTTCACATTTCTCCCTTCTCCTCCCTCTCCTCCTCCCTCCTTCCCTCATTCTCTCACAATGTTCCTCCACTGGGCGGTTCTCGCTCTTCTTCTCCTTCTTCCGCACGCAGCCAACAGCGAGGAATCATCTGAAAATGCGAAACTCGGAGGTATTATCGATGGTCGTTTCATCATTTCCAATTGTGAAGAGCTTCAATTGACAACCTTGTTCTTTTAACCTTGCGTCGTTTACTGAGAACTATATTGCAGAAATTAAAGGCGGCAGGTGCACGGCACCTAGAGTCGTGAAATGCGATGAAGGCACATGTACCATCTATTGCTTCTGGTTAAATATGTGCGTGGACAAAGGATTAACCACTTACCGTTAGTTATTATAGCATATGTATGTCAATTATAGTTTAGCGTACCCCGCACGCGACTATAGTCTGTTGGTAGCATCAGTTTCGTTTCTTCGAGTTGAACAAGATGGACGTATTGCTGAAAAATATATGAACAACAATACTGCAAAATGGCAACGAGGTCAAGCATCACGAAGAGCGAATATTTACGAAATGAAATTTCCGTATGACATAAATGGAGCAAAGGAGAAAATTTCTCAAATTACGGATATAATCGTGTACATTGGAACTGATTGTTCGAGTGCCTACGATCCAATTACCTATCATTACAATCCAAACTATTTGCAACTGAAGGATACGGCAAGCAAACCAAAAGATTTGTACAAGGATACTTCTTTCCCGATTTGTGGCTCTACTCAGCATCACGTAGAAAATACTGGAGGTAAAATGCTCATCGCACAAGATCTTAATAATGTCAGTCATTTCAGGAAGTGATTTCTTTAAGGCAACACAGAATCTCAATAATCCGAATAATTGGATTTCGAATCCTGGAATCTATCGACTCAACAGAGCTGGAGAACTAACCGAGTTGAACTACGATCCCAGTTTGAGCAGATATCTTAACTGATATCAAACTGAATAAACAATTATGATCGATGCCTTGTTTTGTTCTCTCAATAATCTCGAAAAACAAAAACATCGTAACTCAAGAGAAGAATCGCCATTGATTCATCGAAGTTTGTACTCTTTTTTTTTCGAAAAAATTTGACCAAATGAAAAGCTAAGCAAAAAGTAACCACACGGCAATATTGATAGAATATTCTTAGTTTATGTTCTTAGTCAGCGTTTCTTGTCTCTTGTGATAAAGTGGATCGTCGAGTTCCAAATATTTCCATTTTCACAAAATCTACAAAAGTGCCCTTGAGGATTGGCATTTATATTCTCAGTCACAAAATGGGTGAATGACGATTGAAGTTAGCTGTTCACTCCACAATCTCTTAGAGTTCCTTTGAAATGGAATTTGTTGTTTCCCACGTGCGAAAGATTTCATTTCGAGACGATTCTCAGCCAGTCCTTTTCCGTATGAGCTTTCTTCTCAAAAATTTTAAGTACATCGATTCGATCATTCAAAACAAAGCTATAACACCAAAAATCATTGATTCCGACCAACGGCTCCGATCGTGAAGAATCATAAAAAAATCGGAATCATCGAAAATTCAAAATGCCAACCCTAGTGCGTAAGAATCAAACGATGTATGAGGTCTCGAACACATTTATTCCGATAGATGCGCAAAAACGCCAAGCGACCTCTCATTTATCGATCGATTCGGGGCCAGAAACGGGGCACTACCGTAATCGAGACGGGGTGGCTACCGTAATCACTGTTGATTAACACTAGTCTGAGATAGATTCTGATAGGCCATGAGTAGATTGAAGAGACGATCACGATCCACCTGAAAATGGAAGAGATCAGAGATCAAAGATCAAAGATCAAAGATCATCTCTCCCTCACCATAGTATGATGCTGATCGATGGCACTGTGGACGACGTTGGCAGAAGTTGCATTGCGAGCAGAGAAGGGAATCTGAGTGGGGGATACTGTAGATTGAGGAATATCTCCAGGCTACTGTATCCTACAGTATACCTTGTCATCCATCAGATCACCAGCATCTCCATTCGCGGGCTCTTTGTAGACGGCCTGGAATCAATATCGATTGATCTACCGTACCCTACCGTACTCCTAAACTACCGTACCTCCTCTCCACTCTGCCAGTAATATTCACTCTTCGCCTCTCCAATAGCATCAAAAGTGAGCAGAGGCGCGTGTTTGTCCATTACGTACATACTCGCTTCAGTCTTGTCCACCACCGACTCCTAAAACGAATTTCTGAGGGCGGGAAAACGAGAGATTCAAATCTTGGAATGATGCCAACCTTCTTTCGTCCCGTCATCTCCGGTTCCTCATCGATTACGTACAAACTGCGCGTCTGACGAGGGCGAGCGATAGGAGAGGTACTGAAAGGGTTACGGTAGAGTACGGTGGTTATCGATTGAATGGGTTACGTTATCGATCGATCGATACCGTAAACCCTCTCTTCGACCTACCGAGTGGTACGCAGACTATTGTTCTCCTCTGCCATTGTAGTCGCCTCGGATGAAGAAGAGAGAGGAGCGACCGATGTGAGACTGAAAGGATACGATAGATGAACGCTAGAGGTAGATGGGATCGACGGTACAATGATGGAGTCTGATTGAATGCTGTATTTCGGTGAAGAGACTACGGGTCAAGAGGGTATTGTACGTTCGGAGGACGGCAGGATACTGTATCTGTTCTGATTGCAGTGCATTGAAGAAGTACGGTGACATTTAGAGTACAGTTTCCTACAGTATCTCTTGCACAGTGCATCGAATTTGCACGGTAGGATTCATGGTACGGTCGATTACAGTATCCCTATTACAGTACATTGAATTGGCGTCTTCCAATCGATACATGGGAGGACGATCGAGATTCCATTCGTTCACGAGAGCATCCAGAAGATCAATTGATTGAGCATCTGAATGATGAGATTGATCTTTGATCTTTTGTATGATTTTGGAAGTTGTGGATTACTGAAGCTCTAGGATACGCCAGAAATTGCCGTATCGATCGAAGTCGATATCGCGATAGACGGGACTGGGGTTAGGAAGTTGACCAAAGAGTTGATCTTTGATCTTTCGAGAGGTGTGGTTGTACCACCGAAGGGAATCAAATGGATTGATGATGGGCGGTAGGTTAGTGCAGGTCAAACTCACTGAGGTCGTCGAATCCAATATTCTCCGCCGTATTACACGCTTCTTCGAATTCCATCGTTGAGTGAAGAGAAGACGAAAGGGGAGAACCGCTCGCGAGCAGACCAAGTAGGATGAATGAGGAATGGAGGAGAGAAGAAGAGAGGAGAATAGGGAAATTCAATTAGAAGTGGACAATGACGTTGCGTTATTGGATCATTTGAATGTAAAATTTAATTGGAAATCGAATCGAGGCAAAGTCATTTCAATGGCTACAAAACGTGAGAATTCACGTATTTCTTCACACTTTTCGATGAGATCCTCGGCTCTTGCCCTATTCGCCCTTCTTCTCTTGTTCACGGTATGGCTAATGGAAATGAGCGTCTCTGTTCTTATTATGCGAAAATAGAACTTTACTTTCGAAGTAATCCCCAATTTCGAAGCATTCTCTCGATCATAACTATCTTTTTCAGGGAAGTAAGGCGGCGATCCAATGCGGTTCCGATGTCGTAAGTGACTCGATTTCGAGTGGTCTTTCGGAACAGCAGAAGGAGGACAATCGAGCCAGCTGCAGGGCCAAGTGAGATTTTTTTTGATTCATAGCACGCGCGTCGCCTAAGAATCACATACCGTCAACAGGGAGTAAAACGTTCCACTGACGGTATTTTACGGTATTTTACCGTAAAAAACAGTAAAGGCTCCCATTTCCTTCAGAGTGGATGAAATTTTGCAATTTTTGGATGATACAAGCAAAAAGAAATTTTTAAAATTTCAAGAAAGGGTAGTATCGAAAAGCGCGTGTGTGGTGTAATTTCGAGCCGAGGGGTGCGTGTGCCGTGAATCGGTGCACTTCTCAATTTGCCATCTTACCTTCGAACTGGCATTCAAGTGATGAATTCTGTTCTCATTTCGTATTTCAACCGATCTGGGGATCTTCTGGGCGAAAGATGGCAAATTGGGAAATGCACCGGTTCACGGCACACGCACCCCTCGGCTCGAAATTACACCACACACGCGCGTTTGGAAACTGTCCTTTCTTGAAATTACTTTTTGTTTGTATCATTTGTTTGTATCAAATTTCATCCACTCTGAAGGAAATGGGAGCCTTTACTGTTTATTACGGTAAAATACCGTAAAATACCGTCAGTGGAACGTTTTACTCCCGGTTGACGGTAAGTCCAGGTACATAGAAAAAGTGGAAAATATGAAAAAGGCAGTTTTTGATGGTCCATAGGGTCCCTATCAAGATAGCATCGAGCTTTGTACGAAATATTCGATTTTAGCCTCAGGGCAGAGCAGGGCAGGGTAGACCAGCAAAGTGGGCATTTTTCAGCTTCTCAAAAGTTTGAGGCTCTGCCCTGAGGCTAAAATCGAATATTTCGTACAAAGCTCGATGCCGATGCTATTATGATAGGGACCCTATGGACCATCAAAAACAGCATTTATATGCATGGGTCAAATTTTGTACCTACCACCCCCTGAATCTATTCAATCTATTCATAGGCGACACGCGTGATAGCGATGTAAAACAAGTCAGTCGATAAAATACAGAACTACGTATAACCGTATCCTCACCTGCATTTCGATCCGTAACCAGTGACGAGCTGATGAGCTATTTTTTTCAGTTGTCAAATCTCTGCAGCGATCGGAATCACTAGGGACAAGCTACAACCAGCCATTGAGAAATGCAAGGTCGAGTGTGACAAGGCCATTCCCTGATTAATAAACCTATTATTTTATTTTTGCATACCATGTAAATTCCACGTGTTCAAGGCATTTTGTGAAAGAAAATGTTTAATTCTCGAGAGCAATATTACAATTTCATGAGCAAATAATGCAAGAATGATGAAGGTCACTCGGAGTATGGAAAGTTCCCGTATTGCTGTGTTGTTGCCTAGTGGGCAGCTCATGTTGAAATGGTCTTCTTAGGAATGTCTGAAATGACATTTATTTGGAATCTTTGACTCCACTCTTATTGTGCCCAGAAACTGATTTTGGAAATGCAAAGGGTAATCTGTACTGTAATCGTGTGCAAATTATTCCATGCATATTGAATGACCTAGGAAACGTAAATCGCGAAACCAACTTTAATAAAAAACCAAAAAATCGTCAAAATAAAAAAAGCAAATAACTCACTGTATTTCTGCCTGTATTCGTCCATCTCCTTCTCCCTCTTGGACCTTCGCTCTGCTTGCATCGTTTCGAGAGCGGTGCGAGAGGCTTCGACTTTCTGAAAAAAAAAATTAGTTAAAAAGTGTGGTGTGAGAGGGCGCGCTCTCCTCATTTCGCACGCTCTCTCGCTCGTTGCCTGCGCGCGCAAGGTCACTTGGAACGCAGCCAAACGCTCATATCTCAGATCAAACGAAATTGGAAAACATAGGAGTTTCGAAAGTGTTATCGTGTAGCCACGACACCCCATTTCACATCGAGAACTCAGTTAGTCAGATATTCGTGGGACACCCCTTTTAAGATTTTTCCCGTTGAGAAGGCCATAATTTCTGTGATCTTGTTGTGTAAAAAAAAGAAGTAAAGTGGACAACATTTATCAGGATATGTTTCAGCAAGCATTGATAAATTGAATCGATCTCTTCGATTCAGTGATCTCTTGAGCAATATAAAAATATATCATAATAAAAAAATAGAAAATAGAAAATGGGTTTTCTGATCTCTCTGTTGTACACAGCAAGTCAGACGGGGGAAAAAAGCTCATTTGCGTGGCGGAGAAATTTTTCGCAATATCACTGTTGCGACTCTCGAGACACCGAGTCGGTCGGTGGAGAATGCCTTGAATTTCCCATCATTCTCCTCCATTTCACTTATAAGAATGATGAAACATATTGCGGAACCTATTTGTGAAAACGCACAAGTTTCGAACACCAAATGATGATTTCAATACTGAGTGAAACATAGAAGAATTCAGTTGGATTTTGACCAAAAACGACTGTTTTTAGGTCTCTACGGTTACTTGATCACTTTAGAGTGAAGATATCGTGTATAAATTTAGCTAAGGATACTCAAACTGCCCTAGAATGGCGAAAAAAGGCTGTTTTCGGTACTCAACGGAAAATAACTCATTTGAGAGTTGAGCTATCGAGTTCAAATTTTGAGATGTAGTGTACGAACCCTTTCCTAACAGATCCGCAGAAGCCGAATTTCAATTTTCGATCTCATTCGTTAGTTACGTTAGCTAATGATGCTCAAACTGCCCTAAAATGGCGAAAAAAGGCTGTTTTCGGTACTCAACGGAAAATAACTCATTTGAGAGTTGAGCTATCGAGTTCAAATTTTGAGATGTAGTGTACGAACCCTTTCCTAACAGATCCGCAGAAGCCGAATTTCAATTTTCGATCTCATTCGTTAGCTACGTAAGCTAATGTACGAAAAAACCCGTAAAAACTCTCATTTCACGCCGCGCATCCCTCTCGCGCGGCGCAAAATGACTCGGCCGAGCGCCGCCACGCAAATGAGCTTTTTCCCCCCGTCTAACTTGCTGTGTTGTAGATAATATTCAATAAACGAATCGACTTCCTCGCCAGTCTTTAGCCTCCTTCTCTTTCCGTTGCTCTTATCTTACAACACCAACACAGCCTTCCTAGTCCAGACTGTTTCTTCATCCCTGCTACCTCCCTATGCAACGAATTATTGTACTCTTGTTCGATTCTAAAACTATTTTTACTTTGTTTCACCGTTATTTCATCGAAATAGCATAAATATTATTATTATTATTATTAACTCTGATGATTGATGAACTGCGTAATAATTGAATGATAATGGACCACTCACCGCCTCCCTTCTCTCGCCGGCCTTCTGTCTCCTCCTTCTTCCCGCAGCGCGCATCTTACAGCAACAACAGCAGACACAAACGAAGATGATGACGATCAGGATTCCTTTTAAGGATTAAAATTAATTAAATAAATATTAATTAATTAATTAAAATTACCTGCGAGAATGGCAAGAACGATGGCGACTGCTGACCAGTTGACTGGAAAGATAAAAAATAATTTTATCGATTGAAAATATCGATGTTCGTACATTCTGAATCTTTTTTTTTCTGAATGACTCAAGCTTTTTTGCGCCAAAAGTACAAAAACGTCTTTGTAAAGGTGATAGCCAGATTCTTATGAATGGGGCGAGCCCCTCAATAGAACGAGAAAGGCTATACTTTCAAGATCGATACGTATACTTTTCTTACACGTTTCAAGAAAAACCACAAGAAAACCTCTATAAAATTCTTACCCCAACAACTGGAGTACTGCACTTCTGGAAGACCGCACCCGGGGAAGTACTAATCACAATTTGGTAAGTTAGTCGACGATTTTTATGACGGAATACCAACCCGGAAACCAGAGAATGCATAACGGCTCACCCCAACAACTGGAATACTGCACCTCCGGTAGTCCGCATCCGGGGAAGTACCACTCGTAGGAGAGGCAGGCATCGTTCTCGTTGCACCAGAAACAGCCCTGAACAGATATTTTTGAAAAATATTTTCCTTTTTCACTCGTTTTTTTACTCTTGTAGACTAAAATAATAGAAAAATGGTTAGAAATAGTCTCGTTTTTGGCTGTGTTAGACCAAAGAAACACACACCAGGTGGGAGGTGAGGAAATTGGATCCATCTCTCGTGTTTCCTGTAGCATTTTGTGCGCGAAATGTATTTGGAATGATTCAGAGATGGTTTTCAATTTCCATAATAGGAATGCATTCAATCACTACACACACGTTCATTTCACAATCGTAAAAGATTATTACTCGAACAAGAACGGAAATAATCGGATTTGAGTGTCATGAAATCGTGGGCTGAACAAGTCGCCGTCATTTTACTAGTGAAGTCCGAACGTTCATTATATTCTTCGCTCTTCTTTATGTCAAATAAGTTACTGGTTGATCCAACGGACAAATTAAGAGAAAATAATGAAAAGAAAATGTAGTAACACACTTCCCGGCCCATTTTCCCGCTGTAATTCAATCGATCATGTAAAGTTTAATCAGACGAGGAGGAAATGGAACGAATTATAAAGAGAAACGTACCGTTCCCTTGGAGAGACACGTCTCACAGTTCCTCTGTTCGTTCTGCTTGATCTTGCAGTCAACGGGGGCGATGGAGACCTGAAATTACAAATATTATAGTTCAGAATGAGAATCTCGACTTCGATTTTCTATCGCCCATATTGATGAGATGGTACTAACTTGAGTGAAAATTAAACCTGACTATCACATTTCATGACCGAGAAAAGATGTTAGCGCAATGAGTTTCAGAAGATCTATGCAAGAAAGGTGTGGTTTGCCTTTTTAGTGGATATTGGATTGCGGTGACACAAAACAAAAAAAAGAAGAAGAAGAAATAAAAGTCAACGCTGACCGAAGATGCATTCCCTAGATGCATTAGTTCACGGGCTTGCGCACTGCTCGGACAATAGGTGTAATGTATAAGACCGGATAGCTGTGAGAAAAACGAAATAAGAAAATAAAATCTCACTGATGACGAATTCCCTCGATAGTTCACCGGTTGGGAGAGATCCGTGGAGAGCTCCTGCTGTGCGGAGTGGGCGATAAGAGTGGAAAGGAGGAGCAATATGATCATCTGAAAATTGAAATGAGAGAATTTCGAAGAACACGTATTTGGGAATATGATACGGAGTGGACATTGGTTGGGGCGAGGCGCAATACAATCATCCGACTGTGAATAATGGTCATTCGAATACCAATGTGATTCAATAAAATGCTAGGTGATGGCGTGAAAGGGCATTAATATCATGTGGGGCGAAATGATAGATTGAAAACAAGAACTGTAGGTATCTCAATCTCCAAGTTACAGCCACGGACGAGTAAGGCAGAAGAGTAGGAAATAAAATTTCGCAAGGATATTGATCAACCAACACAAACAAAGAGCAAAGCTCGTGTTGTTTCTGTGATGCCTACTCGTGGGAAGGCCCGGCTGTTTTCATAAAATGGAAAGCATCGACTTTACTTCAAAAGGAAAAGGATAACCATGAATGGCCTAAATGAGAGAAAGAGAATGAAGAATGAGAGAAGAGAGAAAAATAACGCTATGCTCCTATGCGAAATAAGGCGAAATTACTAATATTAATTTATTTCGACATAACCTCCACCAACCAAAGAATAGTCAGCAATCAATAAGCAAACACTGCGTTCTTCTCTCTGAACCCTACACCGTGTGAAGACACAGGTTATTGAAAGAAAAAGAAGAAGTAGGCAAAGTTCCTTACTAAAATACTTGAAAAAGGATGAAAGATGCTATAATTATTGATCACCAAGCAATTTCAAACTAATCGTTCTGAACCCTACTCCCGAGTGTGAAGGCACAAGTTGTTAGAAGAGCACGGGCGAAGAGGTAACTGAACAAGCAGTGTAGCAAAGGGATTTCTCTCCCATGCTTGTCTCCCCAGTTAGAGAAAGCGAGAGATCAGGGGAAACGGAGAGAGTCAGACTCGAGAGGGAGCCGAGTAGCAAGAGAATTCGAGAATAGTAAGCAAACAATGTAGGGAGAGAGGGATCGAGCAACAAAAAAGCGGGGAGAGGGAGGGTGGTAGGTTAGAGGGCAAGGGAGCTTTCCTTGTGGAGAGAACTTCCTTATTGACCTTTTTGGATGAAGGAGGGGATTAAACGAAATCGACGGAAGCAATCAAGACGGGGAAGAGCTGTCAGAGTGAAGAATGTCCCTTCACTCTCTTCATTCACTAGTTACGCTGAACTATTAAGGAGTACGAGGAAGATATCATAACTTTTGCAGTGACCTATTTGGATGACAAAAGGGATTAGCGGGAGGGAACGCGAAGAATCGATAGGATCATGTGGAGGTGGTTTGGCTCTTCTTCTCTACCAGTAGCCATCTCGATTCATCACTCTTCATCACCTGATCTGTGGTTAGTAAGAGAAGAGAAATAGCAGAGAGATCGAAGAGAATCTCTGCGTTATCTCTCCATCTCTGGAAAGGGAATCTCGAACCAATTGATGAGGCGAGAGAGTAGGGGAAATGAAGAGAGTGTTTCTCCTCTTTTCCCGTTATTTTGCATTCGAGGGTGCTGATTCACTCGATTGCTCAGCTGCCCATGGGGGAAAAGTCAGTTGACGTGGATTTGGAGATGCATTTACTTGCTGTGGAATATTGATAGCGTGGAGAGGATGCGTGATAGTTGAGCAATAATGTCTGAGCAAATTACAATGCGTTCGAATCGCTTGTGAAATTGCACGATATTATATAAATGAGATATATAAATATCGAAAAATTGACGAGCGCCATATTATTCGAGCAGAATTTATCCAGAAAAAAAACAATAAATGAGCGATGTGAGGTAAAACAAATTCAAGAGCCATCAGTTGTAGACGCATCGTCATCTGAGAATATTTTTTCTGCTGCAGTAATCCTGAAATATAAAAAAAATTAAAGACAAATCAATCAAAATATCTCACCAAGGCACCTTTTCATCGGGCAGCAATACGTCATATCGGTTTTATTTAAATTCGAGAAACAATAATCTTGATTGGCATTGGATAAGTATAATATTTCATTGCTTGCG
The DNA here is from genome assembly GCA_900490705.1 of Pristionchus arcanus. Taxonomy (NCBI): domain Eukaryota; kingdom Metazoa; phylum Nematoda; class Chromadorea; order Rhabditida; family Neodiplogasteridae; genus Pristionchus; species Pristionchus arcanus. The sequence goes on along the minus strand of LS484776.1, from coordinate 177,744 downwards.
TGTAGAGCAAGCAAACCTGAAAAATGTGTGCAATTTTCACGAAATACAAGCGAGAGAGACAGTAATGTGTAAATGTTGAAATGAAAAATGGACGAAGGAAAGAAGCGAGACAACGAAACATTGAAGAAGAGAAAAGAAAATGTGTTCTAACAGTTAGACAGATGATTGCAACACATGTGAATAGGATTGGCCTCGGATCTTATATACAGGCCAATGACATTAATAACGGCCCAATCGGCATACGCCGTAGATGCAATTGGAATTCAAATTAGAAGTTAATTAGGCATGTCATGCTTTCTCTTTACTCTGACCGGAGAGAGTGAAGGAGTAATGCAGAGATGAGTTCTTTTCCTGACAGTTAATCATAGTGCTCTTCATTTTCCATTATCTGCAATCCGTCACTGCAACGCAGTGAATCATCGTAAAGTGGCCAAATTGATTGACAAGGAATCAGAATAAGAAATTGATCTCATCTCGTGATTAATCCAGCGAAACTTAATGCGAAGTGAGGGAATAATGGTCAAATTTGTTTTCATATTTATTCAATGGGTTATAAAATTTACAAATAAATCAAAATAATTCAACGGAACATAAATTTACAACATTACACAATCCAATATGATTGCATTCGTCCTGTAATCACAATTTTTCATTGACAGAATTTATTTCCACTCACCTGATTTCGTTGAATGGGATAGATAGCTTGAATCTCGATCAATAACTTATTCACCACTTGGAATAACAATTACATGGGACCGCTGACAACGCAGGATGAGACATCTCTTGAAAAGGCCTCTGGGAAAGTGATAAAGGAAGTGCCGACATTTCTCGGCTAAATATTTTCGATAGACGGGAGTTAGAGTGATTATCAGAGTACTGTGGAGTAGCGAATGGAAGTGTATTAGGGAGTAAGCAGTATAGCAAATTTCTGAAAACTTAGATTTTAATCGAAAATGGGATGGTAAGGCTACCAAAGGTGAAGAATTTGAATGATAGCAGCCCGAAGCAGAGCACGATACATGGGAAAATAATGAAAAGATATGGAGCCGATAACTGAAATATGTCATTTGTATTCAAAATTGATGAAAATTTCAAATTAACAAATAGTTTTACCTGTACAGTCAAATTGATACAAGACCGTCTTATGATTAATGTCGTGGCTTTGCTTCGATTACTCTGAAATTTGAAAATTGGAAAATGTTTTTTAGCCCACATCTCTTACCTCGGAACTCAAGACGTAGAATATGTGAGAAATTATTAACACCGAAAGCAAAATCGCAGAAAAAAGTATCTACAAATGGATGAGCGGTGTATTTCGTTAAAAGGAATGGCTTGAAATTTTTTTTTTAATTTTGAAATCACGAGGCCGTTAATTGTAAGGCCAGTCCAATGTATCCAGTTACCACTAGGGCGAGGTAAAATGCCGTGTCAAATAGCGGGAATCTATCAATCAGGATGTAAGCATTCCCACGTTCCATTATCCATGTTATGTTATGAGGCGACTGAAATAAAGGGTACTACTCCGTTCCGTTACTGCTCCGTTGTCAGAAAATTATTTTTTGATACCGTTTCAATCAGGAATAAAGAGCGATCGTTATTGATTGGTAGAAACATTATTGACAACCCGGGTATGGAAATAAAAGCTATCAAGCAATAGTATACGGAGTATACCACTCGCTGAAAAGTAGGTATAAGAGATTAAAAATACAAATTTAAAGCTTCTTTTTCGAATTTCAGTTTGTGACCTGCAAGCATGATAGTTTGATGACGAAAAAGGAAGCAAATAATAATGGCAGCGCCAACATTTCCGATGAAAAAGACAACTAATCCCTAAGAAAAATAAATACAATTTTTAAAATGCACAAACCAAACCAAGTTGATCATTATATCAAACGTGGAATGACACAAAATTCCTCGGCAAAATCCCCCCAGAAGTGGGAAAAGCGGCCATCCGTTGAAGAGAATGTCAAGATGGAAATCGTATGCAGTCGAAACAATCTTAGAAACACGGTATATTTGAATATTTTAAATGCATCATACCTGTATGTAGATGAGATATTTCCTCATCGTAACCTGGTTATGATTTTGCTGCTTCCAAAAGCAGAGGAATACTAATATGGAAGATGTGGTGGAAATAACAAAGATATAATGAAAGAAGGAATCGAGAAAATCCTGGAGCGAGCATGGTATGAAGTAGTCTGACATGGGGAAACGGGATAGTGATCTTGACAGATGTCTGGAATTAGCGAGATCTTTTCACTTTCCCCGAATCGTGGTCATTGCTCATGGCAGGTGAAGCTCAACTTGCGCTCACACTTTTCGTTAGAATTTCGATAATCGTGTGGAAAATTCCCCGCAATCGTATCATTTTTCTCATCATTCTGGATCTCTTCACGGTACTACGGTCTACATGCATGAGATGACTACTGACTCAATAGTACAGAGACCAGTGTGAGCGAAGCGAAAGGGCGCGGCATGAAAGTGTTCAGTGTTGTCTGAAACATTTGAGCTGTCGTGATTGCAATAATAATCTTTGCAGCGCCTTCAAAATTCGAGAGAACGAACTTCATTTACTTCGCCTAATTATGTTTGGTTGATATTTTCAACCACTCGGAACAATTACACTAGGTTGTGGGCAATACAGGGTGAGATATCTCTTGAAGACACCCCTAGGCAAATGATAAATGAAGTGCCGACACCTCTCGGCCAAATAGTTTCGATAGGCGGGAGTTATGATGATTATGAGAGTACTGTGAAGTAAAGAGTGGAAGTGTATCAGGCAATATGAAGTAAAACAAATTTCTGAAAAACTGTATTTTAATCAGAAATGGGATGGTATACTTACCAAACGTGAAGAACTGATCAGAAAGCAAACCGAAACCCAACACGATACATGGGAAAATGATGAAAAAATACGGAACCGATAACTGAAATATTTTATTTGTAACGCTTCATTATCTTATTCATAAGGAAAGTCGTGTAAGGGGAAAAAGAAAAATTGATTCTAAGTTCAGAAAATTATTCCAAAATAACAAATAGTATTACCTGCACAGTCAGATTGACAAAAGACTTTCTTATAATCAATAAAGTCGTTTTGCTTCGATTGCTCTGAATTTTAACTATTATAAATGAAAAAAATAACTATTATAATTGAGGTCCAATCCGCATACCTCATAACTCAATGCATAGAATATATGAAAAATGATCAAGGCAGTTATCACGAGCGCGGAAAAAAGAATCTAAGAATGGCCAAATTCCGTACTTATAGATCTAAGAATGGCTTGGCAAAATGAATCCACCATTTCACGCAAAGGCATCCCTAGATTGATTTTCTTACCACAAGGGCGATATAAATTGCCATGTCGAATAGTGGAACTCTGTCAAACATCATATACCCATTTCCACGTTTCATTATCCATGTCACGTTGGTCGACGACTAGAAAAGAATATGTACTAGGATGCAATAAAACAAGTGAATGTTATTATTACACACTTTACACAATAAACAGAAAAAAGGAGTGGAAAGCATGGAAAGACGATTTCAGTCCGGTCAGATCAATACATGAAATTAGGGCATTACCGTTTTAATGAGATTCACAGAGCGTTCTGCATCGAATGGCATGAATACAATTGACAAGCCAGGAACGGAAGTTATAATTATCAGACAACAGTTCACAGCCCAAACCAGTCGCTAAATCGTAATTATAATAAAAATTATTTTTAAATTTATTACCTTGTCGAATTTGAGTTTGTGACCTGGAATCATGACAGTTTGATGTCGATAAAAGAAACAAATAAGAATGGCCGCACCAACATTTCCGAGAAAAAAGACGACTATCCCCTGAACGAGGCAAAATTTTCAAAAATGTATTGTAGCAGTCAAACCAAGTTGATGAATACATGAATGCTGGAGTGGCATAGAATTCCACGACAGTAACCAGCCAGAAGTGGAAAAAGCGGGTAACCATTGAAGAGTATGTCAATATGGAAGTCATATGCATACAAAACGATCTAAATATGGATGCTTGATCGGATCTATTCGTTCGTTTTTCAAACTTTCGCACCGCCCTTCCCCTCCCTTTCCGTTCTCACTTTGAGCAGAGTCATCCCACTATCTATTTATATTTCTCACTACATATTATTACAGTGTTCTGTTGCGCCTTCGAGCGTAGAAAAAATACTTTAAAAAATTGTTGAATGAATCTAACTTGCAGGTAGATGAGATATCTCCTCATTGTGGCCTGATGCGAATTTTGAAGCTTCCAGAAACAGAAAAACACTATCACGTTGAGCACTGTGGAAATAATGAATGCTAAGTGAAATAAATTATCGAGAAAATCCTGAAGGGAACATGATATGTAGTAGGCTGACATGGAGCAGCGAGCTACTGAGCTTGGCTGATTTCTGAAATTATCCAGATCTCTACGTTTTCTCTGAATCGCTCACATTGCTCATTACAGGTGAAAAGGAAGCTGCGCTGCACGCACGCACTTCTTTACATTGTCGCTATTCGATTTGGAAATCTCTCGCATTCAACCAAATCTATGACTACAACTTATCTTATCCCCCCTTTCCTTCTCCCGGGAAATCGATAGCTAACTAACCAGCACATCTCGTTTGCTAGCAATGCTACGTCGTTTGGTTGTGAGCTCACAAGCACGATAGAAAGCATCTGTCATTCCTCAAGTAAATGATCATGGAAATGTGCAAACATGCATTGATCAGTGAACTTGAAAAGTGTTTGTGATGATAGTGTTTTCACTATAGTGATCCATTCTCTGTAAATCATAATTGGCCTTGGCTTGTGATAGGAAGTTTGTCCAATTTAGCTAACTCTTTCGGGAATTCTCTACAGCCTCGCCTTTCGAGCCCCTCTTTCAAGATGACAGGAAGTGTGTGTGCTCTTCTATTCGGGTTCTACTTCGACACTTCCGGCTTTTCTTCGATACCATCTATCTGCAGCCGCATGAGTATATTTCAAGCTTGGAAAAGATAAAATGAAAGTCATGTCCGTCAGTCACCATTGCGGAACTTTCTCTCGGCAGATGCTTTACTGAGTTAAAGCGTGGGCTATTTCCTTCAAAAGTAAGTCGCATGCACGTTTTTCACTCTCTCGCCATTTCGGATCTTTGCGTTGGAGTCTCACTACTTTTGCGATCCCAATTTGGAAAGTACCATATAATCCAATAAAAATTCAATCTCATTGATTTACTACTTTACGATGTTTAACCACTCGAAACGACAATTGTTGGTGGGCTTGGATGGTACAGTTTGAGAAATCTCTTGGCGACCATTCTAGGAAGGAAGCAAATGAAGCGTCGACACTTGTCGGCCAAATATTTCCGATACACGGGTGTTAGAGTAATCATTAGAATACTGTGGAGTAACGAGTGAAAATGTATCAGGGAATAGGCGGTGAAGCAAATTTCTGAAAATGAGAAAAAATAAGCAAGTTCACACAACATGCTCACCAAAATTAACAAATTGATATGACAGCAAGCCGAAGACTAGTGCAATACATGGAAATATGATGAAAAAATAGGGAGCTGATAACTGGGAAATGGTATTTGAGGAACTTGAGGTGGATTAAAAATATAAAGAACATAGAAAAATAAAAAAAAATTGCCACCTGAACAGTCAAGTTGACGAACGATTTTCTTATCAGCAGTGTAGTCGCTTTGCTTCGATTGCTCTGAAATAAAACAAACATTGCAGATCTCCTAAAACACATACCTCATAACTCAATGCATAGAATATATGAGAAATTATTAAGAACGATAGCACAATAGCGGAGAAAAGAATCTAAAAATGGTTGTGTACATCGAACTAGAGATAACTTGACAGATAACTGCTAATTTCCCTAGATTTCTTATGATTCTCGATAGTAAAGATATTTCCCGCCCGCAAACCTAGGGTGGCTTTCTTACCACAAGAGCGAGATAAAATGCAACATCGAATAATGCAAATCTGTCCATCATAAGATGTGCATTTCCACGCTTCATTATCCATGTTATATTGTATGACGACTGAAAAAGAATATTCAGAAGTGTGCAATAATAAACGTAAATGTCATAATTTCGCACTTTGAAACAGAAGAAATACAATGGAAATATGATTACGTTATTTATCTTACAAATTCAAAAATTGACTGGTTGAATCACTTACCGTTTCAATGAGATGTTCAGAACGTCCGTCTTCGAATGGTAGTAACATAATTGACAAGCCAGGAACGGAAAGTGTAACTATCAAACAAAAATAAACGGCCAAAACCACTCGCTAAATTAAATATTTGAAAATAATTATCAAAAAATTAGCTACCTCATCGAATTTCAGTTTGTGACCTGCTATCAAGATAGTCTGATGCCGGTAAACGAAGCAAATTATAATGGATGCGCCAACATTTCCGATGAAAAAGACAACTGTCCCCTAAACGAAAGAGGATTTTTTAAAATTGATATTTACCCACCAAGTGAATCAAAACTTGGAAACTAGAGTGGCATAATAATCCTCGACAGTAACCAGCTATAAGTGGAAACAGCGGATATCCGTTGAACAGAATGTCAATATGAAAGTCATACGCATACATGACGATCTTAACATTGAGGTAGACGATAAAATCAAAAAATATCTCGCCTGCACGTAAATGAGATATTTCCGCATTGTTGCCTGGTGTGAATTTTGAAGCTTCCAAAAACAGAAGAAAACAACTACATTTAGTAATGTGGATATAATGAAGATCATGTGAAATAAGTTATCGAGAAAGTTCTGGAGTGCGCAGGATATGAAGAAGGATGACATGGGTAAACGCCGCAAGTGATCTTTATAGATGTCTGCTCTTGGTATCTTTTCATTTTCACCGAATCAATTCAATTTCTCATGGCAGGTGAAAACGTGATCGAGCGTGTGTGAAAGTGATCGAGCGTGTATGCATGTGTTTCTTCAAAATTACTCAAATTTAGAGTTGGAATTTCAGCGCAGTCCACGATGAATGCTTTAGAATTGAATTCATTTCAAGTAAGGTGAAGTGAATGCTCTTGCAAAGGTATAGCTCCTGCGATCATCCAATCCTGAGACTTCCCTAGCCAGCGGTTCTTCCGCAGTTCAACAGTTTTTCCCTTACCTGAATCGTTCTTGATATTTTATGATTGACTTTGGCAGGTGATACATAACATCTTACAACAAACAAATTTATGAAGAATTTTCAAAGCATCCCGGGCCTTTTTCCAACAGATGCTTTGTGAATAACAAAGGGAATGTTTGGAATCATGCACCTTTAGCTATTATTAGCCGTGCATACAGGTGACCAAAATGAAGCATGTCGCTCGCAATTATCTCGTCACGTTTGACATTTGCGCATTAATTTCACTACTGGTACTGTCATTTCGTAAAGAAATTATTTTTTAAGTGATTCATGATTATTGAAACATTGATCAGCATGGGTAACGAGTACGGTCAATCGATGAAAAAATGTTGATAACATGAAAAAGGCGAACGAGAAGCAAAACTTTACAACGACTTGCAAAAATAAATCATTCGAAAATTCTGCCAAGACACCTTCATTTCGCACACTTTCGAACTCTGGCTTTCACGCGCATATTCCCAGGCTTGATCACAATGAAACGAGAACCACCATCGAATTGGTGTTCGGGATGCACTCTCTTTATGTGGTGGTAGATGGAGCCACGATTGGCGAATTTGGCCCCGCCCTCACACAGGATACACTGGTACATTTTCTTGCCTTTCATTGCCTCGTCTTCTTCGTCTGTAGAATCACCAACAGTGCCTTCTGAATTTGTTGATTTTTTAAAATTTATTTCGGGATTCATTGGAACATGTCGCCCTAAATTAGCTCAAAAATATCGTCAATTAGGTGAATAGCTCATTTCATACCCTCATGCCGCTTCAGATGCATCACCAGTTCTACGTCCTTCTTGAATGCGCGAGGGCAGAGAGTGCATGCCTTGGTGGGAGCTGGAAGAATAATTATAGTTCAAAATTTCAAAGAAACAATACAATTCAAAATGATGTGAATTGGCAAAATGACATTCGTGACACTTTGAGTTTAATAATCAGAAATAGAAAATTTAAACAAAAACAGACCCTTGAACTTCTTGATAGTTCCCTTCCTGTGACTATCCACGTGCATCGCTAGCTCTCGACGCGAATTGAATCCTTTCGTGCATAATTCACAGTTGAATTGGTAAACTCCTGGAAAATGAAGGTTTTCTGGAATTTAATTCGTTTTCCGCTCTTTGCTTTCAATTCTAATTTTTTTTCGTTGAAAGTGGGTGGTCAATCTCAATAGAATAAATCAGTATTACTGTGGTTTCCGTATCGAAATCAACATCAAATATCCAGACTAATACCAAACCTAATTGAAATGTTGCAATACTACTAACCCGTGTGAATGCTCATATGCTTCTTCATATTCGATGCACTTCGAAAGCGTTCTTCGCACAATTCGCACTTGTGAGGTCGCTTCAGCTCTGCTTGTGTAGGATCGTTCTCATCTAAATCGATTGATGTCAACTCAATCGTTAGACATAATATGATTGTCGAGTTACGGTATCGCATAGTGATTAAATAATCAAAGATGATAATGATTCCAAACAGCAGAATATGGTCACTCTTGAATACATAGAAACAAACCGAGATGAGTTGTTTTGTGGTAGACGATGAATTGAGGTGAATAAGATTTTCCGCAGATTTCGCATTTGACATCATTCTTCTCATTCCTAGCTGCAATCAATCCTTTGCTATATTTTAAAAGATTTTTCGTGTTAGCGTATTGTGCAAATATATTAATTGTCTCCAGTAGAAATCAGTTGCATAAGTTTTGAATGGAATTTAACTCACGCAAATGCGTTCTCTTGTGTTGCAGAAATGAATGCTGCCAGGTGAACCGCCTATTGCAGCAATCACATTTGAAGGGTTGTCTCGTTTCAATGTCGTCTAAAATCGTATTTTTATTATAATATATATTTTTTCGACTGACATGAGTGGAACCATGCATTGCCCAAAAAGATACAATCTCGAGGAATGCATAGTTGAGTAATGCTAGTTCATACGCTCAGGATGACCCCATCCCACCTGAATGACTCAACAAGTGGCCTCGCGCGTTGCCTTTGGTTGAAAATTTCCTGCCACAATGTGGACAAGTATATTTCCATTTTGTAAAAAGCCTTCCGTTCTTTGAAATTCTCGCTTCATTTTCCGATCCGTCAGAGTCGTCATCCTTCTCCTCCTCAACCTCATCCTTTATCACCGACTGAAATCGAACACTCTAAATTTTGCGGCGATGAATACAGTCAGACATTGAAGCTCACCTCAGAATTACTGATCATGCTCTGTTTATGTTTATCTCGTTCATCCTCCTCTTCCTTGACTCGGACACTACCCACTTCAGAAACACAGCAGAGCTCGTCTATCTCCTGAGATTTATATTTAGAATTGGTTGGATATTCGATATTGTGTAAACAAATATCGCTTTCATGTACATACCAGCTTCATTTTAGTAGCTTTACTTTTCTCCTTTTCTAGCAACCAATTCATTGTTTCTCCAAGCTTCTCCAATAATTTTATCGAAAAATCTGGGAGCGTGTAGTTCCTGATTCGTCAACGATATTTCGATTTCAAATATGATAAAAAACCTTTGCCTCGCACGCTTTTCGAGATGGTGAGTAGTGTTCAGCAAGGAAATAGTGGGTGCTAGTTTCTGAAATAATTTTTGGTCATTTGACAATTTTGAGATAATGAAAGACAGCGAATTCGTGTGAACCTTTACATCAGCATTGGTATTGATCAATATCTGCAGTTGCTCGATCGCATTTTCAAAAACATTTTTCGAATGGTTATCAGCTTCGAGATCAAAGGACTGAATCTGGAAGGAAAATGTATCCAATTTGAGACATTATCGAGGAAAAAATGGTTACCTTCTGCCGAGCGGATAAAAGTTGAGCGGTTACACGGTCCAAGTGAGCCATTTTCTAGAAACCAATAAATTTATAAATGTGAGTAAAATCGTAGGATTGACAAAATTCGAATAAGGGACAAAATTACCTCTAATGGGCAAGGTTTGGAATATAATGTAAATTCTAGGTGATACTATAAAGGCGGTCAAAACTTGCCGAAAAGGTGTGAATTGAAGAGGGATCTGAGATATTATTTTTCACAGGAAGACACCCCAGAGGGCCTCTAGCGTTCGCACCCTGTCGGTATTCTTGTCACACTTTCTACAGTAGTCGTTAGCATTCTTTGTTTATTTTTACTGATGCTTAGCAGCAGTCAACACAATTACAAATTATAATTTGAATATTTATGCAGATAATCGATTTGAATATTTATGCAGGTAATCGTTTTGAATATTTATGCAGGTAATCAACTTGTGATCTTCATCATGCGTTATCTCTGCAAAAAACATTCAATAATTCTTACACTAAGTAGTTTTCGTTAATTGCAAATGTTTCCTAGAAGAAAGAGTAAGGACGAATACTAAAATATAGTCAGAAACTAACATTGACTCAACATCATCGCAGCATCAGCAAAGTGAGTGTTCCAATGGTAAAACTAAGTTCCCGAGTCGATCCCGACGCGTTTATGATCGAATTCGAATCGATTTTTCGTTCAGCATCGCTCGATTTTACTGTGAAAATGAAAATGATAGCAAAAATATATAACAAAATTTGTAAATTACTGGACTGAGCCTCCGCATGTCTGACTGGAGCAGCTGTAGTGCTGGCGATAGTCGATGTTTCGGTTACTTCATTCGAGCGGTTCTGAAAAAAAATAGCATTACACATCGAACACATACTGTTTCAGCAATCAGAAGAGAAAAAATAAAAGAAAAAAATAAATCATGCCTCAAACTCAGTGACAAATGCGAAGTGGTCGCTCGGCCACTGGTTAATCTTCGTAAACACTCCATCGGTAGAAGAGTCTTTCCTGTGGTAGAGCACAGGAACAGTGCCGGAGAAGGGATACGATCGGGTTGGCCTGAAAGATCAGAAGGCCGTATAAGAATACTTCGATGATAAAATACTGAGCAGTAACCACACTTTTCCTTCGAAAAAAAGGTAAAATCGGACCTCAAAGGTCCGCGATAGAAGATGAAATCGATTCGATCCTTCACTTGAAAGTCGTGAGAATGAGTGTCGTATGGAGACCACGAAATGCCTGTAATTGTCTCACAATTAATTATTTTCTTCATTTTAGTTTAAATTTACATGTCCTTTATGATTTCTCAAGATTATTCAGAAAAAGAAAAGTTGAACTAGTATTCACCCGGTATTGCAAGTGGATCGGGATGAACTTCTCTGAAGGAATCAATCATGTTCGCTTGCTCAGTCAACAGTTTGGTTGTCGGCCATTCGATGACATATCCGAAGTGCTTGTGCCTACAAGAAGGAAAAAATGTTTTCAGCCTGTTGCGTTACAAAAACCGACGTGACGCTATCTAATGAAATAGAGCGAAAAAATGAGAGGTACACATCAAATCATCAATTCGCAACACCCACTTTGTAGCATTTGTCCAGTCCAGATGCGAGGGCGTGTTGAAATCGCCAGCAACAATCACCGGAGTGACGTCAACGTTGTTGATCTGAAGAATTATCGTTGAAGTTTTTTACAAGTGCATACCTGTTTCACAAACTCCTCGTTCTCGATCAGCTCGCGAATATTGTGCACGCGTCCTTTAACTGATGAAAAAAGTATGAACTCAAATATTAATCGAATTTAAAAGGATAAAAACTCACAATCGTGCGTATGATATTCGAGACTCAAAATCTGCAAAATGTAGATTGTAAAAGATGCAACCATTATTTCTTACGTGCTCGACAGATTCTCCCCTCTTCGCATCATCAGGACCGTAGAGATTCCAAGCGAGATACACTGACCAGACGGATATCTGGCAATATTATCTATTATTATTTCAGAAAATATGCTCATTTCCTTTTGAAAAGTGGCAAACGACCTCTTGCTCGGTTCCTCTCAGTTGAATTCGCAAGTTGTATCCTCTGCTATAGCCATCGTAGTACCCCACGATCTGAGAAAAAGGGGTTTCATTCAGCTTTTTTCACAGTATTCAATCATATTTATTTTTCTCATTTATTCAGTATTAAAACAGATTACATTCGCCAATTCACCTTGTGCCTCGTAATCACTCCTCGCCCATTAACATTCCCTCTATTCTGCTGATCGCCCGACCAATCGTCCCCGAGCAGTCGACACAACGCGTCCAAGTTGTCCTCAGCACCGGCCTCCTTAAAATGTAATGGCCATCCCGTTAATGTTGACACTTGTGTCTTACGGGAGATCACTGCTAGGCAGTGAGTGATTTTTATGGGGTTGCTGATAACATAGATACTATGAGTACTGTGTATTGCCCATATTTGCGCTACTGGGAATTAGGGTTGCAGGTTCGGTATCGGTAATACCGACACTCTCTCGCGCCAGACGGTTTGAGATGAGAAATAGCTTGCGAAAGTGAGAGAGACAGCTAGGGAAGAGGGTCCGACTTTCGGGATTGCCGATTCCGAACTTGCAACCCTACTGAGAATCTAAAACAAACGATCTAAAAATTACAGCTAAGGGGAGGATAACAGCTAAAATTGGTAAACCTGTAGTGCGACAACGTCCGGATTCACGTACTTTATTTGATCGGCGACCTTTCGCAGGCCGTTGTCAACCTGAAGAGGGAAGACGACAATTTCTTCATTTTATCGTGCGTTTGAAATGCTCAGCAAATTCATTGTGCTGGTTAGCGTATTGATTGTCTGGGAGAGAGAGAGGAAGGGAAGAGGTAGGGGGAGGAGAGCAGGTAGATCACTAGCCTCCTCCCGGCCTCTTCCTCCCTCCTCCCTCCACTCAGTTCGTCAAAGGTGAACTACGCGTGGAATGGAAAATAATCTCACGATACGTGGTCTCGAAAAAGTCAAAGAAACGCGAAATTCTTGATTCTCATTTGGAGCAAGAGAATTAATGAAGTTTGAATGGACAAGACGAGCGCTTTAAAATTAGGAAAAGGGACATTCGATAGAAACAAAACTCACATGTTTCCCGAAGTGGAACATGTTGAAGGTCATCACTCGAAGTGAGCAATTCGCGATGGAAATGAGGAAGTGCAGGAATATCGCAGAGCGGATCATGCTGGAATAGGAGAGATTTGGCGGTCCTTCAGATGTTGATTACTGATGGACCACTAATCGAGAGAATCAACCGGTTCATTTGAAAAATCGAAAGCGGAGTTACATTAAAAATAGCAGTTGCGGAGAACCAACCTCTTCGAGAGAAGAATGAGAGGTGAAATGAGCGGAGAAGAAGAATAAAAGGAAATTAGAAAGGATGATTTGAATGAAGAACACTAAAATAATTGATAGTAAAATGATCGGAGCGATTAATCGATGAAAAAATTAAACTAAAATTTGTGATTATAATCAGGAGCTCACTAATGATACGAATATTTATGCAGATAATGTTTTTTTATTGTTTATATAACATCTGGGCAACACGACCTGAAAATAAAGAATGGTCATTTTTCCCTTTTCCAGATACACAAACCTTCACATTTTCCAAAGGATTCTGATCATAATGATTCCATACGTCAAACCGATCCCATGACATGACCAAGATTCATTCACGATCGAGTTGATTGTACCATCTAATATTAGATCTGTTACATTTTAAATGATTATGTTAACATATTACTACTTACTTGTTGGAGGACATGCAGTGCTGCTGAACGTTGTAGAAGTAGTAGTTGTAGTAGCCAGAGTCGTCAGTTCGGTTACTTCATCTATTCGATGCTGCAAACATGCCGATTAGGATTGTTGATAATATAATTTTCCATCAGATACGATTCAAAAAGTTTAGATTTCAAAAATTATTTAAAAATCAAACCTCAAACTCGGTGACAACCGCGTAGTGATCACTCGGCCATTCGTTAATCTGAATTTTTGACACAAATAATATGTTTCAACTTTTATATATAAAAGTTGCTAGAATAACTAGAAGGTTATAGGTACCTTCAAAACTTTGATCAGATTTAGATGCTTCTTCGGGTAGAGAACGGGAGTTGTGCCGGAGAAGGGAAATGATCGGATCGGTCTGTAATTAGAAAGGCTCCTATTATACGAAATAAGATTTCAGAGGAACACAATGTTGAAAGAAAATAAACTGCACCTCAGAGGCCCGCGATAGAAAATGAAATCAATTCGATCCTTTACTAAGGCATCGTACACGCCCCACGTGAGGCCTGCAAAAACAATTCTTGGTGAGTTCTAAAGGATGAGTGATCTGCAAAGAATGCGCGGGATTCAACTTGGGATCTTAGAAATTAAGAGAAAACACTAGTGCTACTAACCCGGCGCTGCAAGTGGATCGGAATGAACTTCTCTGAAGGAATCTGCCATTCCGGCTTTTGTTTCCAGTAGTTTCGTTACTGGCCATTCGACGGACCAGCCAAAGTGGATATGTCTGAAATGTAACCATTGTATTTTCAGTCACCATAACTTGGATATGAATCGATAAAAAGGCGTTCTAGTTTTATCAAACATTAGCAATAAAACCTAAAATGAAAAATTGAAAATGGTCACTTTGTAGCCTCGGTCCAGTCCAAATGCGAGGGCGTGTTAAAATCACCGGCAACGATCACTGGAGCGCTGTCGGAGTTGTTGATCTGACAGAATAAAAAAACTGAGTATCTAAAAAATATGAGTTGTAGAAACTGAGTTTGTTGCAGAATTTCGTTAGGACTGACAATAGCTTTTGCAGTTGTTCGTATCTATCGGAAAGGACGGATGTTAGTTATCTGAAGTCATACCTGCCGCACAAACTCCGCATTCTCCAGCAGCTCTCGAATGTTATGCACGCGCGAGTAATCTGTGCGCAGGGCGATATTTAGCAACCATGAATAGTCTAAAAATAGAACAATATATATCGTTACAGTTTCACGTGTTACTGGCCAAAAGAGTATTTGTTCGAAAATGTAACAATGAGCAACTAACAAATTCGGTTTTCGTATTCGCCTCTCAGAATCTGAAATGTTTTCGGATCTCAATACTCGGGATATCAATTCCAACCTTTTCGAGCGTGGTCGTATTGCCTTTCCTCGCTTCATAAGGGCCGTAGTCTTTCCAGTGGAGGTACAGGGACCAAACGGATATCTCAAGTATTTTTGTAATTATAATTATGTAAATATTGATTGAAAAACAAACCTCTTGTTCAATGTCCCTCAGCTGGATGCGCACATTGTAGCCTCGGCTGTAGCCGCCATACACTCCGGTGATCTAGAATATTAAAAAAAACATTACGTGGTCCATACGGAAGATGACAAACTGGAAAAAAATGAGTCAAACTTACTTTATGTCTCGTGATCAAGCCTCGACTGTCCGTCTCGCCTCTCGTATTGAGTGCCCCACTCCAATCATCCCCGAGCATCGTGCACAACGTCTCGAGATGATCGCCCTCTCCGGCCTCCTGAGTGAAAAGAATTGCAATAGTGTCCGGTAGTGACTACAATTCGCATGGTACCCTTCTTTCTTAATTATCTGTGTGTTCATCGAAAGGTAACTCAACGTTTGCCGATTCGTCATCACTAGTAGAATATCAAATTTTGTAACCTGGAGCGCAACAACGTCCGGATTGATGTATGTGATTTGATCAGCGATCTTCCGAAGTCCACCGTGCACCTAATTTGCAAGATTTTATTGAGCTTCAATATGTTTTTCGCATATTCGATTGGAAATCAAAAGCAACGACAAACCCACATGCGCGCCAAAGTGGTACATGTTGAAGCTCATCACTGTGATTGAGCAACTAGCATTTTCAACGAGGAAGAGGAGAAGAACCAATCGGATCATTCTGAATGTGAATGTTGAGTTGAAGAATACGTCTATTCATTCTTCGTACATTCTCACCGGCCAAAGTAAATCCTAAAACATTTTTGGTGATTTACACAAATAGACAGAACCAACCTCCTCGAGTGCAAAGAGAGACGAGAAATAGAAAATATATTTTTAATTAGATCAGTTGAATATTTAGTGAGGCCTGAGGTGCAGTGGACTGCTAAGCTCGGCTGTCACATTGAAGAAACTCTTCATTTTCTTCTCAGGATATTATGATCAGAGAGTGCATGAGAAACAAAGCCTGACAGCTCTAGTGTAAGATTCGTCTCATCATCCCTCGTCACTCTAACCCACGAGAGAGTATGAGGAAGAAGAGACGGCAACTTCAACCTGACAGCTCCTGCATTACTGAGCAGGTGCGGTGGTGACGGAAGGGAGGGGGATAATTACCCTTTCGCTCATGCACTGACGTGCGAGGGTATTCATAATGAATGGCGAGCAAAGGGCAAAGACGAAGTGCAAATCGTAGGCCGGTGAGTCGATAGTAGGATTCCGAACATTGTAGCAAACGGAACTTTCCGTAGAGATTTTATTATAAAAATAAGCTGCAGAGTGAGCCGACGAATGAATAGTCAATTATTCAACATATTTATCACAATTGCATAAAAAGCAGATGTACAATTGCTCCCGTTCACAGGAATAAAGTTTGAATCGATGTCTCACTCACACTGGGGATCAGCTCTATGATTCACATCTTAGTAGAGTATTCTTAAAAATAAGTTTATAACGTTTGAAAATATTTCTTCAAAATGGGATAGACATCAATATGTGACCAGGTGAGTTCTCGATGTGAGATGATAGGTCAAGTGACCCTGCTCGTGCAGGGACAATGGTAATGAAGAGACGGCGCACGTAAATCGGTGCACGCGGCTCGCTTATGATAATTGAGCAGGCTTTGATGCCTATCAGTGCAAAGTGAGGATAGTTCGTCACACAGCCCTCCTCGATGTGCAAACTCTCTCACTGATCAAGTCTACGAGAATGGTAATAATTCTGATTATTTCGCGAGTTTCCTCGTTTTACTGATCGATGCTAAGAGTTATCCCCTTTACAGTAAAATGAAATGTCGATGAAAAATACAGAGATGAGATGAAGAAATATTTTTGAATGCAAAATCTGATGGATGGATTAAAACACATCTTTATCATTATTTGCACACTGTTCAAACAATTATAATGTCAGTACAAAGCAACAAGATAATCGTGGAGATTCGTAATGAAGGCTTTTTCTTCTCTTGTTCGGAATATCCTTTTCTAGGATTTATTTTGGATGTCAGTAGCAGGCGCATCTGATAATAGATTGGATTATTTTAAAAAATTATGTTGCTATTTATTAGACATGGAAACGTAAGAAAGAGGAACGCAATCTCGAGACAGAGATGCGATCAGATGAGAGGATTTACTTAAAATTTGAAGAAGCTCACTCGTATTAAAATGGTGTTCTTGCACAGTAATCACACAGAGCGATCGTCCTCGTGTAGATAGGACAAACTGCAATTCAGAATGAGTGCACATTCTCGTGACAGAGCCCAAATTAACCAAGGAATTCAAATAGGGAATTGGTAGTGGCTGGATCAGGCGGTGTGTACGGGAAAAATGCGGTACTCATTGGTTGGTAGAAAAAAATAATGAGGTAAGTAGAAGTAGAAATGATAATATGGGCATGAAATATGGAGGGCGCGGAGGAAAGAGAGGAAGCGGAATCTCCCATTCTACGTGGATCTATGCGAATGGGAGAGAAGGGGGGGGGGAGAGGTTTATTACATCGAGCCCGATATTGGTTCGATATTGAATTTACTCACAGCGGGAGAGCAATCAACGTGGAAGGGCTTGGTGACAGCTAGTGATGACAGTTGGGTATGCGCATCTCTTCGAATTGCATACTGTCTCGCCTGTCTTGACGACGAGAGAACAATGCGGAATGAGACAGTGTCAGCGTGAGGGGGATTCGTTCGATAAGGAATGTATAGAAATCCGGCCTTCAAAGAGCAACCTGCCTAAAAATGTGAAGAACTATTTCATTAACTTGTATGTATACAGCGATCAGAGATGAGTGTGAATTCAACAACTTTATCGAGGGACTCCGATCAATTGAGATGGAAATAGTGGGGTGTAAAACGATCGGCTACAACACTCACACTACTTACCATGAAATTCAAATGTGGCGACGCTGAAAATGAACTCGAGAACCATTGAGTGTATATGGACAAGGCTTGATGGTTGCTTGATCCACTATGGTAAGAACGGGCGAAATGAGACTGCAATATCTTCTTTATAAAATATTCTCGAATGAGGAGAACGAGAGCTTTTATAGCCTTTTGACACTTCTAAAACTCTAAGAGGAACAAATGCATGATACAAACAACTAAACATAACATACTCACTCAATCTTGTTTAAATCGGGCAGTGATTCGTCTGGGTGATCGCAACGAGCGTCGCTTGCCCATGTCATACCAAGTTGCTCCCGGAAAAGCTTCCTGTAATGCAATTTTTTTTTTGATTTTTTTCTTTCTATGAACTCACACGAGCTTCTTCCGCAACCATACTTCAGGAAGTTTTCAGATTGTAAAGATGAGCATGCAAATGACTGATGGAATTTAACATAAGACCTTCCGTCCATGAATCGACTGCTCGACCACTGAGCTCCTCGCTCTCCATCGAACAATCTAGAGTTGAAAGGCCTCAGTATCGTGTATAAATATTTTATCGTCTACCTGATTTTTTATCGCAGCAAGAGAATTTCTCAATCGAGTTGATGTAGACAACTGAATAAAGTTCTCATTCAATTTTGATGAAATATGCAAATTCAACTCGGAGCGCCAGATGAAGCATTCCAAATGCAACCTTTCCCCTTTGCTACCCTTCTCCAAAAACCGGAGCACTAATTGTTCAACACAATACAAAAATAAAAGATTCATGTGCAAGAAGAGTCGTAATGACGATTCGACTAATATCGAGAGACGAATGAGGAAGTATGTTTGCCCCACCCTCTTATCACTTATGTTATCAGCTGTTGCAGAGGGATCTCGCATGAATTGGTCTCTTGATTTCGAACACTCTCTCGTCGGTCAGAGAGATGAAAGAGCACGCGAAAGGAGAGACACTGACAATAAATCGCTCAGTTGCAGTCTACAGTGGGACCAGGGAATCGAAAGGAAACGCCCGTTTAGGTCTCTGACAACTTTACAAGGATCTCCAAAATGAGACGATATCGATACCACAAAGAGTGCTTCTGATCAACCAAGACGTGTTCATCAATGCGGTAATCAGTTCAAGGGGTGTTCGGGAAATCCACAAATATATTCAAGAGAGTGGTGATACAGGGAACCGAATGATTACTCTCCCGGGTAGCTACGCATCGCGATTGATGTTCAGCCATTGGCCGTTGATGCGTGATGAAACTGATGTTCACTGGATTATTCGGATAGGTATGGGTTCTTGACTACCAGGCGCCTGAAAATATTGCAATTACACTTATTGCAGCATCAACTGAATTATCAACAGTAATGTTGTCAACCTGGCACGCGCCTCTCCTCGATTTCCGTGCTATCTCTTCTATCTGACAGATGAGAGAGAATTTATAGGAGAGAGGCGCATTCCGAATTGTCAGTACTAATTGTAAGAAATCACCTTATCGACGATCCCATTGATCTCAGTACATTCGTCCTTCGATTTGGAACTAATCGTCTTCTAAATTAACAATATGAGCAGGAGTTTTCCAAAGCTCCAAAGTCTCCACATCTGAAAAAATAAATATTTATCACAGAGGAATTGAGCGAAATTTTAGCGAATCTCCTACAGTTATCTAATAGTTCGATGTGATCCATTCGCGATGTTTTCTATTCATGAAGACGTCGCATCCGAGTAGAAGTAGGCAACTGAGTGAGTGTTTTTAATAAGCAAACAGAAAAAAAATGTCCTAAAATGCGGCAATAAAATTATAAACGAAAGTTAAGAGAAAATGAGGAGAAATCAAGAAAAGAATCTCGAAGAAGGGGCCTCAAGATAAAATTTATGGAAGAAGGAGAAGTCAAGGATACTGGTCAGTAGGGTTGCCGGTTCGAGACCGAGATCGAGAGTCTCGCACTTGCGAGACTCCCGCACTGACTTCTTCCCTTGCCTCCCCGACGAGAGATCATGGGATTGGGAGAGAGTGCAGACAGAGCAGAGGAATGTGCTCTCTCGTTTTCCCACGCTCTCTCGCCGTCTCTTATGGGAAGGGACTGCGGGAGTCTCGCATCCTTGCGATACTCTCGCACTAGTGCGAGAGTATTGATCTCGAACTTGCAACCCTACTGGTCAGTCATCCAACGAAGTGTCTCAAATACGAAGCAGTGGATGAGATTGGAGTATTGTGTAATATCGAGAGACGAGAAGAGACGGGAGGGAAGACAGATCGCGTCCCTGCTTTCTCTAACTCTTTCTCTCTGCAGTTCGGAATTTCATGACCACTATGAGATGGTCAGAGTATTCAAAATCAAACAAGTTAGTGTAAACACTAATCGGAATGACATAGGTAAGTAGTCAGCTTGAATGAAATAAACTGTTGCTGATTCATGAAAACTGATCAAGATCACCAGCCAAGCGGGTTCATATCGAGTCGGCAGATAACTGATAACTTTATTTCTTCCCCTTCGCATAAATCCGCTCGTTCAGAGAAATCCTAGGTGACCGACTCTTGGAATGCTTTCCCCTGCTGAGTGCCAACAAACAGTTGTTGCCCCCCCCCTCTCTCTCTCTCTCCCGCTTTCTTCCGCAATAGCTGTGGTCGATAATCAACAAGCGGGAAACAATATCAGTATTTATGATTGCGAAACATTCAATACAATAATTGCCATGATAGAGGATGCATCTTGTATAGTCTCTGAGGGATTCCAGAAGGGAGATTCTTTCACCCGGACCGTATGTCCTGCAATGCTCTGACGCATGGTTTCCTAAGCAAAATAAGCACGGAGAAAAATGGTGAGGGTATTGACGCTGCTCTGACGATCTTCTGAGGGATGACCTGCTGAAATGATGTATTTTTGGCATTGTATCGCAATGAAATATAAAAAAATTGTGCAACTATCTACTCACTTTCGTTGTTGAATCTTTGCTTCTTTCGTGTGATGACAAAGTTGTCGAGTTGATGTAGACAACTGAGGAGATTATCGATTAATACCAGTACGAAACGATTGCAGAAAATCGATTAAACAGTAAATTCAACTAATGTTTTAGTGGCATCGTGAAGAGAGGGCATAATAAAAATCACAAATATGAGAGCTAAATCAGAGAAAGCACAATATGAAAAGTGAACGGAGGGATCAAGGACAAAAAATCCTTGGGTCACTGAGTCAGCGGAAAGGGTCAGAAACGAAGTAGTGAAAGAGAGACGAGAGTGTGGTGTAATGCGACTGATCGACTGATGAAGAAACCAGAGAGGGAGGAATCCCTTCTCTCATCTCGGTGGGACGAGCAGATTGAAATATATCGCCCAATGTCATCGATTGTATCTCCGGTTTCTCCATTTTAATGTCTGCCCCACACTCCGGTTAGTCTCATTTCAACCGTGCGGGGCAATTCCAGTGATAGTTTCCCAGGATCTCGGTAATTTCCAAAATGCTTGTTCGAAAGCTCGAAAGTTTGTCACTTCTACCCAATCGAGTCTTTCTGAACGGTCCAATTATATAAACTCTTATTTTTGTCAGAAATCAGGATTCTAAATTCAGGTTTCGAACTTTCTTGGCAATTCGTGGCTACATTTTCAACACATTTTTTCTCAACAAGTTTATCAACGGGTTAACAAGATAACAACAGTAAGAGTAAAACAAATAGAAGATAATTGAGATTTAATTCCACTTAGGGTTCGTAATAATCTCGATAATTCTGCCTCTATAGTTGAAGTCTAGGTAGAATAGATCTTGGAAATGTTTGTTGATGCTGTGATAGATCGTTCGTAATTATTTTTAAGTATAGTGTATTAACTTACGCTCTCCGAATAGGAAGGTCCTGAGTTGCATGAGTAATGGAGGGATTGCTGGAGAGGACCACAGCTCTTTGTCATTCAGCAGACAGTGTTGAAGTTTGTTTTTGAAGCTGTAATGTGAAACTTTAATTTTTATAAAAATAATAAATACGATTTTGAACTTGATAAAAAAATTGAGTTTTCAAAAATTCAATTGATAATACTTACTAGTTCTTCAGTTCATGCACTGATCGAGTTGATTCAGGATGCTTGTCAAGGAAGATGTTTCATGCAGAAGAATTATTAATCTGGTCCAGGTTTCTTTCCAGAGCATAGCCACACTTCTAGTCACTCTAGCAGGGAAATTATATCACTGGGTTGCAGTGTTCTGAAGGTTTTTCAAGCAAAAGAAGCATGGAGAAGTGAAGTAGACGCTGCTCTCAACTCTTCTGCGGGAAGACGTGCTGAAATACTGTATTTTGACTTAGTATCTTAGTTTTTATTTTAAAATTATGAATTCGTGCAACTACTCACTTTCGTAGATCAATCTTTGCTTCTTTCGTATGATGACATAACTGCCGTTGTCGAGTTGATGTAGACAACTGAGCAAACGAGTTATTATCCCAGAACGGTTCACGGGAGTGGAGAAACAGGAATCGAAAGCAAAAATGGAAGCAATATTCAATAAAATAATGTTTTAGAAGCTGAGTGCAAACAATTAGGAATGAAGGGTATCACTAAATATGGAAGCAATCGAAAATCAGAGCAGGCACACTGCAAGGGGTGAATCGAGGGATCAATTCACTGATTAAGAAGATTTTTAAAATAAATAAAAATTGCCCTGCTTTTTCATAGATTTGCGCCAAACGAGGGTTAAATGAGGGTTAACCTGGTCGAGAAGATCAATGATCCATGTAAGTTACTACTTCGTTCTTTCTTCTTCGTTGCCATGAAAACACAGGCAGACGTGCTGAAATGATAATTTTACAGTTGAAATTATCAGCTTTCACGATGTATCATTGCTTAGAAATACATTATGCTAGATTAGTATGCTCACGTAGTTTCTCGTGTAGAGATTTTCATTGTTCAACGTTTGCTTCGTTTCATGTCGACCAGTGTCGCTGTCGAGTTGATGTAGACAACTGAATAGATTATTGATTATTCCCCAGATCGATTTTCTGGAGCGAAGAAATAGGAATTGACAGCGAAAATGGTGGAAATATTTAAAAAATAATCTAATAATTGGGAGAGTTATTGAACACAAGAAAGAGGAAAGAGAAGGAAAGGTGAAGAAGATGGTGAGCCACACTTTACAATTAGGAATTATAGGGAATCAGAGCAAGA
>LS484776.1:131439-154137 GCA_900490705.1 Pristionchus arcanus | reverse complement strand
GATTAAATACGAAGAAAACAGAGAGGAAAAAGTAAATGCGCTGAAAATACGGTAAAGCAGCATGAAGCATTTTGGGTCAAAAGCGTCCGCTATTCCATTAGTTCATATTACCAATCAATGTCAACAATCATGTCCATAAAAAATTTATTCCACAATTAACTCTTTGATTATTGTAATTTCTTCCTTTCCGAAATTGGACAGTTGAGTGCCGTTCGTCCCACATTTAGTTCCTACAAAGAATTTAAATCATTGTCCACAAAGACAATGTAAACGAGCGAACCCGCTTCTCCAAGATTTGGACGTATTCTCTTGAACGACCGACGAGAGGGCATTAAAAATAGAGAGGATTGTGCCGAATTATCGGCGCCACTTTTCTGTCAATCAAAAGTTCAGTATGATGCCCTATTCTCTGAGTGAGAGAAACAGCATGCGAAAATGAGCGAATAAGGTTGAATTTTTCGTATTTCTTTGAGACAGCAGTATTCTCATAGACAATTATTCTCGTGCTCTCACTCGATGTCATGCATTCACAAAACCTAGAGATTTTCCTTTATAAGTAAACTGTCTAATACTCACTCTAGATTCCATCATGCTTTTAGTCGAAACATCTCTTCTATTGCATTGCGACATCGCCGCCACTGTGAGTTGATGTAAATAACTGAAGAAGTAAATTAGTACTCCCACGAAGACCAAAAAGCAAATGAACAGGATTGACAACGAAAATCGATACACTGTTCAATGATAAAAAACTTTATAGATTACGAGCGCTGCAGAAGCAAAGTCGAGAAAAATGATGGTTAAATAGGTGGACCAGTGATGAGCAATGTCAGTGGGGACAACTGTGAAAAGGAGTAAAGAAGAAAAAAAGAAGAGAAAAACGACATGGTACATAAAAAAGAACCAGCCAGTGAGGACTGGTAGATCAAGAGCGATGTTACGAGAAGAGGGATGCGATGCGAGGAGAAGTGTAATGAAGCGAGAATCTAATGATAGGGAGAGTGGAAGACTGCGGACTCACATCTCATTTTCAGTTGCACGATCGGTATCGGTAATCCCGCATTCCCGACAAATGCGGTACTACCGCTTCTTGTTTTCTCTAGACTCTCTCACTCGCGCGCGCTATTTCTTGCCTCTAACCGTCTGGCGAGAGGGATTTCGGTAATACCGATACCGAACGTGCAACCCTAGTGCTCTCATCTTATCAGGCAATCGAAAGTTAGCAATCACAACGATTATTAATCTGTCTTCGAAATGTTTAAAAAGGTCAGAAGACGGCTGCAAAGTTAGTCGGTCTGAAAGCAATTAGGTTCAACAAAATGCTGTTGGCTTCTTCCTTCATGGAAATTGTGAAAGATGATCAATCAGACGCTCTCAAAACATTATTGATTTATCTTATACCATTTCTTCAATTTCAAACGGCCTGCGAATAATGGTCCTCAAATGCAATTCTTCAGAGTAGTTTTTTCTTCCTCTTTACGGGCCTTTTGGATAAATATATCCAGTTGAAGACGTACGCTGCTCCTGCAACATGTACAATAATCTCTACTCGGGTGTCTGATTCAGTGGAGGGTATCGAGATAATTGCCCAAAGACGAGGATGTTGACTGGGCCATAACAGCTAAGATAATCAGAATATTCGTAATTATGAATAAAATAAAGCTCACGAGCGGATTGGTCACCGGAGTCTGATCGTGCTCGCGCGACGCGGATCACTGAAAGTTGCCCGATTGGCATTGTATTGTCCTCGCCATCGTAGAGAATGTCTGTGGGTGAAGGTACTGTAAGTATGGGTATTCTATTGAGTGATTTTTCGACCACACTGAAAAATAAACAAACTCTCTGATCTGAGACTCACAATAAATTTCGTTGTTCTATGTGTTCTTCTTTGAAAGGCGACATCACTGCCATCGACGAGTTGATGTAGACAACTGAGAGTACTATTGATCAGTCCAAGAAAGTTCACGCGAAGTCTGAGCGAGATGAATATCTAATCGGCAGAGGAATTGAATTAAAATTAAGGCGTAAACAGAAGCTCTTTGAACAATCGCGCGGATCTGAACAAGAAATGGCATTGAGAGCATGTTGAGAAAGGACCAAGAGTGATTAAAAACGAAGAGAGGAGACCGACTCGACCAAGGTGTAATGAAGAGAGTGAATAACGCTAGGAGTCGCCAGACCGAGGGAGGGGAAGAATACGAGAGAAATAGAAGTGGGACAAAAAAGAGAAACAGAGGTGAGGAAGGAGGGGAAGAATTCGACTAAAGTGTAATGACTAGAGTGGCTCGCGGAAAAGAGAATACGCATTCCTCCTTCGCCAAATTATTTTCGGGGAAATGGAAACAGACAAGGTTGAAGAAATGAGTGAAGCCACACTGGGTGACAGTTCACATTAGAAGTGGCCGGACTGATCCCTTTCTATTCCTCAGAATATCCATCGCATGTAATATTCTGTTCAAGACCAACGTCATGTACGCATAGATAGTTTTATTCAATAGTACATGATCGCAGAAGTTGCGCTAATGATTGCAACAGTCGGATTGGTCGGATAAGGGCCCCTCATCGCAGGTAATGTGTGTGCTGTGATCAATTCTTCTTCCCGAACTCCATCTTCAGATTGAATATTGGCTGAAAGATGCACAGTCATTGTTAAAATATAATGAAGCTCGTCATTGGACCGAGAAATCAATTAATAGGCTATTTCAACGGCTAACAATAAGACTACAATTTTGTATATTGAAAGTTCTACTTCGCATCGCAGTAATAAGAAGATGGAATAGTAATAGGTAGTGGAGGAGGAATATTACCAATATTACTCACGCTGAGGTCCATTGATGCTTATGATAATTCGTCACATTTGAACGCGCTCCCCTTGCATATGGTTGACAATGGTTTTCTGAATTATAGAAATTTCTAAAGACTAATAGTGGAACTGACAAATGCATGTCAAACTTTGATAGGCAAATAATAATACTCACTGTTTACATCGGTAGTGTATCATTTAATCGTTTCTCCTGATTAGACGCCACTGTCACTGTCGAGTTGATGTAGACAACTGAAAAGATTATGGATCATCCCAGGAAAAGTTCAGACGAATTCAGGGAGTAATCATGGAATAATCTTGAGAATTAACAAAACAATAGATCGCGGCACAAGAAAATGGATTCAGGAGAACTGGGAAAGATCCATGAGTGAGGAAAACGGAGGGGAGAGTAGACTAGAAGTACTAATGGACGGTGTAATGACGAGGGTAGAGCGAGAATTCATCTAAAAAAGGGAGAAGGCGACTGCTAACTCGATCCCCACATTCTTGCAAGAAAACGGAATCATTCAGTGGATTGGAAAATGTGCGAGTAATGCAATAGTATGATGATAGCCTGGACGGTCGTGTAATGAAACGAGCGTATTGCGAGAAGTGGCCTGCGAGAGCAGCAGAAATGCTATTAACTTTCCCCTTTTCCCGAGGTGTCACCAAGAAACAGTCAGGAAAGACGAAAAAAGGAAGAAAAAAGGAACTGATCGGAGTGAAAATCGACATGTCGAATAAAGAGAGAGAGGAATCGCGAAGTGAGGAATGTGAGAGTGAAGTGTAATGAAGAGTGGAAGAACTGATCCACCTCTTTCTTCTCCTCTCTTTTTCTCTGGTCCTCGAAGTGACCGAGAGCACAGTCACGAAGAATCGGGCAGAGAAATTTTAAGCAGAAGATTGAATTCATTTGGCGTGCCCTCTTGAAATAATCAGTTGGGAGAAACGATTAATTATGAATCGAAATAAGATTCGAAGCTGTGAAATGAAGTGGGTATGATCCACAAGTACATGTGATCTGCACAACATTATCTGCATCATTAAAATCTTTATTCAAGTACGAGACCTATCGTTCTTGGCATGAACTTTCACGTAGTTCGTTCTTGGTATTATCTATATTGACATTCTGGTTCTTCATTCTTGGAGTCGTCTCCTGCAAGATTAAAATATGCATATTAGGGATGTCTATACGGAATTTATTCCGTAATTCCGAATCGATTTTCCCTCTCATTCTCCCATTACATTTTTTTCCGTAATCGGTCTGAAGAATTACGGAATTCCGTAATTCCGTAATAAAAAAAAGAAGACGAGGAGTGGTTGAAACTCAACCATTTCTCCCCTTCTCTGAAGCGGACCGGTCTCCTCAGATCGAATGCGGAAGAATAGAATTACGGAATTCCGTAATCATTCGGAATTTTGAGTTGAGAATGAGGGGGTCCGACCGCATTACGGAATGATTGAAAAGAGGAATGAGAGAGGCGTTTTTCCGTTTTCCGTTTAGACAACCCTAATGCATATGATAATAATCACAGATCAATTTTTTTGCGAAAAATATATTCAGCATGGCGAACTAATCACGATGATTCAGCAACATTCAGAATTAACTATATAAATCGTCTCACTCAAAAAGGAAAGTCGTCCAGTTATGAATCCTGTCCCATCCAGACACGCAGTCAAATTTCTAATTGCGTTGAAAAAAAATAGAAGACCTCGTTTCGACGTTTTCCTGTAAATATCATGTGAGTAAGTTGGAACAAATTAAATTAAATAAAGCTTGAAAAACAGCAAGTAGTTGCTAGCTGTTTAAATTTGATCTGCATTATAGGAGCTCACCTGGTTCGAAAATTTAAGATGCTGGACACTCGTTTCGTACAATTTCGTCTCAGTGTCAGTCGTAGTTGAGGTGATGTAGACAACTGAGAGAGAAGATGAATCACAGAACAGAAAACACAAGTATCTATACGATAATGTGAATACTAAACGTAATTCAGTGGCTCGGAGGATTGATAGAAGTACAAAACGGGTTGAGCGAAAGCGGCGAGTGTGTACTAGCACGAGGGGCCGATTTATCCTTTCTCCCTTTCTTTCTTCTCTCCCTATTCATCGTCTAGCCCTATGATTTCCAAACACACTCACGCCCCTCTGACTACCGTGAGATGAGGCAAAAGGAGAGACAATAACGAGAACAATGTGCCACACACGATTGCACGGTTAGAGGCTGGTAATGATGACAATTTCACAATCGCCTCTCCCATCTTGCATGCTCTGTCATCATTTATACATGCGAAAGAGATTGCCTCCACTCCCCACCAATGAAAGTAAACATGGCAAGCAAATGCATGCGACGATGAAACATTCACTAAGTCGGATCAGGTTTCTGACGGAATCTGCGGCATCTGAGGACAGGAGGCTCAGATACTTCTTTGAATGAAATTGAGAACAATACAAGTATGCGAAATCACCCTTTATTTCTTTCAATTTCTCTACAAAACTGTCTGTACTTTTCACTACCAAAGACTGTTCATAATACGATTTATGTTCGTAATGTATTCGAATATTGTCTGTGTTTCTCCATCGAAAAGTGGAAATGCATTTAATAACTAAATGCTATCGTCCAATCAACAGGCTCTCTAAGAATCTTCTCTCTGTGATCCGCTTCAGACTCCCGATGATTGCTCTCCGGATCTCTGGCTCACGTGTTGTTCTGAAGTGGAATAGTATTTATTCTACCAAATGACACACTTTTCGTACCTCGTTCAATGGCAGCGTTATACTCGTTACTATTAATTCCGGGAGCCCTAAGCTCGAGTTCAATCGAGGGGATTTCGCCAGGGGAGTCACAGTTCCGCGTGAATAAGAAAACAGATTCAATTTCTGAAATAATCAACTGATTGGCAAATATACTGGACAAATCAAGGTCCAAGAGCACTACGATTTGCTTGGTCAGGTACACGATTTGGGACTATACTTGTATGTATAGTAATTGTAATGGAAATGCGATAGTAATGCGAGTGATTAATTTGTGAGTGGTTCGAATAAACTACCTACTTATCTATCACCAAAACGTCAGAACGAGCTCCTTGAACTATACCTACATCGAACTTCGTGAAAACTCGTTCTCATCAATCCAATAGATAAAGTAAGATACCTCAGTGATTCGTCATTTTTTTTCGTCGCGACTTCACAATTGCTGTCGAGTTGATGTAGACAACTTTAACAAAATGATTTTTTTACAATATAGATGCCAAAGATCAGCAGAATAAAATCCAAGAAAAAGAAGATAAGGCATTGAATTCGACATGAAAAAATGGATAAAGGTCAGCTGTAACTCCACCTCCTTTCTCATCTCACTATCACACTTTTCAATTTCTGCGGTGACCTCCGCGACCTGTCCTTTAGTGATTATTTCGTTCTATCCCACTTCCCAATCATCAAAATGTTGCCAGAGTTCACGATTCGTTGATGACATGGAATATGTCCAGGGGCCATGTCAGCAACTATTTTTATTCTTTATTGAACCAAGAAAATACAATTTATCCACAAAAAGAATCTCTAGATCTGAGGAGTATTTGACAAGCTAGGGAGCAGGAACACATCACAAAATGACCCTTCTCCATACAAATCTGTCAGCTGACGTCAGGAGCTATCGCACAGAGGTCGTGCAGGATCTGTAAAGGGCAAAGTAACGATTGAAATGGGTCAGAACTGATACCTGAAGTTCCTCCATCAGTTTGATAGGCTCCGGCGACAAAGAGAAGATGAGTCCGCCCTTCATCTCGCAGTGAAATTTCCGTCATTTCGTCGTCAAGAAGAGAGATATATTCGGGTTGGACCAGATAATATAATAACTAGAATAGAAGTATATGTAGCGGAACAGTGGAGTCTGAACGAAAGTGGGGCGTAAACTTATTCTGATCTTCCCCCAACAGTAGTAAGTTTTGCACTTCAATTTGCAGCCAAAATATGCTCACTTTTATCCTTCCATTATTCTTGTCTAGTTGAGACATCTGATCGCAGTAGAGTTGGTGTAGACAACTGTAATAAACATTTCCACAACGGATTAAAATAATTAAAATCAGTCAGATCACGAAGGCTGCGCGGAAAGTAAGAGGGATGAATGAGCAATGAGAAAATGAGTCGCATGATAGCGAGTGAGGAGGTCAGCTGTAATTCCCTTTCACATCACTGGCACACTTACTCACTTTCTTTAGCAACCTCTGCGAAAAGTTCTTCAGTGATTTACTTCATGACAAGCACAGAGTACCCTTTTAAAAAAAACAGATCGTATTTCTCACAATTTCATATATAATTGAATTATAAACAACGAATCAATATTATTTCAATTGCAATAAAAATCAATTCATCTCCACTCCATTCTCCTCCTCTTCGCTCATTCTGAGTGGTCGACTGCGCGCTTCCCCTCCGAGTGACAGGTAACTTTTGCATCCCCTGCTACACCACCTTGCATTATGCGCCATCGAATGTCTAATTACAATTGCAATCACAAATAGTTTATCCATTAGTATTCACACGACAGCCTGGAATTTTCAATAGGTTTTTGGTTTTATTCTCAATATAATTGAGTGTATGATTACAGGATGCGGGCAATTGCGATCCTCTGCTCAGTCTTCGTTACTGCTGATGCAGGCGACTGGGATAAATCTGACGAATGGAGATTTTGCAAGGCCGGACAAGTGAACGCAGACAAGAGGGTACGGAAACTATGCGAGTCGCTCGAATAAATTCAATTTGCTGCAGACTAGGGTTCGATAAACGAGAAATTTCTCGAAAGAAAATTACTATTTTCTCGCCGAGAAATCATTCTCATTCGAGAATTCTTGCTCGAGAAGAGCCCGGTCATTCTTGAACGAGAAAAATATTTCTCGGTTCAGTTCTCTCGAGAAATTATGATTTTTTTAACATCATTAGGAAACCAAATTTTTGTTAATGTCTGACCACTTTTATGCTGAAATTAGGCTTCTCCTGCTTTCTTCGAAATAAAACGGTAGCAAAAAGTACAAATAGATTCAATATTTGCAAAAGATGAGGCACGCACTGGATTCGAACCAATTCATTTCGAATACAAAGTCCGAAGCGATACCAGTTAGCTACGTATAACTTTGATCTTATTCTCCACAAATCGATGATGACCGAGAATTCTATCATTCTCATTTCTCACCGACCACTCACATTGATTTGCAGAGAAAGAATGAGAGGGGGTTTTCGCGAGAATTCTCGCCAAGAAATATTTCTCATTCGAGAATTCTTGTTCGAGAAGAAACCGGTCAAAATCTCTAAACGAGAAGGAATGATTTTTCTCGTTTTTTCTCGAGTTCTCGTTTATCGAACCCTACTGCAGACCTATTACGATGCGGACAGCATGAGGTTAACCTGCGTCGACGGAGATACTTCGCTAATGGCCGTTGAGTAAGTTTAAAAGAGTCTTGAAAACAAATGAATTTCGAATTTCGACTAGTCGAAATCAATTCGACTAGTCAAAAACATTCATCTGTTGCCAGTTTTATAGCTGAATTTGGCTTGTTTTCAGATGGCGCTCAAGCCGCGCACGCGCCCTTCGGTGTGACCACCTCAATCACTGGCATAGAGAGGGCGATATCTGCTGGAAAGAACCCTGCGTGAAGCCATATTTCTGGAGACCGGACCCAAAAAAGCAGCTCGCCCCAATCTGGATCAAATGCGTGGAGTGTGAGGAATGGCTAATAATTATGTATGCGGCCGATTGCGTTAGCATCGAGTAACGGCTCTTCGATTTGAGGTTCTTGAGATATAATAATTTATCAAATATATTTGCGTTAAATTCAATAATATAGCCGGAATGCTATAGCGACGCAGCTGTAGCCACAAATTTAGGTGTATATTGGCCATTGTACTAACGGTTAAGAAAAAGTGGGATGGCCGAGAAAAAGAGAAACTGGTTTGCAGACTGCGCCGTGAGTGGAGCACGAATCGTGAGCGAAGTGAATGGAGAAGTGAACGTCGTCAAGTGTCCAGATGGTGACAAAATGTTGTGAGTAAAATTGGCTTGTATTGAAATTTCTTTCCTTATTTCGCATGCGCTCTCACCTCCATGAGATAATTTGAAGATTTTATTTTATTATAAAATAAATTATATTCAGCATCAACAACGCGCCAATTGACACGTCCGAGCTAAGGTGCTCCTTCCATTCCGGATGGGTTACGAAGAATGAATCGAAAATTGCGACCGACACCGCAACAACGCTACAGGCAGACTGCAAAAAACGTGAGAATGCCTACTTTTTATGCGATATAATACAGAATGCAGAATACAAAATATTTATCAGAAGTCGCAAAGTTGCGCTGAACGGGATTTATGTTTTACAATAAGATAAAGTTAGCCTTTTCAGCATGTGGTCAAGGTCAGTGGGCAGACGGTATTCAGTCCACTGTAGATAGCACCAAAACAATTATTAAGTGCAATAAACCGAATAATGGCGATGAAAAATACGGAATCAGGTGATTTCGAACAAATATAATTGTCTAATATGAAAATGTTCAAGAGTGAACGGAGGCGCCGTATATTCCCATCTTTACTGCAATAAAATGGATGGTTATTTTGATGGTGCAAATAATGTCGTGGTTGCGGATGCATATAAAACAGTTAATGTTGAATGCTCTGTAGGTTCGTAATTTGCACGGAATTAAAAAATAGGGTACTCAAGTGCAATATTATCCTGAATTTCAGGTGATGTGTGTTCATTCAACGCCGAAAATTCGACTATTTACTTCGACAGTGCTACAAAAACGCTGACTTGTATTAATGAAGCGAATAAGCTTATGGCAATTGAGTCAGTGCATTATCAACAACTGTGCTAATGATGCCATTTTTATTCAGATTCAGCTCAAAACGGTACAAGTCCCTCAAATGCGATGAGTTTAATGGCTGGAAGAAGGGCTCTGAGACGATTGCCGATGCATTCACTCCTATCAACGTGAAATGCGTGGAATGTAAGATATTTGTGTTCTTGAGCTCAAACTACTTATTCATTTTATCAGCCGTGAGCCTAATACAGAAATAAGGCTATGCTGGTCTTGTGTGGACGTGCTTCTTAGTATATTTGTAATATCTTTCAGATTGTGCAGTTGAAACAGCTGGAGATGCGATACCGAACACAATTCAGTCAGGAACGCGAACAATTAGTTGTCTCGAAAATCCAGAGAATATCAAAATAGCACAAATTGTTGAGAAAAATTTAGTTCTGGTGTGAGTTCTATGTCATACGTTGTGGTGGTTTTAGCAATGAATTTAATGATATGGATCGATAGTAGGTCACGGCGAAGCAAGCGTTTTTTAATAGATGTGTGCCTTGAAATATGTCAGTAGTAAAATAGACTGGGCAGAATAAATAGACGAATTATTTACTTTGACAAAATCGAGAAACTAGGTCCATATTTTTAAGTGTCAATGACAAGCCATTATATCGTGCCGACTTCTATGCCACTTGCAATTTCGATAATGGATGGAATAATGTTGTTCCATCTGCGGATCGTCTTCATAATTTATTATTTAATGATACTAACACACCAATACGGGCGGAGTGTAAGAGAGGTGAGGTGCTTGATTAATTTCAAAGTTAGCATACTCCCTTGAACTTGCGTTCTCTCTCGAAATTCGATGGTTACTCCTCCAATCCAATTGTATTGCAGCATGCGTTCAAATCACACAAACGGACGATATCACCGCAACGAAATATCATAGTCTGCATGGTGACACAGAATTCAGCTGCCACAAACTTGGAAAGGGATACGGAACCAGGTGCATCTTTAAGAATCTTTACAAAATTGAACGAATTCTTCCAGAATTAACGGAGGTGCCGTCCACCCAAAAATTATGTGCAGCGTAAAAGGATTCACACTGGATGGTACGTAGTATTTCCAATTTATGAGTTTTCAATTTTTGCAATCGTTTTGGAAAAATACGTTTAGTGGCTAAAATATCAAAATATCAATTCTCAAGTTTACATCGTTTGCAGATTCCCGGACCTCAAAAGTTATTGCAAGTGCGTTCGAACCTGCCAACTTGGACTGCGCACCATGTCAGTTTCGCAGCAATTTATTTAGTTTTATTTGGCTTGTTCAGTTCCGACCACTACTAAAAGTACCACAACGAGTATCACGACTACCACATCGGCCTCGAACACTTTAATGGTACCACAGAGACCAACGGAGAAGGATGATACGATACCACCTGAAATGCCATCGAAACCTACAGGAGATGGTGAATTTCTGTTATGATTTATTTTGTATTATCTGTTCATGCCTTTCTTTAATGTTGAAAATATCTAATTTAGTACCAGAGAGGCCAACTGAGAAGGTTGATACGGTCCCGCCAAACAACCCATCTAAACCTACAGAAGATGGTAAATTAATGATTGTTGTCTTTATTGTGCATTAAAAAAAATAGATGATGGCAGTCCTCGATCGACGAAATCGTCCATCTTTTCCATCTCCATCTATTCAATCGCTCTCATTCTCGCCGGCTACACAAATCTATGAAGATTCTGCCCCATGCAAGAGAAAATATAAAAAAATCTTTTTTTGCGAATATTTCTTTTTTTTCGTTTCAATACATTTAATTTCAATAAGATACGATAATATGATTAATAAATATTAATTTCACATTTCCATCTCTAATCGAATCAGTGACAATGAATCATTAGTATTAAAATTGAAATATTAATTCACTCCTCTCTGTCTCCACTCCATTCTCCTCCTCTTCGCTCGTTCTGAGTGGTCGACTGCGCACTTCTCCGCTGAATCAGAGGTTAATTCAGCATCCCGGGTTCCTCGTAACCAGGATACTGTACTCACAGGTTCTTGTTCCAGGATGCGACCTAACGAGATGATTCTGCTGTTCTACACTCTGCTTATGGGTTCTGGCACGGCAAGATATCGTGGCCCGTCCTCATCATCTGTGTTCGAGGAACGTGAAAATGAGAGAACTTGCGCTGCACAAGCGGAGCGAATTGCGAATAAGGAGGTACGGTAACCGGAAAAATTACGTCACTTCATTTCACACACTCTTTCGCAGCTCTTACTGATTAAAGAGCAAGTGAACTAAAGAGAAGAAGGCACTACTGTACTTTTCCGGATCAGCCCAAAATGAAATGATATTTCCGCTTCCAAAACCAACATAAATGCAAAAGCCTACCTCTAAATACTCAATCTGAGCCATCTAATTGTAAAGATGACTTCTACGCTACTTAGGCATAGTGGTTAGTATGCTTGTGGTGGGAATATAATTTCATTTTGGAATGGCCGGGTAATGTACAGTAGATAAGAACACCTAACACCTCTAATGTTATTGCAGACCTCCTACGATCCTCGGTCGAAGCAGCTTACTTGCAACAACAAAGCACACGCACTCATGGCCATAGTGTATGTTTGAAAAAAAAATTTTCTTTAGTTCCCAAAGGTCATGGCTTGTGGGTAAAGAGAATGGTCACAGTGATCGATCGAATGTGCAATAAAGAAAATAAGAATCTATCCTTGGGCACTAAAGTAAAGAATCGCCGAAACTTGAGCCGTTAGAGTCAGTCTCGATATCTACCTTTCTCAACGATATCCTCATAATCAAGAGACGGTGTTAGAATCAGTGAAATCGATGGTCCATGGCAAACGGAGTTTCATGTTTCAGATGGAAATCGAAGCGATACCGCGGGCTGCAGTGCGCCCATCCTAAGCCATGGAGAGGCGTGGATGAACGTGCTCAGCCGACGACACCCTTTGAGGAC
Organism: Pristionchus arcanus; assembly: GCA_900490705.1. NCBI lineage: Eukaryota > Metazoa > Nematoda > Chromadorea > Rhabditida > Neodiplogasteridae > Pristionchus > Pristionchus arcanus. The sequence goes on along the minus strand of LS484776.1, from coordinate 141,561 downwards.
GGAATGATGGCTGCAGAATTTATGAAAAACCCAGGGGTCGTGGAATGCGTGGAGTGTGAGTGATTCGGTGCTAGGTCATTAACTTGACGGAATAAATCAGTAAATAATAAATGAATGATTGAATGATTGAAAGTCGGTTGATAGAGTTGCGATATTTTATATAGAATATATTAGATACAGACAACACAGATAATCAAAAGTGTTGATAGTTTGTATCCAGTAGAGGAAACGATTTTTGCCATCATTTAGTGCAGAAAACCTTTCAGTCTAATTTGAGATAGGGCGGAACGGATTTTCAAATATATCATTTTACGATAAAATTACGTGCATTCATTTACTCACTTAGATTGCACCGTGACGGGAACCGGAGTCGAGAGCTATATCGAGGGAACTGAAATGAATGCGAAATGTGTTGATAACGGCCGGATTTAGTGAGTTTAAATTTGCAAAATCGCAAAAATTAATAATGGAATAATACAATCGAATTTTTTATCGGCACTTCACTTTACTTTTTGTAATTTCCTTTTAGATACTCGAATTTTTGGAGTTCTTGATCCTTTCTGATCTAAAAATGTCTATTCTCCAGCATCAACAATGCCCCCATTGATACACCTCGACTAAAGTGTACGTTCTGGGGCTGGAAGAGAGACGACAATACGCAAATTACGGCCGATGTTGGAACACCGTTGCAAGTGGAATGCAAAATGCGAAAGTTTTTGTGCTTATTATGCAATAATATCGTTATTTACTCTAATTCACCTGTATTGATAGAATATCATCATAGAAAGATAGTTCACTACAAGAATTATTCTAATTTGAGATATGTGATTCAAATAATTATTTAAATAAATTAATATTTTTGATTCATATAATTTGCAAATAGCAACACATTGCAGCATGCGTTCACGGCGACCGACCGGAAGGCATTGTGACTACTATAGAGAATGGCAAAACAGTTTTCAAATGCAATCAAGAAAAATACGGAATCAGGTGAATGGTTGCATAGTCTTTTAGAATATACAGAATTGCTTACATTAATTACTTTTTTTTTAAGCGTAAACGGAGGAATCGCATACTCAAATGTCAGATGCGATAAAAACGGATTTAAAGACGTGATGAATAATATTGTTTTCGCTGATGCTTATCAACCTGTTAACTTGGAATGTACAATTGGTGTGTGGACATAAAAAATAAAATTTATTTTAAATATTTTTTTTAAGCGTAAACGGAGGAATCGCATACTCAAATGTCAAATGCGATAAAAACGGATTTAAAGATGTGATGAATAATGTTGTTTTCGCTGATGCTTATCAACCTGTTAACTTGGAATGTACAATTGGTGTGTGGACATAAAAAATAAAATTTATTTTAAATAAAATTTATCAGGCGCACCGTGTTCATTCGAGCCAGCAGATTCGCTGGTAGGTAAAAATAAAGGCTCTGTATGGATAAGGTGGCCCTTTCTGATTATGGTGACCTTTTGAATAACCCGATAGCAATAGTTCAGTTTCAAAGGGCAACCTTATCCGTACAAAGCCAAAATAAATATAACATTTGCATGAACTTAAAAAAAAACAACAACAAACAACATTTCATGAATATGGGGGTATGAATGAATATGGGTGAATATGAATATGGGCTTCAGGTAAATGTATAATTGAGTTGTTTATAGGTTCATTTTGACGAATCCAAGAGGTTTCTATCATGCAACGATGGAGCTGACAAGCTGATGGCCAAAGAGTGAGCTCAAGATCTATTACAACTAGAGGAATCTCGATATTTTCCGGATGACCTACATAGTCGAGCACTTTTACTTCCACTAGCGATGTCATTTTGTTGGACCACTTTAAGATGTGGGCGAGAAGCTAAATCTGGCTGGCTTATGCACTGGATCTTGGGCTTTGCACAAAACTAGATACAAAATTGACAAACCATTGCCCAGATTCAACTCAACGCGGTACGGATCGCTCGGATGCAATCAGGTCGATGGATGGAAGACTGGCTCCACTATTATTGCGGATGCTTTCAATCGCATTCGTGTGAAATGCGTGGAATGTGAGCTTGAATTTCATTGATAACCACAATTCTTGGCTGGCGAAAATTCTGTGGTCTCTCATTTATTTCACAATGCTTTTGCACTACTTCTGACGGACGAGTGTGCATTGTGAAATGAGATACGTAAAAATGGAACTCTTTTTTCTCTGCAGATTGCGCCATAATCGGCGACAATATACCGAACAAGGTGGAATACGGCGAACGCAAAGTAAGCTGCCACGAAAGTACGATTCAACGCACGAAAGATGATAATTTCGACCCGCATCTGATTCTGTTGTAAGTAGAGTTGGCTTGTCAAGAAAAAAACAGCTTTTCAAGAAACGAATGGCGACGAATGATATTGGTAAGAAATGTCATTCTTGAAATATTCTTGAAATTCAACCAAGAAATTTCAAGAATATCAAATGTATGCTAGGAAACTCATTCTTTTTGAGAAGAAGGGGTGTCATAGTGCCCAACGAACAAGCACCCAATAGACCGACGTGATTTTTGGATGTAAAAATGCCGAAATGAGTTTCAAGAAATTTCGAGTTCTTGAAAAACAATTCACTATTCTTGGCAAGAAGACATAATTGAATTATCGATTTTCAAGTTCTTGAAATTCTTGCTTGGTAGGCCAACCCTAGTTGTAAGTGTGATATACGTTTGGCAAATCGCGTTTAGGCACCGTCCCTAAAAGATACAAGCTGCGAACACATTTATTTTCCGTTATATTTTTCGGGAAACTCGAGAGAGTACCATTCATTTTTCAGTGTGAACAACAACCCACTGCTGCATGCGCGCTCCTACGCGATGTGCATCCTCAAAGAGGGATGGATGCAATCAGAAGACTATAAGGTGCTGACAAGCAACAACGAGTCACCGGCCCAAATGGAGTGCAAGCGAGGTGAGTAACGCTGCCATTGAGAAGAATCCGCCTCTTCATCTCGTGCTTTGTGTTCTTTCGCTCCTCTGACTAATGTATTATATGATGACGAACACATTTTAAGGTTATCTTTATTAACCATATTTATCCGCATTTTGTTGCAGCCTGTGCCAAAACGACCATAGCTGATGGAGTTCAGTCATCGCCATTTACCGATTTGAACTCGCATTTGATAAATCAATTCGAATGCGGTAAATCTGATGCGTCGAACGGGGACAAATACGGAGTCAGGTACGATTGCCTAATTTAAGCAATGCGATTCATCTCATGAGAGGCTATGCCAAAATGGCGTTACTGTGTCTCTATTGTGCTCTATATCTACGAGAAACAAAGATTCGCCTTTTCAGAATAAACAACGGGATCGTATACCCCAAGATTGTATGCGGCGCTGCAGGATACACCGTTGGAGGTGCGTGAAGGGGAGAACAATAGCACTGATTTTTCCATGGGGATTTCGAACGATTTAAAAGCTCATCACTAAAGCAATACATGATCTGCGATCAATTCCCGTGGAATATTATCAACGGATGTAATTGTCTCACCTGATCTATGATAATTACAGTTCATCCATTGAATCTCCGTTTTTTGCAGATGCTAATGGGCGCAACGTGGCAAGTGCATTCGAGGACGTCCGCTTTGAGTGTGCATTATGTGAGAATCGTTATTTTTATATTTCATGTTCCTTCACCCGTTGCGACACCCTAAGGCCTTAAGTGAGAAAAAAATTCAGTGCCGACCACTACCACAAGTACCACAACGACTACCACAACGACTACCACTACCACTACCACACCGGCCCCCACAACTACCACGGAACCAGAAGCGACAACTAAGAAGGTGGAAAAATTCCGGCCAAGGAAACCATTGAAACCGACAAGAAAAGGTTTGTTATTGTTATTCCTCTTCAGAGAAAAAAAACAAAATTTAAGATGGAGAGAACTCTGGAAGGAAAAATGACGATGATGAAGAGAACCATGGATGGATTAAGGACTCCGTCTCTTCAATCTCCATCTATTCAATCATTTTCATACTCGTCGGCTATGGAAGCCTATGAAGATGTTGTCCCATGCAAGAGAAAATATGAAACAATCTTTCAAAAATCTTTCCGCGTATTAATGACTCAGTGCTTTATCGGACCATAAACAAAGGGTGTGACATGTATTTGCAATTAGAATCTCGGCAGAAATGGGCACCGAGCTCATTTATTCGATGAATGCATTACATCGATCGTTTTTCTTCATTCTCTCCTCCTGTTCTTCCTTCGAGCTTTATTCTAAGTCGACGTTTCCGTTGAATTTTTCTAAATTGGTGTAATTAGCCAAATGAAATTTGCTTTCAGTCTAACAATTTCGCAAGCGCTCAGAATCAAGTGTAAGCGAAGAACATAAATAGGCTCGGAATTTAGTACCTGATCATTGACGTCCAGCAGGTCCTTGGCAAAGCTCTCATCAGTATTCACTACCTTCACCTTTATTCATTTCTTGGACGAGGGGCAATGTAGACTTCCGATGCTGTAAAACGATGTGGTTGGATGCTAAATATAATAAATCCCTTACACCGTCCTTTGGTTGCATCTTGTGTGGAAAAGACGGTAGACTAGGAGAAGGATTCGGTTCTAGAAAAACAGTTTTTAAAATTTTTTTACGGTACCTGATCGTACTCGTTTCGTTGGAGATCTATCTTGACATCGCTGTCGCAGCTGAGTTGATGTAGACAACTGGGAAATTAAATATCACAATTTAATTTAGAAAATAACGCATGAACTCAAATGAAATCAAAGAGAACGCGATGAGGTAATAGGATTTGACTATTTGAAGTGAAGTGACAGCTAGCAGATTGCTGAAAAGACAAAGAGGTCACTTGTCCACCTCGCCTTTCTCCCTTCACCTTTCCCTATCACAACCTTTCACTTTCTATCAAATGGACGTCATCATTTCCTGGACATTGGAAGTTAGAGAAAGTGAAACTTTCTGTTTTTTTTCTCGCCATTTCGCGTCATTCCGATGATGCAACCGGCTTGTATTGTAAAATGTATTCCCAGTTCATTGGGAATCAACATAAAAATCGAGCATAATTATAATGTGACCATGATGTGTGATTGAAAGAAGTGAACGTACGACGGAAAAATTTATTGAATCGGTAATGATGCCTCAGAAATTACAGGAGGGAGTAGGAGAGACTACATTTTCACAATGAATTCTATGGGTAGATGAACTCCCAGGCATGGGAATACGTCCGTGTCCGTCCACTTTTCGCCATACAAATCTTTGGGCAGAATCCTAGGCTACTCTTACGTCCTGTAGGAACTAGAAAAGATAAAGGTTTGATTGAGATCAAGATTTGGTGTATACTTGGATTTCCTTAGCCCCTTCGGCTGCTTGAAAGGCTCCCATTACGAAGAAGTGTCGAAGACATCTTGAGAATACAATAAATATTAAATGGAAAAAGAAAAGAGTACGCTAACGTAATACAATATCTTATATTCATCAATATTCGGGTGGCGGTATTTCTGTCGCAACCGAGTTGATGTAGACAACTGAAAATATTTTTTTAAATAATAAAAAGTTTTCCTATTAATGTGTAAAACCATTGCGGAAAAAACAACGAGAAAGCGGATGCGATAGTTGAGCCGCAAGAAAAAAAGGAATGTGGATGATTGAGTAACGAGAGAGGGCCGCTAGCGAGGGAATGACAAGGAAACACGATGATCAGCTGTAACTAACCCTCCCTGTTCTTCCTCCACACTATCACACTTTTCACTGTCTGCCGTGACCTCTCCGACATACCCTTTAGTGATATACTTGATGAGAAGCACATAGTGCGCTTCCCGAAAGCCATTGTTAGAATCATCATTATTTGTTCGTCATTCCAAAATAATAAGCAATCATACAATTATATTATACGACTCTGAGGGAACGTTGAGTACGATCAGAAATCGGCGCCAGCCGGTCGTTCAAGGAATCTGAACACCAGCATGTGAATAACAGTCTGCCTTTGTTGGGAGTCTCCTGAAATTTGAAATGCTCGGCTTACTCTGGCTTGCAATGGTGGATGGTCTGTCTCCTTTGCAATACTTTTTCGTTTCTGTGACTGACTATAACAACGGCCAAATGAAGAGACGGAAACATTTCTCATGTAAAATTATCAAAAATCCGAGGGAAACATACCCCATTAATCTTATGTCGTTAGCCTCGGCAATACAAGAGTAAAAGAGTCTACCCTGATTGGGCGTTTCCTGCAATTCGACGTAAAAAGGAGGCACTGCGATTTAAAGTGCTCGAAATTATACATGAATCTCAGTAAAGCAGCTAACCTTTCTCATATTATTCATCTTCTTGAGCAGTTCTTATTGCACCTGCACTATGGAAACCGTCGTTGCTTGCTGATCTCCGTTTGCCCTCTGCAAGCAAATCATAATTTTACTCGTCAATTACCCGGATTATGAAAGTGGAAGCTCAAGAAAAAGTCTTTTCGTTTCAGAAGAACTGCTGAATAGAGACGCGAGAGAGCATGGGCAATGATGAGAATCAGACAGAAGGAATCCTAATGCGAAGATGAACTCACCGATCAACAAGGAAATTAGCTTCTGATCAGTAGATAGAAATTGCATAGGCCAGGGTTTGGAGATCATTGCAGTCGGATAAGTGTTCGTTTCTTTAGTGAGTGTTGAACCATCGATGAGTTAGTGTAGACAACTGAACGAACAGTGGAATCAAAATATTTCAAGCTCTTTTACATAAATAGGTTTTTGAATTGTAGTCTACATGATGCATTATAGATTACTAAAAACAACAAATCATAAAAAGAAAAGCAAAGATGTGAAGGAGTGAAGAAGAGAGACCAATGGAGAAAGATGAACGAAGACTTGCTCACTCCCTTCTCTCCTCTCCTTTTCTTGCATCGCTTCACACCACATGTGTTCATGCTTTTTGCTGAATTCTTTGATTTGAAAAGAAACGAGGGGAGCATGTGTATTTTCAGGTAAAGAGGAGCAAAGTTACTGCATCAGACAAAAATCGATACGCATAGAAAGAAAATCGAAGAAGATTGAATTCGTGATAACGTTTTTTTTAACCATCTCAATAGGTAAGTGTCTCGCACTACTATTTGACTCTCACTTTACTAGACGTACGTGTCCTCATTTTGTAACACGCACTTGCGTTAACGTCTGCCAATGTCGATATGATAGCGAAACATAGGAAATCAAAGCCATCTGTCCATCGGCTCTTTGTAAAGTGTTGGTCATGCATTGGGTCAGATGGTAATATCATCCCTTTCTCAATTCCTTTGAATCACAGCAAGATTTACTTTAACAAATATTCAAATTCTGATCATCTAGTGAAGCCTTAGACGATGTCGAGTCAACAACTAAGCAAGAAATAAACTGTCTCGACAGCTTTTATTACAATGAAATTTGTGACTGCATGTTCAGTGTGTGTGAAAATAATCAAAAATATATCATTTCATAAAAATTTATTTTCTCAACAACTAATGATATTTTTAATTCCACTCTTTGAGATTTGAAATGCGCCAGCTACGAATATGCTGAGGAAGCTCGACTGGTCCAAGGGCTCAAATAGGGAAATGTATTCAGAGCAACGTAGTCCATGGTGATGGTGGAGGAGCAATGTAGGGGTGAGGTGGTTTCTGAATGAAGTGGGTAACCTTTCAAAAAGTTCTTTAAAAACAGCAAACCTTTAGGATTTATCAATAATGCGTAAAATTGGGACGCCGCAGTCGCAACCGAGTTGATGTAGACAACTGAATACGAAAAAGAAATTGCAATTCGAGAAATGAAGGAGAAGATCGATGTATTTAGTAAAACCATGGATACAATTAAAATAGCTCTTGAATGACATGAAAATGAGCGCTAGGAAATTACTAGAGAGTTAAATGAAGATAGTAGGCAGCGCCCTCCTTTCTCCTTCAACTCACTATCACACTTTGGCACTTTCTTTCCCGTCTACGACCTTAGAGAGCTGCTTTACACTGAATAATGCAGACTGTCAATGTCAATTAGTTGATGTTTTAGTGTCTATTGCGGAAACAACTAATAAAACAATTTGTATATTCAATGTAGTGACATAATTGATTAGCATGCTCTTTAACGTATTCATAAGACATCTTCATCTACACACGAATAGGAGTGTAACGAGCGATGAATCCATAGGGAGGAGACGCAGAATTGTAGTAGGAAGTGACGAACTGAAAGTATTCCAATTATTGAATATTATTCGGCACTTCTTTTGTTTTTTTGGCACAGTCTTTCGCGCAGTTTGGGCCAAAAACCAGAGAAGTTGCGAATGTTTTTTAATGGCAAAATAATTCTCAAAATATTAAATGTTTGCTCACAGTAGTTCCTTCCATAACGATCTGGAAATTCTTCTTCACTCCATTTACACTGAAAATAAGAATTTCTTCTCAAAATATCAACGAGTGTTCTTACGCGTTTCTCTTGCTGTTAGTCATGTCCTTGATCACGATATCGTCAGTGACGTTGGCGTCGATATCCCACGTCACACGGAGCTTGCTGAAGAAGGGAATGTATAAGTGGATACTATTTTTTATCTTGATAAAGGTACAAGGTAAAGGTAAAGGTGTATCCATCTCAAGCGATTTTATAGTCGTAAGGCAACGCTAGATGGGACCCACTGGTTAGGCCAACGGTTAGTATCTTTGGTGATATCAGGTAAATAAATATTTGGTAACCATACTTGTTGGCGTGAAGGTCGAATTCCTCACCGTAGAATCCTCCATCGAACTGGCGGAAGACCTTAAAAAAATTATTTTTTTGGCCAGCCCTTTCTCACTTAGTATTCCTTCTTATCTAGCATTCTCATTCCCTACCGCCTCCACATTCAGTGCGGTCGTAATCCGTTCCAAAAAAGAGAAGCTCCGAAAATGGGGAAAATCATACAGTTTCTTACCTGGAGTGCATTGACCTTGGCGCATCCGTGGAATCCAGGAGATGAGAGGAATCCAGCGTGGTCGAGGTGACGAACATTCACTGGAAATTATTCATTTATAGTTTAATAACTGGTTAGATCCAGGAAGGTTTGAAATGGTAATAAAAAATAAAATTGAAATTGAGGTAAAACTAACGCCAGTCGAAACAATGACAAAAAAGCTGTAAACTAACGCCAATCATAGTTTGCTTTGATGGCGACGGGATTCTTCTTATCGAAGACAAACGAGACAATTGCGCTGCTCACGTGGAACTCGAACCCGTCGAACGTTCTGAATTAGATCTCCCTGGTTTCTCCCAACCAAGAGTGTGTGGGAAATGGAGAGAGCATAATCTAACAGCACTCCCCATTTCCCATACACTCTCGATTGAGGTTATTGTTGTCTAGATGTTGGGAGAAACCAGAGCTGTTACTTCCGTTACTCATCTTGAACGATGAAAATGTCCCATAAATTGAAAATGAATTAAAATTGCCCGCCCCATTCTGACAATAGTGAACAAAGTTCGAGTGGTGAATAGAGCATAAGAGACAATATCTGAGAGGGCTCACCTACCACCGTACAGTAAAAAATAGAATATTCTGAAAAAAATGCCCTAGGGGTAATTTTTCACGTAGAACTCGAAAATCGACCTTAAAAAGTCTTATCTCAAAAACTATAATTCCTACAGTTGACTTCATGGTGACGAGGGTGCCAAACAAATTTCTTTGCGGGGCATTGCATCATCCAACAAAGTATAAAATCTTTAAGATAATAAAAATAGAAACTTTTCACAGAAAAAAGTGAAAGCCTAGCTACCCTGGGAAAAAAGTTATTCAACTTTTCGAGCAAAAATTATTTTTCCTGAAAAAAAAATTCAGAACGGCGGATTTTTAAGTGCGATTTTCGGATTCCTCGTAAAAAGTTACATATATGGTAATTTTTTCAGAATTTTAAAAATACCTATATTGGCTCTTTTTTACACTCAAAGGTTACGGTATACGTGATTTTCCCCTTATTTGGCCACCTAACTTCTTGGAATTAATGAAATATCCAACGGAAAATACTCATACGGTATGAAAACATCATATTACGAATATTTATCACCATTGGAATCAAATCCGCCACCATCATTTTTTCGGACCATGACCCGGGGTTCATGCCTCGAAAGTGTCCCAACACCATGAACCCGGGTTCAT
>LS484776.1:117649-128772 GCA_900490705.1 Pristionchus arcanus | reverse complement strand
AGTCTGTCAGAGAAACGAGAGAGTATTGCGAATTTAGATAGACATATCATCCATCATTGTAAGCATGAGTATTCCGAGTATCTCAAATTTCAGAACGTATGCAACAAGGGAAAACTATTCTTTACGTGCTGGAATTTGAGATACTCGGAATACTCATGCTTACAATGATGGATGATATGTCTATCTAAATTCGCAATACTCTCTCGTTTCTCTGACAGACTGGAGTCAAGGCAAAACGAAGAGACGAGAGCAATTCTCATGTAAAATTATCAAGAATCTGAGGGAAACATACCCCATTAATCTTCTGGCTTTAACCTCGGCAACACAGGAGTAAAAGAGTCTTCCTTTATTGGGTGACATCTTCAATTCGAAGTAAAAAGGAGGCACTGTGATGTAGAGTCCTCGAAATTATACATGAATCTCAGTAAAGCAGCTAACCTTTCTCATATTATTCATCTTCTTGTGCAGATCATATTGCACCTGCATTATGGTAACCGTCGTTTCTTGCTGATCCCCGTTTTCCCACTGTAAGAAAATAATATTTTTACTCGTCAAATAACCGGATTATGAAAGTGGAAGCTCGAGAAAAAGTATTTTCGTTTCAGAAGAACTGCTGATTAGAGATACGAGAGAGCATGGGCAATGATAAGATTCAGACAGAAGGAATCCTAATACGAAGATCAACTCACCGATCAACAAAGAAAATAGCGTCTGATCAGTCGATAGAAGTTGCATAGGCCAGGGTTTGGAGATCATTTCAGTCGGATAAATTTCTTCCCTTTATTAGGTGTTGAACCATCGATGAGTTAGAGTAGACAACTGAACGAGAAATGTATGTAGCTAAATCAAAATAAACAAAAAGTTAGAAATCATCAGAAAGCATATCAAGAAGAGTTTAGAAGGAGAGAAAAGGAGCGTATCGAAGAAAGACTGTACAATGGGAAGAAAGAAGAGAGAAGACTCGTCTTACTCATTCCCATTCCCCTTTCCCATCTCTTTTCTCCTTTTTTCGTCTCTCCTCACATCTGTAGTCGGACTTTTTTCTGTTTTTTTTCAGAAGTGAGCAAAAAAAACAGAGGATGAGAGAACAGCTGTGAAATGTCATCAAAAAGAAGCGCAAAGTGTTCAATTATTTCTTGAAGGAATTGGTGTGCGTCAGGAATGCGGTCCTGGACAGGCATGCAAAGAGGGGGAGTATGAAAACACTCCCATTATTATTATCAGGATAATTCGAGTACTCTAGATCGGTAGGAAGAGACAATGAGAGAGATGGCTAATAATTGTAAAAGAATACTCATAGACATGACAAAACATTTGTGGAGTACGGAGACTAGTGTTCTACTCTAGCGCGGAAACAGCTAATAATTTTTATATTCAATGTATTGAAACATGATTCATAAGGAAGCTCTTTATCGTATTCAGAAGACATCTTCATCTACACACGAATAGGAGTGTAACGAGCGATGAATCCATAGGGAGGAGAAGCAGAATTGTAGTACGAAGTGACGAACTGTAAATATTGCAATTATTTAATAATATTCAATGAATATCATTCGGCACTTCTTTGTTTTTTGGCACAGCCTTTCGCGCAGTTTGGGCCAAAAACCAGAGAAGTTGCGTATATTTTTGAATGGCAAAATAATTCTCAAAATATTAAATGATAGCTCACGTTAGTTCCCTCCATAACGATCTGGAAGTTCTTCTTCACTCCATTCACGCTGAAATTAATAATTAATTTTCAATATCTAAATAAGTGTTCTTACGCGTTTCTCTTGCTGTTAGTCATATCCTTGATCACGATATCGTCAGTGACGTTAGCGTCGATATCCCAAGTCACGCGGAGCTTGCTGAAGAAAGAAAAGTATAGGCAGATACTATTTTGTCTCTTGGTAAAGGTAAAGTTAAAGGTAAAAGTGTATCCACGTCAATCGATTTTACAGTCGTAAGACATAGCTAGGTGGTACCCACTGGCCAGCTGTTAGTATCCTTGGTGATATCCGGTAAATAAATATGAAAACGTACTTGTTGGCGTGAAGGTCGAATTCCTCGCCGTAGAATCCTCCGTCGAACTGGCGGAAGACCTAAAAGGGAAACTAAAGGTAAAGGTAAAGGGGGGGGGGTAATCTCTTCTTCGCATGAACTTTAAAACTAAGAAGAGAAATCTAAGAAGAGAAAATCGTACAGATTCTTACCTGGAGTGCATTAACCTTGGCACATCCGTGGAATCCAGGAGATGAGAGGATTCCGGCCTGATCGAGATGACGGACGTTAACTGAAAAAAAAAGTTTGATTTTGTTAATGATTTTATTGGTAAAAAAGGTGAAAGGTAAAGATTTATCCACGTCAAGCGATTTTACGGTCGTAAAACAACGGCTTGTGATAGCTCGCTTTTCGAAATTTGGATTATATTGGCGAAACATCTCGATTGAACTGAATTCTAATAAAGATAAAACAAACGCCAATCGTAGTTGGACTTGATGGCAACAGGGTTCTTCTTATCGAAGACAAAGGAGACAATCGCACTGCTTACGTGGAACTCGAACCCGTCGAACGTTCTGAATTAGACGAAGTTCAATCTGTTACAATTGGCCTAGCAGTAGTCTCCCGCTGCCTAATCTTGCCTAATCTATTACTTCCGACTTTCATTTGTATGATGCAAAAAAACTCACTGCGTCTTGTATGCGTACACGCAGTTGTCGACATTATTCTCCTGGGCGTTATCAAAACCCGTGAGACGAGCAGTGAATGAGTTGGCCTGCAAGAATGTTTTGGTAATAACTGATTAGAGTTCGAAGTACGGGTCGCCGTCTCTTCATTTCACGTACTCTCTCGCCTCTCTGACCGGTGTGAGCATTACTGATGCATGCAATGTTTTCGGCGGTGATCAAAGTTTTATTTATAGTATTTTTTGGAACGAATCGATCAATGTTGCGATCACAATGCAATTCCTATTTAGAAGCTCTTGAAACTCAACGCAACGCCATCTCAACAGTGATGCTCACAATCCCATCCCTAATGATGTTTAGTCCCTCCTCTCAATTGCCTAGATTATTTTCCTCATTCTCTAACAAAAAATCAATCATTCCCTAACCTGTCCCTTATCTGCCTTGACGAAGAAATGTTTCGCAGCGAGAATAGTGACGACTGTCTTGGGAGCGATTGAAGCACGAGCCATCGTTGCCGCATCGTAGATCTCGAAATCGATCGAACGGGCTGAAAAGATTCTTTTTTTCTGCCGCAATAACATCGGAAGAAATGGCGGAATCGAGTTCATCCAGGTAGGACAAATGTAACGTGAGCCAACACTGATGTTGTGTTCATGTTCAATGTTCAGAATGGTCTTCGAAATACGGGTTCTCTTCTTTTCTCGTGCTCGCCGAGAGAGCACGCGGAATGCAGAGGCAATTACCCGTATTTCTATTTCAGAAAGACCCAAAAAAAAGATGAGACAGGCAGAAGCATGGTACCCCTAGTGCGGTCGACAACATAAACGGCGACGTCGGAACCCTGAGCATCGGCAGCGTTGCGATTGAGAATCGAGTAACGACCGGGAGCCTGAGTGAATTATGATATTATGGACTAATGATGACAATTGGGTCTCATCATTTTGCAAACCCTCTCGCCGGTCAGGCAGAGATAGAATATGGCTATTTTGTGCAGTGAAGTGGAGATTCATCAATCATCATCATAGCAATCTGAGAACAATTACTCACGACCAGATCGTAAGGGAGCTTCTGCGAAGTTCCGGCCTGAATCTGCTTAGAGATGGCAGCAATGCTGATATGGAAGTTGATTAACAATATTGATATTAATTATATTAAAATAATGATAATAACAATATTAATAAAAACAATAATAACAATAATAATAGAATGAAGAAGGAAGTAATTCTCCCCAACCTCATATCCTTTCCACTGGCGTAATCGTGAACGACGAGGTTCTTCATGTAAGCATCCTGAAATTTAATTATTATTTTCTATTTCTGAAGACATTATCATGAATGAGCTCGATGGAACTCTTCACAGTTACCTGGGCAGTTCCAGTAGTGGAGGCAAAAACGTAGCATCCATTGGCACAGTTGACAAGAGGAATCTAAAAATATGTTACAGAGTAGTCTGAGAGTTTTTCTTTGGTTGAACCGACCTCCTTCACTCCCTGGAAGTCGTAGATGTCGTAGAGAGCCGACTGAGTGAACTGCACCAGCCCGTCTATATTTATAATTTTAATAATTTATTTAATTCAATTTGTAAATTATTTTTAAACGGTATATTTTTGAGTACTCACTAGAGACGGTAGCGAGTACAAGAAGAGAAGCAACGATACGAAGAGACATCTTCATCGATAGACGACTTCAACGGTGAGGGGATTCCCCTTTATAGAAGGCGATCGTGGGTGTAAGCTGTGACAATTTTACGAGAGGAGTTCGAAGAGTCTCTGAATGGAAACGTGCCCATGTTGTCACAGCTTGTCGGCACATTCGGTACACCCACAGAAGGCCATAGAACCGCTTTCCTTCATGACACCGTCTATTTATGTTAGAGTTCGACATACTGGTCGGTCAGAGAGACGAGAGACTATACGAAATGAAGAGAGGATAACCCGTTTTTCGAACTCTGATTTTTCCAAATCTAGACAACCTGGACAAGCACAGAAATAACGTATTCTCCCGAGTGAGATTCAATGCAGAGCCAGATTATTTACGTTCAAACAATGTGTATCAATGGTAAATAGTGAATTTTTATTATCTTTTTTTAGTGGAATAAATAAAAGACCAAATTATGGAGTAGGCGATTATTAGGGTACAACGCTTACAAATAATTATTGTTAGCTATTGCTTGAAAATCATGGAAATGCGTGGGCTAAATGTGAAGAGTTCTGTGTGACGCTCCATTTCATATTTGCACAATGTGTTACGTTAAATTTGTGGCATAGCAGAAGGCAACTCTCAAATAACTATTTATCGAAACAACAACGATACATCATGAACGAAGAATAGAAGAACGAAGGAGAGCCACCAAGGGAGTCAGTCTTCTTCACCTAGACTTTTTTTCCGTCTGCGACTTTCTTTGTTGGTAGTGATTAATGGGCGGACTATCAATCCCAATTCGATAACTATGCCCAACAAATTATCACATTTTTTCCTGAGAAGCTGGCTCGTAACTTCGAAATTATAGTTACATTCATTGCTGTAGCGAAATCAACCAAAAACGTGTAACGAATGCACTTCATCAGAGTCGACAAATGAACTAAGATACGGATGATGATATCTGCAAGTGGTCACAATTCTTCATCAGTTTTATGCCCACTCGAAGAATCCGCACGTGCAGGAGAAAGTGATCATTCTGGTAGCGGGCATCTGCAAATTGAACAAAATTGCAACCAAAAAATGTTCAAGGAGGCCAATTTGATGGTATTTGTCGGTGTCACTACTGTAAATAAATAATTGTAAGGAAATGGGGTCCTTTGCCTAACAAGCTGTGAGAAGTCATGCGCAAATAGAAAATGCAAACTGGTAATAATTTCACATACCTAGAGGATCTGATCATCAGTTCGTTTCCACAGTTGCACTCAGCCATTGCGACTATTTCGTTCAGGAGCATGTAGAAAGAGCACTTCATTTACACTCAGCACGCGAAGAACAGACGCCCTTTTGTGTGATACTTCTGCAAACGTTTGATAATTGGAACTTCTCTATAGCCCATGTGCACTAGATGTCGGGGTAATATAAAGATCAGATGCGATCGCTTTGAGTTTTGTCCTACTTTCCTCCACTATCACCTCAGTTCAGCTAGCTAATCAATTATCACTTCGGGCATTAATTACAAGATGTGGGTAGGGCGGAGATCTTCATGAGATGCATTCCAGAACTTTCCCATAGCGCACTAGGTCATCCTTTCAGCGCGCTCTTGGCGGCTAACTAATGATAAACTTTCTTTATTACAACATCACTCACTGTACGCCTTCATCAGCACTGTATCGGAGACATGTGAAGAAGAAAATTATTTGTTGATTTTGGTGGTTTTTTCGTTGACATTTCCAGGCATGGACAGAATTTCCGCTCACCGTGGAGTTGACGTAGACAACTGAAAAACACTTATTTTTTAGTAAAATCGAAATTGAAGAATCAACGGAAGGCAAAAATGCCATTTTAAAAAAACCACATGAAGACATTTCCCAGAAAAGTAGTGCAAATAAACACGAGGAGCCAAAAGAGAACCATGAAGCAATGAGAAGAGACCGCGGCGAGCGATGAAAAGAAGTAGATCAAAGGAGAAAGAAGATACTGCTCACAGACCGCTTTCCTTCTTCTCCTCTTTTCCCATCTTTTTACCCCTGAACACTCTGACATCTGGCAAGGTGAAGAACGTCAAGGGACCGAATTGAAATGACTACCGATGTTCTCTTTATTCTCATCTTCACTTGTCGATCAGAGCAACGAAAGATTTATGAGAATGTCATCTTCATTAAGCACTACGCGATTGCAATATTGAAGATATGATACATGGATATAGATACCGATATTTATTGGACGAAACACGTATACTACATTGAGAAGGTTCGATGAGGGTTCAATCGGTGATCAATAATCGAATGGTCGATCAATGGCGAGCTTTTCTTCCCTTGTTGGTTTTCTTCCCGAGTCTCGGCGCGACTTCGTTGATCTGAAATGATGATTCGTAGTAGCATTGGAATGAAAAATGATTCCGTCTTCCCATTCGTCATGAATCGCTAATCTACATATGCCAGGTTACAGTACCCAAACCCTACCGTATCCTCACCTTATCAATCACCTTACCTTATCAATCCTCACCTTATCATCCGGCTGGGCCGTGCAGTTGAGAGCGATGCCGACCTTGCGCACGTTGGAGACGAGGGCACGATGCTGACAATGAGAAGATATAATGACACTGTAATCCCCTTCCCCTGTCTCGTTAATCAATATCACAATGCGCTACGGCACCGAAAACTTTGTGTTTCCGCGTGAACCCTCACACATTGCAGCCATGCAGCAATTTTCTGGGTGTTCTAGTAAATAAAGTGGTGAATAGAGGTGAATAGAGGCCTTATCCCCAATTCTTCTACCCCAAGGTGTGCAAATTTTTTTCCATCTCTCATTGCGCAATGCTCTCTCGCCGGTCAGAGAACCCGAGAGAGCATTGCAAAATGAGAAATATTTCGAAAAATATTTTGCACATCCCAGTTCCGTCGTACCTTGATCATGGTCTCCGCGATGACCGGAAGATGCGCGTTTTCACGCTGCAATCGCTCTTCCTCACCATTTGCCGGCTTCGGCGACTGCAATCGATGCAGGATGAGTCTTCATTTTTACAGCCCTCTCACCGTCTCACAATCAGAGCCAATCAATAGAGTTGTCAGAATGAAGAATCCGTCTCTTCATTCTTCGTACTCTCTCACCAGTCGGAGTGACGAGAGAGCACGCAGAATGAAGAGAGCATTTCTTCATCTTGACAAGCCTACTACCCATCACCCACCTGTTCATTGCACAAAAAGTCGGGTACGGTCTCAGCGATGCGGTGAGCCTGTGATGCAAACATTTCAAATTTGAATGTAATCGCCTATTTAGTCTATTTAGGTGTTTTCTAAGATCTTCCGTTTCTCAAACAGGCGAGAGAGCACGGAAATTGCGGAGAGTTTCTCACCAAATCGCCCAGCTTGTCAATAGCGATTCTAACATAGAGTTTACAAGAACATTGAATTTATGATCAATTTGGGTGATTTCAATGAATTTCTTGCAAATTCGGTAGGTTCATTAGGATTAATGGTCAGATCAGAGCCATTATTTTGGTTAAATTCTAATTCTCACCAAATCGCCCAGCTTGCCAATGGCGACTCTCTTCGCGACGGGCATCCAACCTAAAAAATATATTCTTTTTATTTAGCGCCTCTCTCCAAACCGATGAGAGAGTGTGTGCAATGGAGAGACGGCGGACATACCGTACGGGCAAATCCAGATATCCGTGAGCAGACGAAGCAGGGGATACGCGGACGAGATGGTGGGCTGGAATTGGTGTTGTTGTTGTTGTTATTGTCGTGCCATAACAAGGGGTGCTCAAGTCAAAACAATAACAACAATAACAATAACAAGGAGAGATACCTCGAGGGCGAGGGCCTGTCTGCAGATCTCAGCCTCCCACTGCGCAAGAAAGCTCGTGATCGCATCGTTCTGCAAATTCTAGTAGTCGATTATTGCCCGCTCGCCCTATTTTGTCGATCCTCTGTGTTCCTCAAAATAATGATTATGGCAAAAACTTTCCCACGCAATAAGAACGCGGATTGTACACTTAATGCACGTTCGGGATGCTTTCGTATCATCTAGAGTTCGAAATACGGGTAGTCGTCTCTTCATTTCACACACTCTCTCGCTTCTCTGACCGGTGAGAGAGTGTGCGAAATGAAGAGACGGCGGCTCATTTCTTGAGGTCTACCCCCGATTGCTCGATTCGTTATCGTGCTCATCTCCGTAATTACACAGCGTCGTGTAAATCGAGTAATAGATTACCGTAGCCGTTTCCATACCGTATGCGATTGATCGACGACCTTCCCTAATCACAATCCGTACCGTCAAGATGGAGAGTACTCCGCCAAAGTGCAGGATGCGCTCCCAATCCTCGTGAAGAGGAGTAGGAAGACCGTAGACGAAGGGAATGAACTGAATGGGAGGGATACGGTTACGGTTGGTATTATTACATTTTGAAACGATTCGGTGCGGTAAAACTGATGACTGTTTCTCATGCCATCATAAACAGTGCATCAGAGGAGGCAGACCGTACGCTGAGGACTTGGAGAGGCTGTGTAAGCCATCGTCGCGAGTCCCTATCATAATATCGTACCCAAAAAACCCCTCACCACTCTCATATCTGCAGCCGTCGCTCCGGGCATCTTGCATCGCTGTTCGCCGTCCACGACGAGAAGATCGGCCTTGATCGTGTGGATGGAACGACCGCGAGCGATCATGGCCTGTAGATAAGTCATGGTCATAAGTCAGAAGTCATGGATTCAAGGCACTTCTTCGATTTTTGGCCCAGCCTTAGCACGTAAAGGTAAAGGTAAAGGTCATCCCGTTAATCAAGGCACTTGCGTCCTGCGGGAGATCACTGCTAGGCCAGTGATTAGCACGTGGACTGTGCTCCGCCTTAGCACGTAGAGTGTGCAATCCCTACTATTCTCACTCCCCGCCCCTCCACATTCGAAGCTGTTGCTGCATGGGCCAAAAATCGAAGAAGTTCGGGATTCAATTGAGGGGGATTCGAGAGCCAGATGTGCCTTACTATTGCGCACATTAGTGCTGAAGGAGTGACTGTAATCTAGAAGAGAGGTGTTCTATAAGGGAGTCGAGGGACGGTGCTTCACTTCAACCATGACGAAATAAAGAGCTACAATTACCGCGAAATCGTGGCTGATACGCGCGAACTCGGCCTTGTGCACGTGGAAGGTGCGCTCGCCGCCGTTCTGCAAATTGCAGAACAGGATTACGGTAGGCCACACCACCATCCGGCGGGGTACGGTACCATGCATTGGATCATTGCAAGGCCTGCTACCGTACCCCGATCGATCGATACCTACCGCAGTATCGGCTACCGTAATCGCCCAGTCGGCGTCGGCCGGCTTGTCGCCGCGCAGAATCTCCTCGACCAGACGGCGCTTGTCGTCGGGTACGGTAGCCGGCCTGAACGGACGATCGAGAAGTGATTAGTTACGGTATCCAGCAGGATACTGTAGCCCACGAACTCAGCTAATACTTTTAAGTCGTAAATACCGCCCCTAGGGGTTATGTTGGTGAAGTTTGAGCCGGAAATGAAAATTTTTCTAAAACTGTACCACCCCATGCCCCAAATACTGCGTTCTTATGGAGAATGAGTTTAAGTCTATGAAAGTCAGTTATCGATGACACGTAGGTTACGGTAGCACTGACGCGAGATCGATAATCGTCGATAGGTCAAAGTAGGAGCGAGGGGCGACCATGCTCACACGAGCGCGAAGATGTCCGTTGTCTGAAGTTGTAAAGTAAAAGTAAAGTAAAGTACTGAGTCGGTTACTAACGCGCAACGCGTCGTCGACTACCCCACGTCTGCACTGCAACTGGGGCCTAACCCGTGAGAACAGTGGCCTGTTGCTACAGACTAACCGGCGTGTTGTGGCGGAAAATTTGGATCGCGTTTACTAGGCACTACCAGCATTTCTTAACCCCCTTTGTTGGATGGATCTGCAGGCGCGGGGGGTCGTTGTCTGTATTGGATAGATCCCAATTGCTGTCTGGGAAGTAGAATAGCTTAGGTTCATATAGCCACTGTCACAGTAGCAGTTCACTAGTGTTGGTTTTCACCGTTCCAAATATTTTCAGCGCGCTGTGAGCGTGCGTCTATTTACATGCGCTCTGCGAGACAACAAGAGCGTGTGGTCTCGTGGTGTAGTGGTTATCACGTCTGCTTTACACGCAGAAGGCCGCCGGTTCGATCCCGGCCGGGACCTCTCCTTTTTGCTTATTTCTACTTTCTCTTTATTGTAATTTCTTTGTTTTCTGGAGTTATGTATGCTCGATAAGAGCCATCACAGGCAAACATGACACCCTATTTAGCCACATGTGTGTCGTTTCACATAAAAGACCCTGTGATAAATGAAGGGAAAATTGCTCCCATTTTCTCTCTAGACATTCACTACTCACCCGCCAGTGCCAGCAGCTGCTGCAGCGTGAACTTGGTCGTGGCTACGTAGCGCGCGCCCATCTCCGTCCACACGCAATCGACTGCAAGATCAAAGATCATTCAAAGATCAAAGATCAATGTTGAGGAACAATCGGTTGGCGAGTCAACATTTAGTGAAGAAACTAGCTCATTGATGTTATCAGTAATCAATCGATAATTGAAAACGGTATTCTGCACTCGCTGCAGCGTTCTAATCAATCAATATTTGATCTACCGGGCCCCTACCCTACAGTATACCTCGCTACGGTACTCACTAGGGTTGGCCAAACGAGGTTTGCGGGCTCGCAATAGGGAGAGGTCGCATTGCGGGCTCGCAACGATGGAGAGAGCGTAGGGGGAGGATTGCGAGCCCGCAATGCCTCGCACAGCCTCGCAACGAGATCGGAAGGCACTCTCTCC
>LS484776.1:89969-101089 GCA_900490705.1 Pristionchus arcanus | reverse complement strand
CGACAGTGCAGCCTTTACATCCAAGTGGAATGAAAAACAAAAAATTGGGGGTTACGTAATCTGGGGCGTAGAATCCGTTTTTCATATTCCCGATAATGGGTATTATGCCAAATTTTCGAGAAACACTCGCTTTTGTCACTTTTTTGTCACATATCCATGTTTATCAACGAAACTAGTCATCCGGGACAATGGGTATAGTGAAAGATTATGTAGAAAACATAAAAACGAAGCCGTGTGCAAAAACTGGGCTCTGTAGCTCAAAAACTGACGGAGTTATGACCATTTAAAGAAAAAATCGATAATTATGCAAATTTTACCAAATGACCTAAATTTTTCTTATTCTTACCCCTAAGGGTACCTATGTACCAAATATCAAAAAGATCGGAGACAAAAATGTTTTTTTGTAGCAAAGAGGGACCGTTTTCCTACACTTTTACAGGAAACCCGTGTTATAGCCAGCACTTCGACAATGTCTTTCTTCACTTTTTTATTCTTTTGCATTCACTCAATTTTATTTTTTTCTGCACACTTCTATCGTAAATTGTTTCTCTCCTCCATCTTGTTTTTCCACATTGTTTTCATTTGAGATTGTCCGATCTACACTCGGATGTCCACAGCTGTTCGCAATCATCATAATGGAACTATTAAATTACTACGATAGAATTGCAGGTTTAGATACTCGATAGAATTGCAGGTTTAGATACACAATATTTTTCATACTGACATGAGGGTATGCGCAGTCGGTCAAAAGAAACCTGCGCATGGACCGCGCGTTGAAAAATACGCTGAAGACGGAATTATACCGTTATCTTTCCCTTTTTAATATTGACTTGAATGATCTAGGAATCCGATGACATCAACGTATCTCAATATATTGACCAGTACATTTTCAAGAACTGTAAGTGTACGTAGAGGTTGAGGAATTCCTTGCACTAACCTCACGTTTCTCAGGACGGTGAGAAGCATCCGGCTCAATTAGGAGAAGTTCTGTGCGAGCTAGAAGAAGCAGGCTGACGAAGAGAAGGATTATCATAATTGAGGTATGTGAGGAATAATAGGCCAGGTACATGAGTGGGTATAGTGAAAGAAAAAGGCGAGGCATGAAAAGGGTAGCATTGCGAATGGTTGGAAGAAAAATCTTAATATTTCAGAGTTTGTCCATCATCTCGTACTCCACCAGCAGAGAAGAGAAATGAACGGTGTCCATTCGACGAAGCGCTTTTTTTAGTATGCATCAATATTGTGTGAAAATCTGGAATAAACTGTCGATTCTATGGTTTTATTAAACTTTTTTTCGAGTTGTGTTCCGCATAATGTACCGTGCAACGGCTTTTGGCCCACATGCTTTATCGTGGACGAGGCCGATTGCTCACTCTAGTAGACGCTTATTTTTGAAATGATAAATAGAGATAAATATAATTTTGAGTGAATGTTGAAATTCAAAAGGACGCGAGGAAGCGTCGCGTTCTTTCCATCACAATGTCCATCATTCCCCACGTATTTCCATAATCATTAATTTTCATATTTTCAATAATCAGCTTTATTATGCAGCGCGCTCCATTTTTTATATTTTATTTCGCATTTTTACCGATATTACCCATCAATTCCAGTTTATCCGATCTACTCTCGGATGGCCACCTGTATTCGCGAGCTTCTATCGACCAACCAATTGACATTATTTTCAAAAATCGAAGTTTGAGGTTAGCTTCATTCCAAGTTCGAATGTATAACCTTACCTGACATTGGCTCATTTCAGGTATGAAACTTCCATATCGTTGACGACACTACCTCCTGCACTAACAAGATTCTGACCGATGGGACCGGATAATAAAGAAGGAACGAACCGAAAGGGCGACCGTAGTTTTCCCCGAATCAAACTGAAGAGAGACCGTAGTTTCCCCCCTAGGCCGGATCCGTACTGTGAACTCCTTGAAAGTAACTGATTCGACCACCTGTCCATCGTACAACGGCAATGGCGATAGAATGCCTTTAATCCGTTCTCATGTAAAAGATACTGATACAATCATTGAAAAATTGTTTGTTTAGTACTTTTTTGACTTTGTTTAAATAAAGTTGTTCACTTCTATTGTTTCTTCTGGTTTTGCAAACACAAACATTGCATGGTTTACTGTGCTAACGTTTCTATCCTCGGTTAAAAAAAATAACCTAGTCATTCTCAAGCGATTTCATGATATTCGGATTAGTTTCTCGATAACGTAAATGATCTCATCTCCTATCCATTACGCCCTTCCTTCATGCATTTTTTTTCAAAAAGCTTATCTGACTACTCGGAGGAGAGGATGGCGGAAAAAGCGGAGATTAGAGACGGTTAGAAGTTCAAATGGAAGCGAGTAAGCGTCGCGTCCATTTCTTCATAATGACGCTTGTAGGCTGGTGCAGAGTTGTGGTCCTCGTACATTCACTCTCATAGAGTTTTTCAATTAACAACTTTATTCTGCAGCGCGCTCCTTTTTTGAATATGTCGATTATTTTACTATTATTTATTGACCATTCCAGTCTGTCCGATCTACACTCGGACGACCGCGTGCACACTCTTAGAAGCTCACTTCAATAGATAATACGAGGACGAATAAAAGGTAACAGAACGTTGCAGATAAATATCGCTTCTATGAGAGATGTTGATAAAAATAATATTCAAATTCAGCAGCAACATTCCTTATCATTCCAGGTCATGCAGAATATCCCGATACCCAGACCGTAATGAGGTGATGGACAACAACATTGCGTGCCCTCCTAACTGTCATGCAAGTGCGACTCGTTATGTAAGGTAGGAGTTGATATCTCTCTCGGGTAAGGGTGAAGTCGTCCCGTTAATCAATACACTTGTGTCATGTTCGAGAAGGCCACCGCATGATCTAGTCACTATCAATATCCCATTGCGTATTTCTCCTATCCGTAAATGTCGAATTTCAGCCGATTTTCAAGTTGACTGCCAGGAAGACAAAGCACGGTAACGGGCTTTTTGCCACAGAGCCATCGATCAAAAAGACAGGAAGGAAAGAGAGAATAATGACGATCAGATGCGTGACGTCAACGACGCAGTGGACGAAAACTTCAAGAAAATATTCGATGGCGTTGAGCTAAAGATGATCACGAAGAAGAACGAAAAGCCAAATTAGACACTAGAGAAGAGAAAAACAAGTAGGTAACTTTGTTTAGACCTTCGACCCATTTTTTCTCTATTGTTTGGATGACTCATTTCAAAATCAAAATGTGTTCATCATTTCAGCTCGTCGTTCAAACGTAATGGAAACCTTCGTCGAAGCTCCGAGGAACACGATCACAACGGATTTCTTATTTTTGTATTGTAATTAAATTACACCGCCAATTATTTGAAATGCATTTGTTACTTGTCAGAAGCGTTCGTTAAACGAATAAATCTAATATTCAGTTTGTTTCTCGCAAGGGCAACGACAATGGTAATATTTCAGAGGGTGAGAAACATACTTGATTTGTGACTAGATCTCAAAACATTAACCTCACAATCAGTTTCTTCATTGCACATAACCATGAATTAAATTAAGATACAAATACCAATTTGTAGTCACAATTTGTAGTATGTTGAGCAAACTCAAAGGACAACGGAAATAAGGTATGGGTCACGCTCCACACCGATAACATGAGGCACTCGGCTCACTGTGAATCAATCACTACTCTTCTCTTTCATCCACACTATCTCGTTCTCTGTACACCCTTTGAAAGATGGTTACGTACCATGCATAGACCGGTGAGAGAGCACGCAAAAAGAGGAGATTAGTGATGACAAATATGCCCGCGCGTCTCCTCGATTTACATGCTCTCTCGTCAGCCTATCCGGCGAGAGAAGATTCAAAATTAGGAGAGCGTCCCTTGCCGATCTGCCATTCCTAAAGGTGATGGATGTCTTTTCTTGTTGCCCATTCCCTGGGACGCTTCTTTAACACATTTGGAAAACAGTCTTTGTCATTCGTGCCATCTTGTGCCTTGTCCATATCTTGTCCCAAAGTGGCGATACAAAACGAGAACAATAGTTGACAATCACAACAAATGTTTTATCGTCATTTTTTACTTTTAATTTTTCAATACAAAAGCATCAGCCGAATTTTCACCCACTCGGCATTCGGTGTAGGTTCATAACCTGATTGAAGAGGCCAATGGTCCTGAAATTTGAGAAATTGAACCCCATTTGATGGCACTAACTCGGACGAGATCATTTGGATTTCGGACGATAACCTACTGGTTGAGAACTGAATTTTTTTTTGAGGAATTGGTTCTTATCCAGTTGGTTACCATCATGGCCTCTTCCGATCTAATACCAATTAAAAAACATCACAAATATAAGAAAACAGGTGAAAAAACTAACAGCTCGGCTTCGAATGTATCGACTTTCCAGACAGACCAAGTGAACAGGGGGATGAGCGACGCGCAGGTTTCGTCGTTCAAGATTGCACTCTGAGCAAATCAATATGTAAATTAGAATAAATTTGCGACACCTCACCTCGGGAGAGGACGGTCATATTCTCTACCCGAATGAACGGGCATGGTTGGATGGTACACGAGGGACCGAGATCCGGAGTGTTATCGATCTACTCGAAACATGCAAGTGCCCTCTCGGTCTTAAAAGACAATTGATAATTGGAAACAACCGTGCTAAGATGTAAATAAAAGAGAACATACTCGTTTGATTCTGGCGTTGGCGCAGGAGAAATCTCAGAAGCAATTCCATTTATTCATTTTTCAATCTTGATCCGAATGTAGATCGGACACTCTGTAATTATAATTTCCGTGAAGAAATAATAATGATTCATTAAACGATCGTGATCACGGAATGAGTTATGTAGTGCACTAACAAATAAATTACAGCATTGCGAAATTTGTAAAGTGGTCCTATGATTCAGTGAGAAGAAGAGAGGAAGGAGCAGCGCACAGGGGCAAAAAGTTGAGAAGGAAGCAAGAATGAAAGGCGTAAGGGGCGGGGCAAGCGAGACGGAAAAGCTATCTCGCGAGAATGTCGAGATACAAGAAGAGATAGTAAGGAAAAAGAGGAGATTGTGAACAGTTGCTACCTATCTGGCCTGGTCACTCACCCATCTGGGGAAGGAAACTCGAGAGGGGTCACAATAGAGATATGAGAATAGAGAATAGAGAGGTATATGAGACGCCTTCTCTACATACTGTACACTCCCTCGCTACTCGAGCCGGCGAGAGAGTGTGCCAAATGGAGAGATTGGGACTCATATTTCGAGCGCTAGCTCACAATCCCTACAATGTATCAATCAACTTCCTTAGAGTTCAGATAATTCCAAGAGAGACTCTGGGCTCCTCAATTTGTATTCTCTCTAGCCTGCCTAACCGGTGAGAGAGCATCCAAAATTAGGATAGACCCCGTGCCGATCTGTCATCTCTAGAAAAGTTTTCTTGTTGCACATTCCCTCGTTTTTTCAAAGAAACACTACTCTTCTTTTTGTGAACTAACTGTAGAAAGCAGCTATTAGTGTCTCCTTGTCCACAGTAGCGACACTCAACAACACTTGTTATAAATTATAGGAATTATTTTATTAGCAAAACATGTACAAATGTGGAGATCGGCATTGTCGAGGGAGAACGATCCTTCTGGAAGGAAAATATTGTGCAGGCCTCCAGTAGTTTGATGACGACGGAAGGCGAGAGAGCGTCCTGAAGCAAAGTATCGTATATAATTGTATCGTATGATAGTATCGTATTTGATAAAGTATCGATTCTGGTATTTGTTTCATATTACTACACCAAAAACCCATAAAACACTAATAACCCAAAATATAATAACCTGATCGAGGGGGAACTCGCACATTCCTCTATTGAGTGAAGTGAACAGCACGCCTAGAAATCATACTATACAAACATTTTTTAATTCACTAACTTCTCCAATATCCGAACTCGCATGGCGAATCGCTTGCTCCGGCCTTAGGCATCAGACGAATCTTCATTCTAAAAATAAAAGAGTAGAATGGATGAAAACTGAAGGAGCACATACTCGCTCTATGCTCAGTTTTGATATGGAGATATCTATTGGCGTTTCACACGCATTGACACAAATCCTTGTATTCATGGTTCATTCTTCAACAATTCGTCCGAATGTAGATCGGACAGTCTGGAATTGAAATTTTCGTGACGAAATAAGCGAAAATTGATCAAACTTCGAAACGATGGATAAATTGCCTAAAATATCACACGCATTTCAGAGGAAAATGTAAACTGGTGTTGTGATTTAAAGAGAGAGAGCGGAGAAAAGGTGAATGAGAAGCGCACATAAGAGCAGAAAGTCAGTAGTGAGAGAAGCAAGAATGGTCTGGCCTCTTGACAGAAAGGGGCGGGGCAAGGGGATTGAGAGTGAACAAGCTAGCAGAGAGGCATAGAGATCAGACGGTCATTGGAGAGCAATCTATAGTTAGTTAGAGACAACTATGACTGAGGAGGACGCTGAGACTCATATAAGGAGGAAATAGTGTGGTGAGAAAGGGTCTTCTGATCCATAAAACCAGGGAGAAAGTTAGTTGAATGAACGGGATGAATTGAGAAGAAAGGAGAAGTCGAGAACATCTAGGGTGTGTCTGCTCGGTAGATTAGTCATTTCCTGAGAAGGGGGGAGAAGCTATCTAGCAAGGGTGCGAGAAGAGAGAAGAGATAGTGTGAGGAAAGAGGAGAGCAGTGATCGATACGCCTGTGTCTAAACAATTGTTGTTTTTCGGGCCAGGTCACACAATTTCAGCAAGTAAGGAGAATAATGGATGCGAAGAGAAAATAGGTATGAGCAAGCTTCGTTAAATACAACATGCTTCGAAATGCCAACAAGGCGTTGATAGATGCTCTCCTTTGTCTCCACAGCCTTACTTTTTTCACTTTTTTCAATCACTTTTTTCATTGTTCTCAATGCCAGCTGGAATAATCGACACGCTATTGATAATTTTCCTGTTTCAAGTTGAATCGGTAGGAAGCTCATGCTTTTTCTTCCGGCATTACTTTTTTCTTTCATTACTTCACCTCCTCCCAATTCAATCGATAATTTCAAAATCTGATACCGTAACCTTGTTGGCAATGTCGTTGAAAAGCGAGCCGAATTCACTCCTGAGTGGCTGCATTTTTATCGATTTATCGAATAAAGTTGATCAATTTATAGAATATCACATTGAAATCGAGGAGATCTTGAACTCATTTTTCATTCCTTTTCCTTACACACGTCACTCTTCCATTTGCATATCATATCCTAACGTTAAGAATCTTCCGGACTCTCTACCCTACTCTTACAGTATCCCAATCAATCGAAAACCGCACGTAAATCCACTCTCCCCACTTTCAAAAACTAATTTTACTATTCCCTCCCCTCATTCATCCCTCCCCCCCCCTCTAATCTAATCCTCTCTGTCTCTCTCCATTCCCCGCACTCTCTCATCCCGCATTAGCCTATGCAATCACCCTTCGTCGCTCCATAAAAGCCCTTCGCTCCGCCCCTTCCACCATTCCCTCCCCTTTCCCCCTTCGAAGGCAGTCGACCCCTCCCCTCCTCTCTTCCCTCCCCCACCCCCACTCCCAGAATGTTCAAGTTCGCCTCTCTACTCGTCGTCCTTCTGGCCACCGCCCTCGCCGACACCAACGTCACGGTATGTTGGGGATCCTCCTGGGTACCCCTGGGGATCATGGATACCCTACCGTAAGACGAGCTCCTTTCAGGATTCGACCCCGAGCACTGTGGCGCCGTCGCCCGTCGCCGCTGTCGCCGTCGACGCCAGCAACACCACCTCCAACGTCTCGGTACGGTATCCACCCTATACCCTGACCTACCTTACCCCCCGTATTACGGTATCCGACCACCTGCCTTGCCCTGCTGTGGTTCTAACATACCGTACCCTCTAGTTCGTAGCCTGCTGGCACGGTACCCTACCGTACTCAATCTTACCGTAGCATAGTATGGTGCCGTAGTATGGTACCCGACCCACTGGCCTACCGTAACCTAACTTACCGTACCCCTATGGTACCGTATCCAACTCTCATCCTTGTCTACCGTACCATAACCCCCTTCCCTCTCCAGATCCCCGCTGCTCCTCTCGCCAACCTGACTGCGCCCGTCGCTGCTGATGACGACCACGAGGAGATCTCTACTGGCAAGAAGGCTGCCGGACCCAAGTGAGTTACCGTAGTCTGGTACCATGGTACCGTACCCTGGCACCATCTGGTACCGTGTCCTAACCGTGCCCATTGCAGGAAGGAGAAGCCCGTGCCCGCTGTCGAGAAGGATGAAGAGCCCACGACCGAAAAGGCCAAGGCTGAAGAGGCCAAGCCCGAAGAGCCCAAGGCCGTCGAGACTCTCAAGACTGAGACTGAGTTGCCCGATGCGGTCGAGACCAAGGAGGAGGAGACGAAGCCTGTGGTCGTGGCTGTGAACGCTACTGCTGCACCCGAGCAGGAAGAGCAGGAGAAGCAGACTGTTGGCCGCCCCAAGCAGCTCGTCAACTCGACCCTCTCGGACATGCAGCAGGCGCTTGAGGACGTCTACAATCCCAAACCGTGAGTTGCGAGGGGTACGGTAGCTCTGGTGTTACGGTGCCCAATCGATACTTACCGTAACCATTGCAGTGCCGCCGTCGAGGCCGAGACGAGCGGCGCATCGACGTCGTCGATTCTGATGATTGGCGCTCTTGCTGCCGTTCTGGGAGCTGCCTTCTGAAGCCCCTCCGACCCCTCCGCTGACCTACCGTAACCCGGCCCCCCTGACCCGACTACACCGTAACCCCGCTCAATCGCCCGCTGACCAACTAACTTGACACCGAAACTGACCGACACTCACCCGCCCCTCACACGACACGCACATGCGTTAATAAAGGATAATGATTGATATCATCAATGGTTGTGGATGGACAGTGTATTGACTGTAAGGGGGACAAGGGAGGGCAGGGGATGGGGTTGCGTTTCTTCTTGCTTGCTATACTCCTTGTCTTCGCTTTCTTCATTCGCTTCATTCGCCTTCGCTTCATTTGCATGTTGGTGAGAGATCGAGTTCAGTTGATCACGTTCGACTTCGTGCTTTACATAATTACCAGAGGAGTGAAGAACGAAAGATTGATTGATTTGTAACTATTTTTCTATTCTCTTCCTCCTTTCTCCCTTTCTTCTTGAACTTTGAACTCTTTGAACTGTGTTCTGAACTATAGAATTGGAAAAGAAGAAATCGTATTGACAACAGAAGCCGGATCATTAACAAGAGCATTGAAGATAAGATAAGATCAGGAGGAAGATAACAGTTTATGATGACTGATCAATATTTTAAAGCAATCGCATGGAATCCTCACACTCCCATTGGCGTTTCATTTGAGTATCATCCATCATTTGCTTTATTTTCGTGAACTAAAAAGTCATGCATCTGTAGCAGGCAGCTATAGTAAATATGGTGATAAAAATGTATAGAGGGGTCCTGAACACACACAGAGGAAATTTATGTATCTATTTTTTTCAGCAATGCTCAATAATTTCCAGCAATCGCGTGAAATCCTCGCACGCCCACTCCACTGGTGGCGTTCCATTTCAGTGTCACCGTGTTGCCTGAAAGTGGCAATGTCGATGAATGGATGAATTGGAATTGGATAGGACACAACAGTAAAACAATTAAACCAGAAATCACCAATAATACCTTTCGCCTTCACTTGCATCGCGGTGGGACCCATGTAGCCGTGGAGTCTGGAAAATATTACTTTGAGAAAATTGTTCATGCTGCTTCGTACAGATTATATTTCAATAACTCACGTCATCAACTCGCTTCCGTCCGTGTCATAAATAGTGAGGGAGTCACAACATTGGTTAGACTCGAAGAATACGATGTCGAGTTGGACCTAAAGGTCAAATAAAAGTTTATTTTTGGCATTTAATCTGTTTCTTGAGCTAGCAACCGTAGGCAGATCTACTAAAACAATCAAGAGTTGCTCAAGAAGTGAATGAAGGATGATAATCACGATTCGCAATTCCGCTCACCTTCTTCCCAATATCCGTCTCTCCGATGCGATAGTTGCATAGGGCGGCGCCGCCGGGTGAAGGGAAGGACGGGGAATAGATCTGAATGATTTCTTTATTTGAGATACCGATAAACTGATGGGCAGATCAGGGAAGGGGAATTGAAAATCCCAAAGAATCTTGAAGATCTTTCTCTGAACACTCAACCCTTTTACAGCGTTATCAATAACAGAATGACTAGAACGGCTTTCAAATCTTCATGAGCTGACGAAATGATAAGAATGAGGACAGAATAAATAGACTTACATGATCGCCGGCGTTGTACTGTGCATTGGTAGGACAGCCAGCCTGCTGGGGCGCATCTTCGAGGATTACGGCTGAAAGAAGTTTCTACAACACCGATCTTAGAGTTGGGGGTCTCGATACTAATACGCTATTTGCAACGGCGACCTACCGAGACCTGATCACTTATCGAATTCGCCTGATCAATAACGATTGACTAACCTTTCTTCGTGCAGAAATAGGGCAGATTGCCGCTCACACACTGTTCGCTCACCCACGGGGCTGGAATGGAATTATTATGAACAGCTATCATATTTTCAGGTATTTCTTTCGATTTGTTACACTTCGCCTGTGGTTTTCTCCATTAATCTACTGCTTTGCTGCTTTGTTTTTTATGTGGATGAGTATTAGGATTGACAAAATTTTAACGTAATCCAAAATGAAGGATCAAAAATTGGCTAGTTTCGAATGAGATTCAAGCTGGGTCAGGTGAACTGAGTATCGGTAATTAGCACCCACCAGCCACAGTGTCCGTGGTCATCTTCACGCAGCCGCCCTTGCTGTTGTCGGGTTGGTCTGGAAGTTGTTTAATGAATACATCGAATCGAAATCAGAATCGTTGGAAATTTCTATAGCTATCAGCTAGAAGTGAAACACATTATTTTTCAGCTTCTCTGAATATTTCACGATTACTAAGAGACTATAAAATTTTTGTGTCTGTCTGTCCGTCCGTATGTGGGTGGGTGGGTATGTATGTATGTATGTATGTATGTATGTGGGTATGTATGTCACGCTCCTGAAATTGCTCGAAATCGCCCTTTTCGCTCGTTTCCA
The DNA here is from genome assembly GCA_900490705.1 of Pristionchus arcanus. Classification (NCBI taxonomy): domain Eukaryota; kingdom Metazoa; phylum Nematoda; class Chromadorea; order Rhabditida; family Neodiplogasteridae; genus Pristionchus; species Pristionchus arcanus. The sequence continues at coordinate 89,995 of LS484776.1, read as the reverse complement.
AGCCTAACTCCTTCAGCAAAAGACTT
>LS484776.1:70669-88444 GCA_900490705.1 Pristionchus arcanus | reverse complement strand
TAAAATTGTTATAATATATAAATTATATTTGTTTCTACTTATTATTACCACTCGGATTCTTGGCCTCGCACACGATCCATTCGATGCCGAAGATCGTGTTACCGGAAGCGTTCCACTTGAAAAATCGACAATTAAATTGATCTAAACTTTGAAAATAATATTGTTGACTTCATTTCTCAAAAATATAAGTTTTTTTTTAAATATCCCAAGACCGCGAAATACAATTTCTCGCAATGTCAGTTGAAATGTGTTTCACCGGCCATGTAAACGCTAATGAATTATTCTGACCGTAATAGTCGAACGATCTCGGATGACAAATAAAAATTACTGCACCCGTGAAAATTATGAAAAGGACGGTCAAATAATGATTTTTCAGTCTTTTTCATATAAAAATATTCCTTTTTAAGAGGCTCACAACGTAATCATCCGTCATGAAGAAAAACTCCTTGTTTGCGTTATCGGGAATGCACGGAGACGGGCCTTGATGCGGTTCGTCTGTGAAAATGAAATTCATTTTGTTTTAAGTTGGTTTTCCCTCCATAAAATGAAGGTATCCGTATTCAGATGTGCATTGGTGCAATTGCACAAAAATATCAGCAAATTGAGACGGAGTTTCACAATATGATTCTTAAATTTATAGTATCAACAAATGTTAACTCATTCAAATGCATCCAATACAACTAAACAACCGTTAAAGTTTGTGTACTCCGCAACCGTTCCATCCGGCCACACGTAGTCCTTGCCGTTGCACGTCAGGCCTAAAATTGGTCTTTGATCTCTCAAACTGGATATCAAAGATGAAAGTGCTCACCGATCCAGAACATGAACTTGGTCTCGGCTCCCAATCCCTGCGTCATCTGTCGCGCCATATCGTACACACGCTTGTTGTCCTGTAAATTTTCTCAAATTAAAATTGTTAGATTTTGCTTTTTTGAAGGATTGCCTCAGCCCGATCAACGCTCTCTGATAGCGAAGCTCAATTGTAGAGGCCATGAAACTCAACCCATATTGAACTTCCTGAGTTCTTGGAATGTCTATTGGTGACTCTGTGATTTCAATATGCAAGCGAAAATACCCTGACACGACCGTTTCTTATCTATGGTGACTCTCTGATAATCTGTCTGAGAAAGCTCAAGCTTTCTCACATTTGGCGAAACGAAAAAGCCGAAAACGGACAAACGAATGGCGACAGTTTTCTTTCTGGTAAAGTTTTTCATGTAGAAAAAAAAGAAAAAAAACCTCTTCCGATCTGATAATGGGCGGATGGGCATTGGACTGCTCACACTGCTGCACGGCGTACGAGTGAAATGTCTCCCCGTAGTTCCAGCTCTTAAATAAAATATAATGGTAAACTCCAATAATCAAAAGAAGCTGTCAAAAAGATTAGAATTTTAAGTAGTTTTTTCAGAACTTAAAAAAAAAGATTTTCGAACTACGAGAAGAATGAGCTCAAACCTTGAAACAACGCCCGTCGAACCACGCGTCGAATCCGTAGCCACAGGCGGCGGCTGAACAAATGGTTTCGATTAGGTTTCACAAGGCTCATATAATCTCTACCACTCACTCAAAGTTAATCATTCTAACGATTCCTTTCAATGCTAAAAATAACAATATCGATAACAACTGTACGATACCGAATAAATCAATTCCTCACCCAGCACTGGCAGTGCGAGAATAATTGTGAGCGCGCGCATCTACGACGAGACGAGTGATGATTCAGGGATCAATATGGAGACTTCACGTCTATTTTATCTCTTCAGACACTATGATCGACGAGATATCACACGTTGTGCAGAGACGAACGATTCTGTGATAAGCATAAATATATTTGGGGTCGATAAGATTCCTCAGAGATTGTGAGAAACGCTTTCATCTTGCTTTGAGAGTACTCTCTATCGTTTAGACAGTGCGCGATCAATGGAGAGCTTTATCTGGGACAAAGAGTCTGTAGCTATTCTCTGCTTATCAATTAGTCATAGTGGGCACTATCGTCGGGTCATTTGCGAGCATAGAGTGGAGTCTAGTGCGATCATTCAAATCATGATCTGGAAAATAGATCTCGTCAGCAGAATAAATACATTTAAACTTTTGTGAGGCTACAATCGTATTATCAATATTTCATTTTTAAATTGTTTTTGCTAATTCACCATGCATATTCATCCCTTGATATGTCCCTTGATATAGTTGATATTTGAGTTCGAAAACAATGCACTCACGTTCGTTTGCACTGAGATCATTGAGAATGCGTCCCTATTTAGAGTGAATTAAGTTCCACTTAGATTCCGGGACATCGATCAATGTAATTCGCACGCATCGATATCACAGGGACCAAAACTGTGCCACTAATGTATTGAACAATGTGAGAAAATAGAGTGAGGGCGTGTGGAAATGTGAGATAAGCATCTCTTTGAACTGTGGAAATGTTATGGTCAAGTGTAGAATGCGGAAGATGATCGTTATTTTGACCGCAGGTAAACTATATAGGTGAAACCGAGTTCAGTATCATAAGAGCAGAAAACATGAGTACTAAAGACTATGTTGAAAAAAAAGAGAGAAAAATTACGTAGTGGAGCGAAATCTCGAAGGCCTGCAAGCTTCACATTGGGGAAAGAACCGTGGTGCAACATAATAATGTACTCTTGTGCATTTATTGTAATATTCTACACTCGAGTATGGGCTAAATTAGTAAATACTACAACCCACAGTCTAGCAAGTAGCTGCCCCTTATCGAATAATCACATCTTTGCATGCATTGTTGCTCATTCCAACAAAAAGTAGACCGGCAACATAAGTTCCCATCCTTCGAACTCTACGTGATCCGAGTGGAATGTTGCAGGACAGTCATTTCTATACTCGACTATATAATGCAGTTCTAAAGGTAGTCGTACTATGTCTTGTCCAATATGAAGAGAAATGATCGGTGAGAGTTTTTTCCACCATTTGAACTCTACTGTGATCCATGCGGAATGTACAGTATCAAATATATAGTGGACAAAAGAAAACATCGGACTCTTTTCCAATTTTTGTGTCAATTCCGTTTGATTCTGACTGGCGATATCCATTCTTCTGAATAAAATCACACTGATTCAGTTTCGTCCGAGGCTTTGGTTTTTCATGTTTAAATTTTTGAACAACATTTAAATGTTTCACAAATTATTTCGCTCGCTTCTTGAGATATATTATTCCGGTGCTGAAACTCATTTGAATAACTCAGTATTTAGAGCAATCGAACAATTTCAGGATGAGACTCGCCCTTTTCTCGCTGCTCTTGCCGTTAGCATCGGCTCACAACGGCACAGCTTCCCTTCAACATTTTCAATATGCTCGTGAGTCTATTTTTGAATTATCAACAACAAATTTAGAATATTTATTGACTCTGCATTTTCTTTGCAGAACATTCCCTCCAGCATCACCACTCCCCTGTTCAATACGTACTTCGAGATGACCAAGATGGAAACTGCCTGTTTCAAGGACCTGAAGCAGGCCTACTCGGATGGACTGCTGGCTGGGTTGACTGCAATGGTAATGATTGATCTCAATTGAAAACTCAAATCTTGTAGTGACAAGTTTGAGAACTTTTTAAACATGCGGCGTGGTATTTTGACGTAATAGTTTATGTTAATATTTTATAATTCAGCACTGCCGCTCACTCGATTGCCTGCGTGATGAGAAGATCATGAACGCAACGTACGCGATGAAGAGTTAGTGTTTTACTTATGTTTCACCATTAGCTAATAACTGGTCGGTCTGAAACGTTTCCAGTAGCTCTCTTACTTTCTCTACAACCATAAATTATTCTAATTCTCCTTAGAGGGTGATCATGCACTTATAAGTACGGTTGAAAAATGATGACCATTTTTCGAGTTCCCACAGACCGACCAGCGTGGGGGGAGACAGTACAGAATCAGAACAGTCTCATTTACCATACCAATTTTGCAGTGCTCTCCTCGATCGGTCGTCCTCATTCTCTTGCCATGGACGAACTCGGGCTGACGTACGCGGGAGATCCGAGACTGTGTAGGACTATCAAGGCAAGTTTCCCCCGGAATATTCCATCGCATTATATTTCTCTTCATGATAAATCAGCTCGATGTTGTAGAAAATGGTCGAGAATAGTACCTTTACTATATCTAGTAATGTTTGTGCAATGCTGTAGAACCTTCTGGGATTATTTCGATGTTCCTACTCTCAGTTTTAGGGCCCCTTTCCGACCAAGTACTGCTTCGCGCACGTCTCCGTCGACTACAAGCGCATCGACATCGCATCGTATGGAATTGATGTCAGTTCCTTCCTTATCTCTTTTTTATTGTTTCCAAATCTGTACAGAAACAGAACTGAACAATGTATGCTCTTTGCTTCACAGAAAAATTTAAAGATCATGCTTAATGGACGCTCCGGTTGTTTTTCAATCAAAGTATCCCCTCCCTGCCTTAACCATCGTCTAATTGTCTGTGATGCTGTGCACAAAACAACATAATAAATATTCAATTTAATTTAATTTCCAGCTATCCTACCTGCCCGGTGGCCGCATTCCTGACGTCGTCGATCACTCCACAAACGGCATCGAGGGATGCACGAAAATCGGAGTGACGAACGTGCATGTGGCGTTTTGTATGCCGGCCAGTTGCCAGCATGATAGGGTAAGATTTCATATTTTATTAGCAAGCGCAACCTATTGAACGAGTATGGCGATGCTAAGGGAAGTTACCACGTAAAATGGCACGATAAGAAAGTAGTGAAGTTGTAAAGAATAAGGCAGTAAGGCTGAGTAAGGCACGAACGGCATCGAGGATCGGAGTGACGAATGTGCATGTGGCGTTTTGTATGCCCGCAAGCTGCCAGCATGATAGGGTTGGTTTCCATGCGTCCTTGGACAAATGGCGTAGTTAGAAAACGTAAATTGACCAAGTAACGTCAATTGGGAGTACATCGTCTTATGCGCGCCGGAATGTTGCGGGGTGGATGCTCGAAGTGACGAATCTGCGGCATTTTTCGATCTGTATCAATGGTTTCAATATGTTTCAACGTCTTCAGAAATGCAGAGGAAGCTGCAAGTTGTTGATAGTCGCATCTTCCAGAAGAGAAAATAAAATTAACCACAACATTCAGAGAAATACGGATGACATAACAGATAAAAGAGAGCATACATGAAGACAGTAAATTCTTTCAGGACCTTGGTCGCATCCTACACGAGGCGACCAATGGCACTGCAACCCTCTGCGATATCTCCTGCGAGGGACCGAGAGTGGAGGAGAAGAGTCCGTTCTTTTACTTTTTCAAGTGAGTTTCTCTCTACTTCAATCCCCCCTTTGACGGCCCGGATATGTTTCACTGACCCCAGAAAGGTAGTCGAAAAAGCACGATTCTAATGATTTCGTTGGTCCATGTATAAAAAGCTGAGTACGATTAAAATCTTGATGACTTTCAGCACTATCCTCATCGCTCTTGTCTCCATCGCGATGATCTCCTCAGCACTTGACTACTGGGCAGCGAGTGCGGGAAGAGAGGCGGAGTTGAAGGGAAATACGAGTAAGCGGCATGTATTCTGTTTCTTCATTTATGCACATATTTATGGGTGCGCAGCTGACATGTAACTATTTTCTCGGTACCATATTTTCTAGAACATTTTTCTTGCAACCACTATACTGGAACGTTTTACGTTAGAATCTCGCTCTGAGAACTTCTTTTTCGGAACTTCCATCTCGGAACTTCTCGGAAAATAGTTACATCTATTTATGTCGTAGTTTAATTATTATTTTTTCGGAACTAGGTGGGAAATAAAAAATCGGTATTGGGCAACGAGTTCACTTCGGAAACTAAAGAGCCACACTTTTTCTGTGCGCATTGGAGAGAGTCGATGATAAGGTCAGTCCAAAAAACCTCGGACAAAATCAGCCGAGTGCAAGAAATCAAAACAATACTAACAATGCACTGGAGTACAGAGTTCCCGAGATGAATTCATCACGGAATGTGATCAACTTAAATGTTTGCGCCCCGAAAATTGAATAGCAGATTATCAACATTATAAATAATAATATTAATTGCAGGATGGCGCGTGCTCTTGTCTTTCTCCATTCCACGCAATACATTGGCCATCTTTTCCATTAAACAGGTAAATGCTGACACGCCACAGCACTGATCACTGATCAATGATCAGTTCAATAAAGCTTATTTATTGAAGGACCCAAACGCGATTCAATGCCTCGATGCAATCCGATGCATCAGCTTCACTTGGGTCGCGGCGCTTCATAGCAATATTTACACGACTGATGGAGGTACGAAGGCTGCCGCTACTGTGTTTAGGAAATGGAATAAAATTATTGTGTCAACATCTTGCTGATTCAATCATTTAGAGTAAAAATGTGTGAGAATAATTTGTTCTTGACTCGATTTTAACACTGCACATAGTCTCACATTCCAGACAATTCCCTGCAATACATTCGCGAAGCAGACTACTTCTTCTCCGATATCATGCTCAATTCGTACACATCTGTGGACACTTTCTTCCTCATTTCTTATCTTCAACGAATTAAAAAAAACAGAAAATTTTGGCAAACACTTCAGACAATTCACTGCAATACATTCGCGAAGCAGACTACTTCTTCTCCGATATCATGCTCAATTCGTACACATCTGTGGACACTTTCTTCCTCATTTCGGGGCTGCTTGTTTCATTCTCGTTTTTCAAGGTAAACACATTTCTAAGGGTCAATTTATTAACTGTAAAACTACAAGCTATCGTTTATAAATTTCAGAGAATGCACAAGAACCCTGAAGAGGCGTACGACCGATCAAAGTGGATCAAGCACTACGTTCATCGATGGATCAGGTGAATAATGAATCGAGAGCGAAATAAAGCTCTGAATTGAATACAAATTTACATGACAGTGAAGTGTATTTTGAAATTTTACAAATTTGTATGTTGATCGTTCTAGGGAGTCAACTGATCTGACAGCCCCAATTTCAGACTCACGCCAGCCTACATGCTCTTCATAGCCTTCTACATTGCGTGGACGCCGAGAATGCACGGGGTGTGGGCGGCTGGAACTATTCAGGTACAACGTTATGATAAGATTGTATAAGAATACGAACTTGTTATGTTTTCCTTGACGATTTTTCGATCGAACTGTGAAAAAAAATCAAATATGGCATTTGTCATGATGAACATCTACTCGAAGTAGGGTAGCAAATATCGTAGAAACAATATCTAATGAGGAATTTTTTAATCTATTTTGATATTTTCGCTCAGAACGTCACGAACTGAAGATTCAAGATCATAGAAAATTCCAGAACTCGACAGCGTTCATCGAAAACTGCGAGAATACGTGGTGGATGAATGCACTATACGTGAACAACATCAACAGCGTCGTGGACATGGTAATCATTTTACCATTATTAGGACACGTTTGGTATCGACCAAAAATTAGGACTACCAACTCTATTCACCGTTTTAAATTTTGAATGCACGTATTCAATATTATTGTTTCAATCAGCTATTTCAGTGTTACGGCGTTTCGTGGTTCCTCGCAGTCGACATGCAGTTGTACTGGATAGCGCCCATCTTCCTCATCGCTATCTTTTATTCATGTGAGCGAACGGGCTCCTGTCTCATTTATACGAGCTAATGCAAAAATTCTTGACGGTAGCTTTCAATTCAGTTGAAAAGTCGAATCCGAAGTTGATGTTTTGGTTATGTTTCACCGCCTGAACAACGTTATCGTGAAACGGGAGACTTCAATTTATCGTGCATGGTCGTTGCAACAAAAAAAACTGTATTTAATGAGTCGAGGACCAACTTTGCATACATTAACACCGTAATGAATTCTCCAATTCATTCAGGGCGAACCGGTCTCCTGGCGATTCTCGGCGGTGTCTTCTTCTCCATGTTAACGATCATCTTCCTCACAGCACACTATGATCTGCCATCACTACCGATCATAGCGAAGGATCCGGGGAAGTGAGGGTCTAAAATAATAATACAACCACTGATTCAATTATTATCTGAAATAGCGTGCGCTTTGTCCTGGGATTACTGCCAATTTGGCCCATGTTTGTGACGATGGGATAAATTTTTTTATATGGCAATTTTACGGTCCATTGAAACGAAATTATGCGGAGTAAAGCAATGATTGAAATTATATTAAATTTGCAGTCTCGAGTACACTGATCTCATCTACATGAAGCCCTGGACACGATGCATTCCCTATCTAGCAGGTTAATTCATTTATATTCAATTTTTTCTCATTTTTTGCCAATCTGTTTTGGGTATTCTATATAAAAGGGGAGTATAAATGAAAATATAATTAACAATTATCAGGAATTCTCTGTGGCTACTTGATCGTGCAAGTGCGTGAGAAAACCATCGTTCTGAGGAAGCCGCAAACGGTATCTTACTTATTGGAAGCTGATCTCTTACTAGCTCATCTTGACCCACTTCATGCTCAGAGCAATGCCAAAAAAAATTGCTTGTTCTCCGCAACAATGATTGACGCAGCTTTTGTCAATGATTAAATTGCAGTGGATGATCCTCGTTTCCTGGCTGATAGCTGCCGCCCTCGCACTCACAGTCGTCTTTGCTGTGTACGATTACGTGCGAGGTGCGCTTTTTGCTTTCCAGATTGAAATTTGAATTTGAGCCTTCGAAACGACACTGAATCTTTGAATACGTTTCATGACTGCGTAAAATAGAATCAACTTCCTTGACTTCAATCTCTTCAGGATTCCTCGTTGAAAAAAATATCCGATAACCACAATTCAGGCGCATCTGATTGGTCGATCGCCACACGCGCACTCTACGGATGCTTTGCTCGGATTGGATGGTTAGTAGCGAATTATGAACTGGAAGTCTTGATTTTCCACTTTCTCGTCCATACATGACTGATATTTTGAACTAATTGTAAAAACAAATCCAATAATAAATTTGCAGGTCCATCGCGATAGGCTGGGTGATTCTAGCGTGCACTTTTGGATGGGCAGGTGAATGCCTTGTTTTCCCATGGTTTCATGACCCGGAATCGTTAAATATACCAAATTATTCATTGGCTCATTCCCTGCTATTCACTCCTTCACTCTAAAGTTCACCTACAATTCGATAACTCTATAATCCAGTCTGAAATTCTCTCAGGTCCCGTCTCTACAATCCTCTCGCATCCACTGTGGTACCCGCTCGGCCGGCTGTCCTACTGCATGTTCCTCACGCATTGGTAAGTTTTCGATTATTTATAGCTCAAAACAGTTCGCGCCGTTATTTGTTGTATCTTCTTTATAGTAGGTCATGCGACTAAGGATATGGAAAAAAATAATGTTAACCATGACTCTTATTGCTTATTGACACACACCACACGTCAGGGGACTAATTATGATGGCTATACTTACCGTACAAACGGACTTTTTTTGCTACAAGATGCAGAAAAACGCAACTTTTCTGCGAAAAAGTGCGAAAGTCTGGCATTTCGTGAATATTTGACCAATCGGGCTGAATTTTGGAATTTAAGGGTTTCTAACGAATGCCTACAGGGCACAACATAATAGAAGTCGAAAAAATATTTGGAAGGTACCGTAATCGATATTGCAATGGTGGTGTAAATTTTCGTGGTGTGTACTGTAGTTTGGTTTTTTGTGCACTTGTGAATATTTTTAATTGCCTTTTAAAAATATTTTTTTCATTTCTAAAAAAAATTTTTTTAAATATTTTTCTCGCTTCCATTCTCTCAGTTGTTCAAGCGATGGTAGCACTCATTTGCATATTTCAGTGGTTCAGCTAGTGATCCGTGTATCGTTCCTTTCACCCTGTTGGCCGCAGTCACAAATGGAATAGAAAATGAGCGAAAAAATAATTTTTAAAATGAAAAAAATTATTTTAAAAAAGGCAATTAAAAATATTCACATGTGCACAAAAAACCAAACTACAGTACACACCACGAAAATTTACACCACCATTGCATTATCGATTACGGTACCTTCCAAATATTTTTTCGACTTCTATTATGTTGTGCCCTGTAGGCATTCGTTAGAAACCCTTAAATTCCAAAATTCAGCCCGATTGGTCAAATATTCACGAAATGCCAGACTTTCGCACTTTTTCGCAGAAAAGTTGCGTTTTTCTGCATCTTGTAGCAAAAAAGTCCGTTTGTACGGTATTTCGCAAGGTTCACAGGTTCCTCATTCATCTCCTCCTCGACGGGGACGATCGACCCGCGCACTTCGTGTCCCTCTGGCATACGGTACGGAAAATGGGTCAACGTCTAATTCTTTCAGATTTATTTCCATTATTCGTTATATTGTTTATTTTTCCTATCGACCATGAACTCACTATACGCACAGAGCACGAGAATGAATATTATGTACGTGAAACGTATTCCAGGTATCTTGTGGTGGAACAACTTAGATGAAAATAAGAAATTCTTGTCTAATTGGTCTACTAATAGTTTCACTTTTTTAATATTAATAGTTTCACTTTTAAACGGTTCACGAACTGCTAAAAGAGCTCAATTATAAGCAATAAAAATTTCCTGAAACATATCCCAGCCGCATATTCATATTCCTTTGTGAAACGATAAACTAAATTTCAGTACCTCACCGTAACCGTGCCCGTCGTCTTCCTCAGCTTCATTGCTGCATACATGTGGAGTTGTCTGGTGGAGATTCCATTCGGCAAAATTGAGGGTGAGTTTCGAATTTAATTCTCGAAATAAAATTATAGACGTGTGCTGTGCTATTCTACCACTTTTCTTTAGGAATCGTCATGGACAAAATCAGCCGTCCGAAGGTCCACGATAAGAGCTCCGAGCCGAGAATAGCTGCAGGTATGATGGTTTTTAGCGATGGAAAAGGGCACGCGCATCTTCGATATTTGATTTGAGACAATTCAAAACAAGAGGGCCGTGGGCCGAATATAATTAATTAAATTCAGACAATTAATACTAAATTTGCAGCAGCTTGGACAAACGGGATTGACGCTGGAAGCAAGCAGAACGATTCATCAGTAATCACGACAATCGAAGTAAATAATCAACGAGTTTATTGATCGCCAATTCTTTATTTGAATTCATTTCAATACTCATTATAAAGTTCGTTAAATTCAAGCAACAAATCGTAAACAATTATTTGGGAACATTTCCATTAGTTGTTGAATGTTGAGTCTGCACTGCTTTCTTATCCGATAATCCTCGTTGAGCAATGCGCTCCAGAACGATTCCTATAAATATTGTTTGTTGAATTATTGAACTCGGTTTACTGGTAGCGCTTTAGCTCCTACAACAACAAAATCACATTGTTTTCCTCAATGGCATGATCGTATCGACGAGAGAGCATTGCCAAAACTATAGCAAATAGAACCTTCAATATGGGCACACGGCAGTTCCACGAGACAGCTCCACACGTAGGCGAATACGTAGCTCAAGAACACGACTGGAATCGTGACGGTGAGGTACTGCAAAACTAAAGATTGGCGCCTATAGTCATTGATCTTCTGATTATAAATTAGATAGGACTCTGTCGGCGCTGATATGAATGGTTACCGTGTGCCAGAGCGAGACGAAGTGTGCAGGTTGATCTCCTCCATTCATTAGCAGATGCATCATGAACCTTCAATTTGTGTTGTCCGTTTAAAAGTTGGGCGTATCCAAAAATAATAATTACCAATGACAAAGAAAGGCGCAATACGATAAGCGGCCGAGCGGATACCATAATGGGTGAGAAAGGATGGATGAGACTGGTCCTCAACAATAATATTGTCAACGTAAGACTCGCTCTGAATACTAACCTGCCCAACCGAGGATGACCCACCCGACAGCAGCTGACCTGAGAATATCGTTTTCACGCAGACCAAGCAGCTTCACGTTTCTCACTGTAATTATATTCTCATAACACTGACCATCCAACGTGAGCAAAGCAGCTGTAGAGCGAGCGAGTGGCGACGCTCCAGTCAGCAGTGCCTGAAGATGAATGCTCGAATTGCTCTCTCATTTCGCGTTGCCTGGGTCCACGATAAGTATTTTTCTAGCGGAATTGTTCTTCTCACATTGCCATATTCCTTTTGGTCCTACAATTGGCCATCTACTGAAACTTATTCAATCACGAATAGTCTTTTGCGAACATTTTCCGCACTTCTCGGTTCCCAATAGTCTCTAGCCTGTTAGAGACGGAACGGGAGAGCATGCGAAACTAGGGGTGCGGGAAAGTTTATGTATTCCCCAGTAGGTCTCACCTCTCACATAGTCGTACACGATGAAGACGACTGTCACAGCGAGAATCGTGGATACCAACCAGCCGAGAATTCTGAGCCACTGAAAATATATGATTGATTGATTCCCCGGGCTCCGTAAGAAGTGTAGCAATGAATTGTCTCATCATACGTTATTACGAAGAAAAACGAGGACAAAAAATATAATAAAAGAGTTTACCGTTTTCGACGTCCAAATAGCGATCGCCCCATTGCGCACTTGTGCTATCACGTATCCACATATGATTCCGACGAGGTACGGAGTGAGCCGAGTCCATGGCTTCATGTAGATTAGATTCGTGTAGGCGAGACTGTAATTTTATGTTTTACAGGAAATTTCTATACGATAATTTTCGAGTTTGGCTTTTTTTATTAGAATTTTTTTTTAGTTTAACAACGAAGAATTAAATTCGGTATGTTTCACAGTTACTTTAGGTACTCTGTAGTGCCTAGCTATTCGATTGGGTCCAGATTCCGGAGAGAGAACAGCTCGACATTATTCTCTTACTTTCCAACAGACTTCGCTGTTGTCGTCATCACTGGTAGATCGTAGTGGGCAGTCAGGAAAATGATAGCGAAGAATGAAAGAAGGGCGCCGCCGAGCATTGCGAGTATTCCGGATTTACCTGAAATGTAGCTAATTTTAAGCAGTGGTTCAGCAAAAAATAGGCGTTTCTTGCGAAAAAATTGGCCTTACGCGAATAAAATATAGCGATGAGAAAGATGGGCGCGATCCAGTACAGCTGCATGTCCACTGCCAAGAACCATGAGATTGGATAGCACTGGAAGTATGCATATTTTCGATCAGAAAATAAATGTTCACAACATGATTAGCATCTTACTTTCTTATTTGTTTTCACAAAAAGCATGGATTGTAGTGAATTTTCTAACCGGTAGACTCGCAGAAGCTTTGGCCACGTAGTATTGTATTGCAAACGGTCAACAATTACCATTGCAGTCACATCCACAAAGTTACTGATGTAGAGCGCGTTCATCCACCAGTTGTTCACACAGTTTTCCACGAACAGGGTTGAGTTCTTAAACAATCTTTCATTATTTTGCTTTCATTACTGTAAAATACCTGAGCAGTACTGATTGCCCAAGCGCCGTGTAGCTGCGGCGTCCAAGCGATGTAGAAGGCGATGAAGAGCAGGTAGGCTGGGGTGAGTCTGCGATAAACATTAGAAGGAACGAATTTGTGAGCGCTAACTAACAATAAGCCAAGTAATCCTAATTTCAAAATTGAACATTGCCAATATTTAAAATCTTATAACGATTGTTATCCCTGTACCTGATCCATCGATGGACATAATACTTCACCCAATAAGCCTGAGTGTAAGCGGATGATGAGTTCACGTGCATCTTCTGGAATAATGGAAAAGAGAAGTAAGTTTTTTAAATAGGCGATCATCCAGTCATTCCCTACGGCACACTCCTAATTTCTTATCAACTTTCTGAAACATATTCGAACAACGGAAATCGAATGGCGTGATGGTCTGATGTAATCATTCAGGTGAATCCCCTATGTTTTCATCATTGGGCACTTGCAGATTACAATATCACCTTGAAGAAGGAGTGGGACACGAGCAGTCCTGAGATGAGGAAGAACGTGTCCACAGAAGGGTATGCATTGAGGAAGATGGAGGAGAAGAAGTAGTCCGACTCACGGAGGTATTGGAGGCCGTTGTCTGCATAAAAATGATCTCGCGGCTATAATGCCATCTTTCTATTGCCAAATTTTCTCCTCAACCGGCTAGGGCAGGTGTTGGAAGATGAACAAAGTAGAATGCCGAGACCCAAGCAACTTCGAACCATAATAGACCGATTACCGTATTACCTCCATCAGCAGCGAACACATCACTGTGCAGGGCTGCCACCCAGGTGAAGCTGATGAATCGAATGGCGTCAAGGCAGGGAATAGACTGAATTTACCGCTTAAAGAAGGTGTCCCACGAATATCTGGCTAACTGAGTTCTCGACGTGAAGTGGGTGGTCGTGGCTACCCGATTACACTTTCGAAACTCCCAGGTCACCATTTTTCGTTTGAACTGAGTTATGATCAATTGGCTGCGTGCCAAGTGGCCCTGAAAAGCAGGCAACGAGCGAGAGAGCGTGCGGAATGAGGAGAGCGTCCCTCTCATTCCTCACTTTGCATAATCGCTTGCGCGATTCGTGGGATGCCTTCTTTAATGTGTTGACGCGAGATAAAAGGATAGAGCATCCGTACCTGCGCATCCTTTTGCAAAGAAAATATCCTTGCTGTGTTGCGCGGAATGGAGAACGCCATGAGCACGCGCCAACCTAAAACAAATGTTGTATATTCTTTTTTGATTTTTTTCCAATTTGCTCGATCATCTTCGTCATTTCTGACTTGTTCTGTCCTTCAGCTTCTCCTCCCTCATCACACTTGTCGCCCAGAAGTCCAGAACGGAAGCGATTGCAGCAATGGAGAGGAGAGCAACGAGAGTTGCGCTGTGATTATGCTCGGCTTGTGGATCATTTTCTTCAATTTTAATTTTTTAGGCAGACTTCCACAGAACAATTGAAAAGATTACTTCTGCCCAACAATAAGTTCACGGTGAAACATATTCCAACTCAAACTGGATCTGAATTCGTACTGAAATACAATCTGCAGCTGACTTGAACGAGTAGAAGAACACGTTTTTCTTCTTCTTCGGTCCCTCGCAAGAGATCTCGCAGAGACGAGCAGTGCCGTTGGTCGCATGGGCAAGGATTCGGTCGAGGTCCTGATTAGGGACGTATTTAGTCAAACACAATATCTAGAGTGCTAAAAGTCGTCCAAGAGAAATCGTCCCCTCTAACCCGCCATATAAATCAAGTGTCTTATTACTTTATCATTCTGACAGCTGGATGGCAGACAAAGAGCGATCCGAGCATTGCTTACACCCATCATTCGAGAGCAGCTGCCGTCTGAATTAGAGCTTCCATGGAAAGGAATATGTCTCTTCATTCTTCGCATTCTCTCACTGATCAGAATAGAAAAATAGACTCGAAATGATTTATTCTTCAACCGTCATGCACGAGTTAGAAAAAAATATTTTAGCATTTTGCAGAAAACGGAATGTCAAAAATATTTTGGCGCAATAAATTCACCTGTCGTTTTTCCGTCCTCGACATCCGGAATCTTTCCACCCGGAAGATGAGCTGTCAACTGGAATCATTGGTCGTACCAGGCATGAGAAATTTAAAACAAAAAATTCAAAACGCACATCAAAACCATAGGAAGCCAAATCAATTCTGCGCCAGTCAACGTGGACGTGGGCAAAGCAGTACTTAGTTGGGAAGGGACCCTGAAAAACGGACCTCGTTGCAAGAAATGGGATTTTCTTTTTTGCCCTTTCTTATCGATAACTGAGCTTACCTCGATACTTCTACACAGATGCGCATCGCCAGCCCACGTGAGCGAGAGCTCATCGAGATCGAGCGAGTGCGGGTGACCGGTTGAAGCGAGCACTGTGAAATTAAAATGGAAGATATGATAAAGATTTGGGAAACTTCTGGAGTGATAATTTTACGATTTTCCCTCCACTTTTTAAGATGCTCAATGTGAAAAATATTTCAGACAAAGTAATAATGGAACGAACTTTTCATCGAATAGGTAGCATTCACAATCTTCTCGTCGTAGATGCAATCAAGCGTCCGGCATTTCTAAAATATTTTCTTAGCACTTGTGGCCTCATGAATAGGGCTGTCAGGGTGAAGAATCGGTCTCCTCATTCCGCGTACTCTCTCGTCACTCTGATCAGTGAGAGACTACTCATGAGGCTGTTTGTTGTCTTATTGCAGTGCTGCTTTTCAAGTTTAATTTCCCAAAATAGCTCCTACCTGTGCAGTCAATACTGCTATCAGAGCATCGGTATAGGCCCTCTTGATATCTTTGAAGCAGGGTGTGTCCAGTGACGTCACTTCGAAGTACGTCTTGATTACGGTATCCTGAATTCTTGATCGAACTAAAAAAAAAACGATTCGTATTCTCGGTTAGAGTAATCCATGTCTTTCTATAATGAAGTGATAACTTTGGCCTACTGTGTACTCGTTCATAACTAAATAATGAAAGGTAACTCACGAAAACGTTGAATCCCTGGACTGTTGTAATCAGCGGTAGAAGACTGATCAAAGTGACTATTCTCATTCTGAAAATTGACTTTTCGAAGACGTCAAATTGTATTAATTTGACAGGAAAACGTAATTAACTCCGGAACGTATATTTTGTGTGGAACAACAGAACCAAAACGGAAGAATGTGCGGGTAATCCTTGGTTCGTTATCAACCACACACACGACACAGGGGCAAATGCAGTCGGTCGGTGCCGAAAACATTTCAATCTGAATAATTTCTGAAAGTAATGATCGTGTTGTTTTGAAGTGCACCAATACTTCGAAAAAATGAATGATCTCTTATAGAATTTCTCACTGATCAGCAAATAAACTTGTACGTGGTATGATATTTGCATCTTTTGTATAACACGCGTGTCACGTAAGAATCGAATAATCTTGTGCACATTGAAAATAAGGAAATGAGTTCAAAGAAGGAGTGAACTCAATATTTTCGGGCATATTCTAACGTCATAGGTCGATAGTATCCGTAATCCACATTCAGTGAGAAATTTATCAATTGATCTATCATAATTATTTAACAATCGGTTTATGTTTCCATCGAGTTTCGATATTCTCAGGCGAGAGGGAAGACAATGTAGTAATGACAAGACGATGAGACGGCTGAACGGGATCAATTGAAGAGTTATCAATCAAAATAGGAGAGAAAACATTACATTGATCTGTCTTCTAGAGACTGCTTAATGTTGGTACAAATAGCGTACGTTTATCTTTGCTCTTCACGATGGGTTTTCCGCTTAGATTTCCCGATGTTACCGTGACAGCTACGCGAACGGCATCTGCCTAGAATTAAGAGCATTGTTTAGAACTAGAGATGAATAAGGATATACCTTGATGGAAGCATTCAGCAAATCGACGTAAACCGTCTGCGAGAGGTGAGAAGGAAGGGACTCGGATGGTGGGTAGCCGATTTTGATGCACACTCTATGAAGATGTGACGATGTTTCCGGAACGAGAGGATAGGAGCCCGTTCGTCTAAGAGTCGGACAAAGGCTGGCACAGTCAACAAAGTTCGATTTTGTGAAACTGAGGGGTTTGGGCTTCTCAAGGGTGCTGAAGACGATGGGCATAATAATTTTGCTCATAGACGGCCTGTTGGCTCCAGACGACGTCACGTTGAAATCAGTTTCCCCTCATTTTCTCATCTCCCTGAAGAGCTAATTTTCTGAAAATAAGGTTGCCCAGCCAGAATTTGTTGCTGATCACGTCTGTCTACTTCATTTTCCATGAATATGTTTCATAATGGCTAAAATGGTATTTTTTGATAGAGCGCGTAGGGACCTTAGCAACCGACATAGATCAAACCGGCATGAGAAGAGGATTTTAAATCTATATTTTGAGCCAAAATGAACAACATAGTTTTGAGTTATACAAAATAATGTAGGTCTTCATGTTAGTGAATTTCCAACTGTTTTC
>LS484776.1:34584-69827 GCA_900490705.1 Pristionchus arcanus | reverse complement strand
GAAAACAGTTGGAAATTCACTAACATGAAGACCTACATTATTTTGTATAACTCAAAACTATGTTGTTCATTTTGGCTCAAAATATAGATTTAAAATCCTCTTCTCATGCCGGTTTGATCTATGTCGGTTGCTAAGGTCCCTACGCGCTCTATCAAAAAATACCATTTTAGCCATTATGAAACATATTCATGGAAAATGAAGTAGACAGACGTGATCAGCAACAAATTCTGGCTGGGCAACCTTATTTTCAGAAAATTAGCTCTTCAGGGAGATGAGAAAATGAGGGGAAACTGATTTCAACGTGACGTCGTCTGGAGCCAATAGGCCGTCTATGAGCAAAATTATTATGCCCATCGTCTTCAGCACCCTTGAGAAGCCCAAACCCCTGAGTTTCACAAAATCGAACTTTTTTGACTGTGCCAGATATCTCGGGATTTGTCCGATTCTTACGCAAACGGGCTCATAGATTGTTCCATTTTAATGCGCTTGAAAGTCTTGTTGAGACAGGGTAGGTGCCTTAATAATTGAGATTAGATGAAACAAAAATAGCGACAACTAGAAGTGCGAAGGAGTATCATTGTTTTTCTCGAAAAGTCGGAAGAAATATTAGAAGAACAGAGAATGCAAAATAACAAAGCATTGTTAGAACACGATGTGGACCACACACACACGCTTCGACCTCTCCCTTCTCTCTCCTCCTTCGCTCCACGCCTCCCACTTGACAGTGCAACAAAGAAGACCGACATGATCCATCACCCTTGGCGGGATTAGGGTAGGCTCTCGAGAGGCAATGAGCCTTCCATCGTAGAGATGACAGCTGGGGGTCAAGCTGGATCAGTATTCCGTCTTCTGAGAATGGTATGATACAGTGGAAGAAAGCAATGGAATCTGACTCAGAGAATTATCTGAGCAGAGTTTTTTAATCGTGTGTGCGATCACTGAGTGTCAATGAAAAGGTGACAACTAGGGTCAAGCCGGGTCGATTATCTGTCCCTTTAGGTATCAAGGATCGCATTCTCTGTATCTGCAACCTCACTGGATCGAATGAAGTATTGAAAAAAAATTGAGTACGTGCACAACAGTTTATCACAATTTTTAGGGGTTATCGTCGATAGAGACTGGCATTGATTATTCGGGCGATAAGGCCCGCGACATAGAGGTAGTCTGATTTCTCCACCGCTTTCCTTACTCGGAATCATCTCTGAATTTCGATTGCGTTCTGCAAGAAAACTGGCAAGGAATCGTATCAGGTTCGATGATACATTCCATTTTGAAATCGTATTCTGAGGTTCGCGATTACCCGTCTGCGGAAAGATTTGATAATTTATTATTATAGTGTAGTGAAAACAACCTGCCTAGATCAGATCTTCGGGCTGATGTTGTTTAATTTAACATCTACGAAGCAGGGTAGATGCCTGAAACGAAGCAAGTTCTAGGTGGCGCGAGAGAGTGGGGAAACAGAGAAGAGAAATGTTCGCGGATGCAACGGGAATGTGTGAGCGAATAGAGCGAGAGAGAGAGAGAGGGAGATTTCCTCATAAATGCTACAATAAATGCCACGTTTCTATTGATCATCGCTTTGTGCAAGAAAAAGAGCAATTGAGAAAAAAATGCTTTTGAATCTGCAGAATCACTGCCTTGTTTCATTTTGAAAAATCAACACCACCCGTTTGTTTGTTTTTGTATGTCATGTCTTTGACTTGGAGAAAATGATGACGATGAACATTAATTCGATAGAAATAATCTTTATTACACAAGGTTCCTACTTCTTAGCCTTGAAGGGCGACTCTCTGGGGGCTTTGGCCATTGGATTCCTCTTCTCGCCCGAATTTTGCGTCGAAAGGGCCGTTGCTGAATTGGACGGCTTGGCCAGTGGATTCGCCTTGGTCGGAGTGGCGATTGTGATAGCAGTCTGTCGAGTATTAGGTATTGGAACCGGAGAAGCTGTTGCAGGTCCTGGTGGTGGATAACTCGAAGGAGTCATTTGTGGAGCAGCAGAAGGCTGCTTAGTCGACGGTGACATGGTGATGGCTGTTTGTCGAGGAGGAGGGACTGGAGAGGGAGAAGGTGCTGAAGGTGGTTCAGTTCCCGAAGGGATCTTCAGACCTGCTGGTGTTGTTGGGGCTGCACCAGCAGGCGATGGAGAGATGGTGATTGCAGTCTGTTGTCTGGGAGGAGGCACTGGGGCCGGCGTCCTAGCTGCTGGAGCTGCTTGGTGTAGTAGAGGAGTCTTAGGAGCAGCAGGGACGGGAAGTGGAGCCGGAGTTCGGGGTACTGCAGGTGGGAGATGAGGAGGAGGAGTCTTCGGTGCTGCAGAAACAACGGGAGCTGCCGGTGATGCATTAGGAAGCCGAGACGGCGTCGGTGGAGCTTCACGTGCAACTGATGGAGGTGCCTGAATTGAGGCCGGAGCCTTCGATACTGCGCTGGTTGCACGTGGTGGTGGACGAGGGGACGGGGCTTTCGTTGCAGCGGGAGATGCAGCTGGCGAGGATACAGAAGGCTTAGGTGATTTAGCCACTGGCTCAGGCGGTACATTAGATGAGGTCATAGAAGCGGTAGGTGGTTGGGAAGGAGTCTTTGGTGCTCCATCAGGATTTGAAGCTGCTGGGAATAACGCTCGAGTCGGCGGGGTCTTGGGCGCAGCAGCTGCAGCCATTGTCGCCAGTGGTTCAGCCTGAGGTGCCGGTTCAGGAGCCATGGATGGTGTCGAGGCAGAAGAGACTGTCACAGCTTCAGGGGCAACAGATGGAGGCTGTGGAGTCCTCGGCACTTCAGGGAGTACAGGCGGTGGAGGTGGTAGAGCTTCTGGCGCCGTAGCATCAGAAGCATCTTCTATGCCACGCGCTGTAACTTCCGCATAAGTCTCTCTTCGATCAGTTGTTGTAGTTGCAGGTGGAGCTGCATGCGCTGCAGGGCCTAGAGTTCGGATGTACATGTCCGCGTTATCTTCTGGTTTCTTATCATCCGCTTTCACTGGTTCCGACGACTCTGCAGCGCCCTTTTTCTTCTTTTTGGATTCCGATGACTCAGGTGAAGAAGGCTCTTCTTTCTTCGAAATAGCGAAGGAGAAAGCTGTCTGTCTGGGAGCAGGAACTGGAGAAGGAGAAGGTGCTGCAGGTCTCCTGGAGGAAATGACGAAGGTGCCAGAGTGTTTGGTTGAGCTGGTGCAGTTGGAACTGCAGTAGGAGGCGGCTTTGGTGATGGCGATATGGTGATTGCAGTCTGTTGTCTGGGAGGAGGCATTGGGGGTGCTGTTCCGGATGGTGTATGTCCCAAAGGAAGTGGAGCTGCAGCTGGCTGCATAGGCGACGGGGACATGGTGATGGCTGTCTGGCGTCCATCTGCAGGCGGCATGGATACTGAAGGCGCGTCTGCCGAAGGGGGCGGAGTGCTGTGTGGAGCAGCTTTAGTAATAGGCTGCGTGGTCGGCGAGGGCAATGCAACGACAGTATGGCGTCGAGAAGGCGGCACTGGGGCCGGCGTCCTGGCTGCGGGAGCTGCTTGATGTAGTAGAGGAGTCTTAGGAGCAGCAGGGACGGGAAGTGGTGCCGGAGTTCTCGGTGCTGCAGGTGGAAGATGAGAAGGAGGAGTGTTTGGGGTTGCAGCAGCTACGGGAGCTGCCGGTGATGCATCAGGAAGCCGAGACAGCGTCGCTGGAGCTTGACTTGCAGCTGAAGGAGGTGCCGGAGCCTTCGATACTGCGCTGGTTGCACGAGGTGGTGGACGAGGCGACGGAGCTTTCGTTGCAGCAGCAGAAGAAGGTGGAGGTGGTCTTGGCGACTTAGGAGCCATTGGCTCAGGCGGAAGATGAGGTGAGGCCATTGAAGCTGTCGATGGTTGGGAAGGAGTCTTTGGTGCTCCATCAGGATTTGAAGCTGCTGGGAACAGCGCTCGAGTGGGCGGGGTCTTGGGCCCAGCTGCTGCAGCCAGTGTCGCCAGTGGTTCAGCCTGAGGTGCCGGTTCAGGAGCCATGGATGGTGTCGAGACAGAAGAGGCTGTCACAGCTTCAGGGGCTGCAGGTGGAGGCTGTGGAGTCTTTGGGACTTCAGGGAGTACAGGCGGCGGAGGTGGTAGAGCTTCTGGCGGTGCAGCTTCAGAAGCAACTTCTATTCCACGCGCTGTCACTTCCGCATAAGTCTCTCTTTCTTCAAGAGTTGTTGCAGGAGGAGCTGCAGGAGCTGCAGGTGCTGCAGGGCCTAGAGTTCGGATGTACATGTCCGCGTTATCTTCCGGCTTTTGATTTTCCGGCTTTAGTAATTCGGCAGGCTCTACATGGACTTTCTTCTTCTTTTCCGAGTTATCAGCTGACGACGACTCCTCTTTATTCTGGTCCTGAAATTATTACAGTTATCTGCAAGAATAAAGAAGTTGTCTAATCAATCATCCTATTCTTCCGACGATCTAAGATACTGATTCTTCACAGTCCTAATTACGATATTTTCAATGACTCGAGGATTTATTTATTTATTTTATATGTCTTAGATATTGTCAAGGATTTACAGTGTCTTTCTTCTCTTTCTTGTCTTTCTTCTCCGTCTTCTTCTCCTCTTTTCCTTCCTTCTTCTCGTCCTTCGTTGGTCTGGAATAGCACTGTCACGATTGTAGAACGATGGCTTCGCTCGACTTTTATGCCCTCATAGTCCACCAACAACCTCCTCTCGAAATATGAACCGCTGTCTCTTCAGCACTCCTCTCGTCACTCGAGTGGGCGAGAGAGAGTACGTTATGTAGATGCAACTACACTTCTACATCGCCTGACACCCCTACAGCTCCACTTACTCGAGTTTAGGGGTAATCTCTGCACTCGGTGCCTTCTTCCTCCTGAAGTAGCACACGATGCAAATAGATACGAGAAGGACGGCGAGGAAGAGGCCGACGATCAGACCGATCGAGAGGGAGGAGGTGGCCGCCTTCTTCTGAAAAGGATATCGGTAAAGGCCATTCCCGTTTTCTCTCAATTATTATTTAAAAACTGAAGTGTGATTACTACCATCAAATAGACAAAGAACGTGAACGCAGTTGCAAAAGACAATAAAATTGAGAAAGTATCTAGTATCTTTGCAATCACTAGGGTTGACGAAACGGAACGAATTCCGGAAAATCCGAACTTTTAATTCAATTCTCGTCTCATTCCGGAACGGATTAAAAACGAACAATGACCATTCCGGAACGAGAGTCGATTCGAACAAAGAAAATTCCTTTGTTCGGCTCTCGTTCCGGAAAAGTGAAGATAATTGAATTTATTTTTCGGCCGTTCCGAAAGCTGAAAGATCAACCCTAGCAATCACCTGCTGCTGAGCTTCATCAAATTTATGCTTGTTCTGCGTAGCATTGGCTGTGGCTTGCTTGACTTGCAGTTTGAGCTGATCTCTGATTTCCCCGGAGATAGTTCCATTCTCCATGAATGTGATCAAATTCGGCTCTGGCTTCCTCTCTTCGTCCTAAATCAGAGAGAGAGAGAGAGTTATATGTGTAATATTATCGGCACAATTTGGAAAATGAGATGAAATTAAGAGGGGTCTCGTCGTATTCTATACTAAGACTGCAGCGACCTATCCGTTATTATCCACAATAAAAAACGGTCCCTGAGCAGACCTCTTCATCTGATTTGCCATCTTCCTGGTCGTCTTTCTCCAAATACCACTGCAGCACGGGAATTTCTGGTGGCAGATCGCATTCCGATTTCTCGCTGCGAAATTTAAAACTTAAAGAAGGCGTCCCACGAATCGCGCGGGCAACTATGCAAAGTGAGGAATGAGAAGGACGCTCTCCTCATTCTGCACGCTCTCTCGCTCGTTGCCTGCTTTTCAGGGTCACTTGGCACGCAGCCAATTGATCATAACTCAGTTCAAGCGAAAAATGGTGACTTGGGAGCTTCGAAAGTGTCGGGTAACAACGACCCACAACCTCACATCGAGAACTCACTTGGGCAGATATTCGTGGGACACCTTCTTTAAATTTAGGGCTGGAAGATTAAATTTACTTGAATAGAACAACGAGAACCCTTCCCGCGTGGATCTTGTTAGCAGTGAGAGTTTCGTTGCTGCATTTGAACTTCTCTCCATCCTTGTGTTTAATCAGTTTCACGGGGTTTTCGAATCTACCGAGGTACCAGAACACCTGTACAATACATTTTACATGAAGGTTGTCAGTCAATCGGACACCTCTTTCGTGACATTTTCTTCTTCCGCCTCAGAGTAGAAAAATATCTTGGGCAAATAACTCTCGGTTGTGATCGCCAAATGGAGAAGAAGGATCGATATCAGTAAGTGTCTAGTGAATGTTGAGCACATCGTTGATGCCATCTGAGATTATGATAGATTACAAAGAGGTGTGCCATTGATTTTCTTGGATAAATGAGTAATTAATGCCAGTGAATAGACATGAAGGCAGTATAACAATTTTCAAAAGCTATGTGCTAGCTGTTTCCAGTCTTTTCTTGTTTTGTAAAGTGTAGATACTCAAGGAAATTGGAAGAATACCTTCTCAAGACGAATTGGAAGTGCGAAGTCTGAATGATTCAGCGTGGCTCGAATTGTCTTTTATTCATGTCTGGAATAATATTCGCGAGATCCGATTGCGGGAACCAATTGAATTTCAACAAAATTCACTTTTCAATCCAACATCATTTTCACCTGAGAATATATTAGAATGTGTTTCACGATGCGGCTAAATTTTTCCAAGTCTTCAGAAGTCAATTAATTGATGCGACTCCTTCTAGATAGAGAAAAACCAAACCAACCCAGCAGAAAGCCTCTCTTCCCCGAGACAATTACGGTTCCCAGAAAAGAGCATGATGATTCTAACCAGAATATAATCCAAGATACCCCTGAAATCATTGTCTTGGTGATTCGTCCGAAATGTGATCCCATAGAAACAGAGTAAAGCCCCCTGTCTTCCCCTAGCCCATTACGACACACACGCGTATGACACAATACTTCCCTACAACATGTTTAATGCTTTTGTTTCCAAGACAATTTGTTGATTCTGTCCTGTTAATTATGGCTGAAGTGTATACTTGGATACAAAGGCGAAAGCCTCAACTCTCTTCCCCATAGCCCATTACGACACACACGCGAATGACACAATAATTGCGCGCGCATTGTGCCTGTCCAATTAGCTCTACTTTCTCCTTCCCATATTCCTCCAGTAATGACCGGACCCTCCTCATCCCTCACGATCTCTCGCCGATCCGACAGGGCGAGAGCGTATGGAGATTGAGGAGAGGCTCATTGCTTCCCTACTTTCATTGTGTCAGTGCTGGACGTTTGTTTCCTTGCATTGCTTCATCCCTTACTTTTTATCCTCCTTAACAAGTATCAGCAACACGCTGAGATTTTTCTTTCTTCTACCAAAGAGCCAGCCGCCAAAACACGTGCCAATGCCGTCGCGGTCTAATAAGGCTTGTTGACACGTAGCTCTTCTCTGATCCTCTTCATTCTCAATCATCTCTCGCCATTTTAGCAGAGTTCTCATTCCTCCCAATCCCTCCTACACATTCCAAAAGAGTTCGGAACTATTGATCAGCCACTAATCCAATGAATAGCATTTCCTGAACTCCATCCACCACACAGAATGAAAGGCCAATCCCACAAAAGAAAGATTCAAATCAGACCAGATGATCACCCATCCTTGATCGAAATCAAGCACCCCCTCCCAATCCTTTCCGAGATTCAAAGGACCGAAGCAAAAGATCGGAACTGATCAACAACAGTCCTTCTCAATGAAGCAGTCCGGTCCTTGTAAGACGCTCGTTGATTTAAGTTTCCCTGTTGGCAGACTGTCGACTGGTCTTAATGTTGTCCGACTTCCCACGAAATTTTCATAATCCATCAGAGCGGTAGATCAACCGAAGCCTCCCTGATTTACATCAAGCATCCCAATCCTTCTCAGTCATTCAAAAGACTGATTCAAAAGAGATCAGACCAGATGATCAACAACTTTGCATTAAACATGTTGTAGGGAAGTATTGTGCCATTCGCGTGTGTGTCGTAATGGGCTAGGGGAAACAAAGCTTTCTACTGGTTTTATTTTAATTTTTTTTTTGGAAAAGGGAAAGGGCTTCCAGTTGTGCATCTTGGATTATATTCTGGTTAGAATCATCATGCTCTTTTCTGGGAACCGTAATTGTCTCGGGGAAGAGAGGCTTTCTGCTGGGTTGGTTTGGTTTTTCTCTATCTAGAAGGAGTCGCATCAATTAATTGACTTCTGACGACTTGTAAAAATTTAGCCGCATCGTGAAACACATTATAATAGATTCACAGGTGAAAATGATGTTGGATTGAAAAGTGAATTTTGTTGAAATTCAATTGGTTCCCGCAATCGGATCTCGCGAATATTATTTCAGACATGAATAAAAGACAATCGGAGCCACGCTGGATCATTCAGAATTCGCACTTCCACATCGTCTTGAGAAGGTATTCTTCCCATTTCCTTGAGTATCTACACTTGGAAACCGCTAGCTCATAGCTTTTGAAAATTGTTATTCTGTCTTCATGCCTATTCACTGGCATTAATTACTCATTTATCCAAAAATCAATGCCACACCTCCTTGTAATCTATCATAATCTCAGATGACATCAACGATGCGCTCAACATTCACTAGACTCTTACTGATATCGAGCCTTCTTCTCCATTTGGCGATCACAACCGAGAGTTATTTGCCCAAGATATTTTTTTACTCAGAGGCGGAAGAAGAAAATGTCACGAAAGAGGTGTCCGATTGACAGACAGCCTTCATATAAAATGTATTGTGCAGGTGTTCTGGTACCTCGGTCGATTCGAAAATCCCGTAAAATTGATCAAACACAAAGATGGGGAGAAGTTCAAATGCAGCAACGAAACTCTCACCACTAACAAGATCCATGCTGGAAGGGTTCTCGTTGTTCTATTCGAGTAAGCACATGAAGAGATATCGTCTCTAAATTCCGTGTGTTGTCACGTCATTCTGACGGCGAGAATGAATGACGTGACAACACACGGAATTTAGAGACGATATCTCTTCATGTGCTTACTCGAATAGAACAACGAGAACCCTTCCAGCATGGATCTTGTTAGTGGTGAGAGTTTCGTTGCTGCATTTGAACTTCTCCCCATCTTTGTGTTTGATCAATTTTACGGGATTTTCGAATCGACCGAGGTACCAGAACACCTGCACAATACATTTTATATGAAGGCTGTCTGTCAATCGGACACCTCTTTCGTGACATTTTCTTCTTCCGCCTCTGAGTAAAAAAATATCTTGGGCAAATAACTCTCGGTTGTGATCGCCAAATGGAGAAGAAGGCTCGATATCAGTAAGAGTCTAGTGAATGTTGAGCGCATCGTTGATGTCATCTGAGATTATGATAGATTACAAGGAGGTGTGGCATTGATTTTTGGATAAATGAGTAATTAATGCCAGTGAATAGGCATGAAGACAGAATAACAATTTTCAAAAGCTATGAGCTAGCGGTTTCCAAGTGTAGATACTCAAGGAAATGGGAAGAATACCTTCTCAAGACGATGTGGAAGTGCGAATTCTGAATGATCCAGCGTGGCTCCGATTGTCTTTTATTCATGTCTGAAATAATATTCGCGAGATCCGATTGCGGGAACCAATTGAATTTCAACAAAATTCACTTTTCAATCCAACATCATTTTCACCTGTGAATCTATTATAATGTGTTTCACGATGCGGCTAAATTTTTACAAGTCGTCAGAAGTCAATTAATTGATGCGACTCCTTCTAGATAGAGAAAAACCAAACCAACCCAGCAGAAAGCCTCTCTTCCCCGAGACAATTACGGTTCCCAGAAAAGAGCATGATGATTCTAACCAGAATATAATCCAAGATGCACAACTGGAAGCCCTTTCCCTTTTCCAAAAAAAAAATTAAAATAAAACCAGTAGAAAGCTTTGTTTCCCCTAGCCCATTACGACACACACGCGAATGGCACAATACTTCCCTACAACATGTTTAATGCTTTCGTTTCCAAGACAATTTGTTGATTCGGTCCTGTTGATTATGGCTGAAATGTATTCCTGGATACGGGATACGCGAAAGCCTCAACTCTCTTCCCCATAGCCCATTACGACACACGCGAATGACACAATAATTGCGCGCGCATTGTGCCTGTCCAATTAGCTCGCCTTTCTCCTTCCCATATTCCTCCAGTAATGACCGGACCCTCTCCATCCCTCACGCTCTCTCGCCGATCAGAGAGAGAGCGAGGGAGTATGGAGATTGAGGAGAGTCTCATTGCATCCCTGATCTTATTGTGTCAGTGTATCTTCCTCTTGTTCCATTGCTTCATTTCTAAGTTTTTTTTGTCTTACTTTACTCTTGTGTTTTGCTCTACATGTGAAGCATCCATCAAAACACGTGCTAATGCCGTCACAGTCTAATTGGCTCTGTTGACACCTAGCTCTTCTCTGATCTAAATAATAGACCCATCCTCTTCATTCTCAATCATCTCTCGCCATTCCAGCAGAGCTCTCATTCCTCCCAATCCCTCCTACACATTCCAAAAGAGTTCGGAACTATTGATCAACCACTAGCATTTCCTGAACTCCATACACCACACAGAATGAAAGACCGATCCAACTAAAGAGAGATTCAAATCAGACCAGATGATCAATCGAGCCCTGCTTGATCTAAATTAAGCACCCCGCATCCCTAATCCTTTCTGACATTCAAACGACTGAAGCAAGGGATCGGAACTGATCAACAACAGTCCTTCTCAATGAAGCCCCGGCCGGTCCTTGTAAGACGCTCGTTGATTTAAGCTTCCCTGTTGGCAGACTGCCGACTGTCTTAATGTTGTCCGACTTCCCACGAAATTTTCATAATCCATCAGAGCGGTAGATCAACCGAAGCCTCCCTGATTTACATCAAGCATCCCAACCCTTCTCAGTCATTCAAAAGACTGATTCAAAAGAGATCAGACCAGATGATCAACAACTTTCTCAATGAAGCCCCCGGCCGGTCCTTGTAAGAACAGTTCGCCTCACTCGAATCCAGGCCACTCCATTCATAAGGCTCAGAGGGGCGAAAGTCGCCCAAGCATATTCCATCCCCTCCCCAATCCACTTACTTTCCCCTGTCTCTGTCTCTTTCTATGCCCCCGAGGGCCCATTGACTGTCTGTGCACTGAAAGGAGAGTCTCTCCTGTCCCTCTCGATTTCTCCTGAGACTACCCTACTTTCACTTATTCCTACCTTCCCTTTTCATGTGGACTATTGAGCACTTTCTCCGGAAGTTTCCATTTCCGCGTTGGTCATGCGAGAATTTATATTGTTTTGATTGCCTGAGCGTATCGTTGTTTAGTTAGAACGGTATTGGAGCGATCATACCCACAAAAGTTGAAGATTGTTGGTTGTAAATCAATTAGGTGTATCCCAAACAAACCGCATATTTTTGATAGCTGTACATTCTCTGTGTTCGTGGAAGCGCCTGTTTCAATTTTACCTTTGTTTCAGAAGTGCAGATGCGATTACTAACAGTGCTACCGATAGCGATTGCAGTGTTGAGGGTTGTGAGGACGCAGGGGTGAGTTTTGAATTTTCCAATTTTCTCATTTTTGCACTTTGTGGCTATACTATCGGAAACTAAGAACATTGATTAAAATTGCATTCAGTTTGAAATGTTTTCATGTTTCAGAGACCGCCACCATGATGATCCCTTATTGGCAAAGGTAGTGAAATTTACATTACACCCTTTCAACTAAAACATTCATAATTAGCATTTTTTCCAGGCAAAGAATGCGATGGGCAGCTCCAGTGGTCATTTTGAGAACTACCGACAGAAGCCAGCAAGGGTATCTTTCATTCAAATTAGATAAATAAAATCAGTCGTCGATTGCAGGGCGGTTACAGTAGCTACGGTGCCTCTTCGTACGGTGCCGGAGGAGGGTACGGAAGTAGGAAGGATGACGAGGAGGATTACAGGGAGGAACGGACGAAGCAGGTAAATATCCCATTTGTTGCAAGATTTGACGGAATATGTTTCAAAAAAGCTTCAATAATGAATGATTAATGTGAATTCGATTTCTTTCCATTAGACGAGTTTCAACAAATAATATTTTTCATCACCTATAAATCCCGGGAGAAAAGTTATGGTAACGACAACCAGCAGCTGAGTTACAAAAATACATGTCGCACTGAAAAATAACGATGAATGAAACAATCTCATTTCATGTATTCCCCGCCCGTGACGCGAAGGCGAGCAGCCCTCAGGCGAAGTCGTTCGTCACTGGAGTGGCGGATAATAGTGAGTATTTTAGTTGATTTATAAATTTAAAAATATTTTTTTAAAAATAATCAATAATTAATTATAAATTCCAGGCGATGAGTGCTTCTCGCGCTACGCCAACGTGATCATCGTCAATGCGCAGCCTTATGAGCGACGGTGAGCCATTTGAAATCGCAGAACATCGATAACATTTGCAGATAAAATGCCCACGATACATTGCCATTTGCATGCTCCAATGTCATTTGTTTGTCAAGGCCATTTTCACATTTTATCCCCAATTTCCAGTGAGACTCACTCCTGAAGAAACACCGCTATCTCCGAGTGCAAGCGGAGTGCATGCTTTTGCTCCTTACTTTAGTGTCTTTATGATCATTGATCCCTCGCAAGGAGAAAGGAGCTCAAAAAACACTCTGATTGTTGCAAAAGTCAATTTTTTCCAGAAGTCGCACATCCCTCTCCGAGTGCAAGCAGCAGTGCATGCTGTCACAGCAGCCGGTGTATGCCTGCGCATCGTTTGTGTACGATAATGTGAATCAGGTGAGATATTTTAATCAGAGGAACCACGATGGCATTATTCGTAACTACCGCGGAGCATTGTATTTTAATGGTGAAACTCAATCAAAGCGTGCGCTGAAAAAAATTTAACTGAATAAAAATAAAACACCGTAATTCCAGGTCTGTGACCTCTTCGCACACGCCGGCGATGCAGCACCGGCTCGGTACATATTAATAATTATTATATTAATATTGTGCCACATTTCCTAAAAAAAATCATGAACGTTCCAGGTTGCTCAAAATCCAATCACGTGACTACTTTGAACCTAACTTCGGGGAGACATGCGACCTGGAAACCAGATTACCGCGACCGACGACTACGACTACAGGCTAGTAAATTTGCTTCAATTACACTCAAAAAATAGGAACACGGAGAGAATGATATATTTGATATCTATTTCAGCAGCTCCAATCCTCGCGCGAGCTTCGAATACGGACGAGCGGGAAGGTCAGTCTCTTCTCAAAAAGCATCCCTAATTACAATTCAATTGATCCAGAGAGTTCAGCTATTTCACATTTTGAGCGCATAATCATGTCCCTGAATAAATCATTATATACACGCTATTTTTTTACAGGCGACGGTAACTCGCCCGACAAACTCATCGCTCCCACTGAGGCAGTGGACGATTTCGCTCCTCAAGGGACGAGTTGTGCCGCAGGGAAAGTGAGCAGGTGGGCACTTTCCGTTTTCAATTTGCCTGTTCCGTTCTGAAAGAATAGAAATTTTGTTGTTAATTTAAAAACTTACCTTCCCTAGTGTGAGTAATTCCATGTTAGTGTGGTACGCAGTTTGCGTAAAAAAGGTGCTGTTCAATTGTATTCGGAAGATTTGAAAAGAGGATCTTAGATTCAAAGATAATCAATGGCTCGATATCCCTCAGGTTCATGCGCACCGAGGGCTTCGAGTTGTACCAATCAGACGACGAGATCGTTGAGGGAACGAATGAACAGCAGTGTATTGAGCAGTGCGAGGCGAATAAGGTGAACAATTATTCAATCGAAAATTTGAATTCAGAAGCAATTAGTGTTTGAAATGAACTGTGAGCAAGTGAGTAACGAACAAAACGGTGTCCAAAAATATAGCCATCCAGAGAAATAACAAGATGGCACAATTTCAGATCGGTGAAGCCCCGCTCGCGTGCCGCTCCTTCGACTATTCTCGGGTATTTCATTTTGATACTTTCACGCAAACAGCTCATTTTCGAAATTATTCCTCGTTTTTTATTATGATACATGACTGCAAATGGTAATTAGTAAATTCTAGGGCAAATGCGCCTTCTCCACTGAGGCCGCCGTACCTCTCGGCAACGGTCAACTGAAGCAGAACAAGGCCGCTGCTTACTATGAGAAGTTGTGTGTCGAGGAGAAACTAGTCAAGTGAGAATTTGTTTTATTTTTATTTATTTTTACATCAGGCGTGACTCTAATCACGTTCATGTGTTTACCACTCAATTTATCATTGGTGTGAAACACACTCGGGTGCTTTTCTCGAACTGCAAAACTTTTCAAAAAGAATATGATGAAACCCATTTCTTTCCATGCCCCTCCTTCATCACTTTACTTTGCAGAGGCTGCGAGACGGTCTTCACTCGCTTCCCTCAAATGATCTTGGTCGGATTCGCGGAAACCGTGACGGACTCACCCACGTTTGAGGTAATTTTTAATTAAAAATAATTTTTTGCGGTAAGCTTCACAAACTATTCAATTTAATTGGACAAACAATTAGTTTTGATCGTGGAATGGGTTCAGGCTAACGACAAAAAAACAACATTTCAGTCGTGCTTCGAGCGCTGTCTCAACTCCCTCGAAACGTACGGCTTCAATTGCACATCGGGCATGTACTATTTTGAGGTAAATTTACGATTTTATGAATTAGAAGCAACTACTCCATATTCACTAGAGTAACATGCATTACTTTGAGGTAAATTTATGAACAATATAGTCGTCATAATTAATTTCAAAATAATATTCAGGAACAACAGCTCAACTGCATTCTCAACACAGAGAACCGAAAGACTCAAGGTCAGTACTGATTTAGCACATTATTTTCCCTCCTAGCATAGGGGTAGCTCACACCTTGTGTAACGGTCACATGAAACTCGAATGACGTCGCATTTCTCTTTCTCTCTTCGCTACTACAAATTGTCTCTTTTGCTTTATTTTTGATTAGTTTAGAGCTCTCGAGTTGGTTACAATAGCAATGATAGCTTATTTCAGCCGATCTCTTCTCCGAAGAGAACACGGACATCGTCGATTATTTTGAGATTTCGTGTGGGGAGAGGACACCAACACCGCCGGCAAGGGCAAGAGGAGTGAGGACGTTGAATCGTGAGTTAGATTTCCTATTACCGTTCGGGTGATCAGGGTGGCCTGGCGTAAACGGGGGAAATGAAATGTTAAAATGAGAGATATCCAATAGTAAGTTCAATCTTTCTTCAGTGAAAGAAGTAGTACATTTTCGATCTTGGGCAACTGTATACTTTCACTTTCCGTATATGAGCAATCCTCATTGAGTAATCGTACGTTCAAGTTTCACTTTCCTCTATACTAGTGAAAGTCTCTAAGAAAATTGAAACAGTTCCTTTAGTCATGGACTCTCTCCAGCTCGATTCTATAGCGACTATTGCTGTAATGACACAATGAGAAAATATGCTACTTTCCAGCCTCCTCCGGCCGCTCGGAGAACCTCGTGCTCGCTCCTTCAACCAACACTGAATGGTCCACTTGCGAGAACGGAAGACAGCATCGACGGATCGATTGCGAGAGGGGAATGGACGAGAGGAGTTGCGGGTTGCAGAGCAGATTGTGAGTGACATGCATTCCGCTTTTTTGTGATTGGTAAAACTTCAACGCGGCCAAAACTAAGTGGAACAATTCCATCACATGGGAGCAGGAAGTGGGCATGAAAATGAGAGAAATCAAAACATCCCGAAACTCGATTTCCAGCATAGAAAAATAATTGAAATGGTTATTAACATTGCTACGCTAGTGCAATTCAAAATAAGAATTCAATCCATTTTGAATGCATTGATACAGTTCGCTTGCAGGTGCTCAACCGACCCTCTCCCATCTATCGCCATGAGCTCAGAGATCAGGAATAGTCCAGTGCCTCTCACAGTGAATAAGAGAGTGAAAGCACTCGAGGGAAGGAGGAGAAAGGAGAAGAGAAGGGAGGGCA
This sequence comes from Pristionchus arcanus, assembly GCA_900490705.1. Taxonomy (NCBI): domain Eukaryota; kingdom Metazoa; phylum Nematoda; class Chromadorea; order Rhabditida; family Neodiplogasteridae; genus Pristionchus; species Pristionchus arcanus. Next base: position 53,859 of record LS484776.1, on the reverse strand, counting down.
TGATCGATAAGATCACCAAGAAAGGTCGGTTGATTGATTGCACTAGGAGGGGTAAAAATAGCAATAAAGGAAAACAATAACAGAACACTGTGTTACAGTGTTTTTGACCCTTTTGCAGTGCTCGAAAATGTGTCGCAGTCTCTTTATTCATTTTAGAGTGTGAAGAATGAGGAGGAATATCGAGTTCTAACGGGGATAGTCAATGAACCACATAAATCTCGAAAACACTCAATTCAGGCTTCCACTGCCCATCCGGCAAGTGCTGTGCCGTCTTCGGCGGCTGCGATGTGGGACTGATGGAGAATATTGAGACGAGGAAGATGGAGTGGTGTCGGAACCCGTGCGAATGAATCATATCTCCATCAGAATGTATCATAATAATAATAATCATTGCGTTGTTACGTCATTCATTACTTTCTGTACCTTTCATTTATCGTGTTGATCTCGTTGTGACTGTCAATATTTTGTGAATTTGTAAATATCTTTTAGAAGAGCTTCATTAAACATAAGATATTGTACAATACTAAATCCTTCGAAATAGGTACACGCAACAGGGAATGTTCATACTATTATGAGCCTTGATATATATTGGTATATGGGTCTCAATGGGTAGGGGTTCACAAGAGGAACAAAGAAATAAGAAAAAAAACCGATCTCTAGCGGAGGGTGTGGAGACCGGGGACATTCAAGTAGTTATTATGGTTTAGGAACACTACTTCGAGGTATTACTCAAGGCCTACAGCTCAGTCTAACAGTTGCGGGAAAGGATTGCTGTGTTTGACCTGTGTAGTCAAACACCAGAACGTCGTTCACGCACGAAATGTAATCATACATGCAGACTTCTTTACATGCCCAAGTTTCTTCAGTGTACAGCTTGAGGGTTCCAGTACATTTCAATTGTTCATCTATCCAGTAAGGAACCTTACATCCTTCTATGCCGACGCATCCTTCTTTGAATGAACACGGAGCTGAAATCAAGCAATTTAAATATGCAAATATCACATTAAATAAAATTATCATTCCGATCTAATAGATTTGAAATATTTCATATTGTCAATTCTATGTAAGTGGGGGGGGGGGGGAGGGTATTTCAATGAAAGGTGCAATCAAGTTCTCTTTGGAGGAGGGATAAGCAATGGTGATGAGATTCACGACCATCAAAAACAAACCTGCATGGTAAAGACGATGTGTTTTTCGAAACGTTTTTCATTAAAAAAAAATTACTAGGCTTCTTGCGTATGGCAGGTTGTATCAAATTCCCATAAACCTACAATTTAGCATCAATAAAATAATAGTAAATAACGTCAATAAAAATATCAGATCGTCGAGCAGAATTCTTTATTAACCAAGGGATCCAATACTTAGTAAAAACGCTGATTTTTCGATCACACTTCGCCCATTTCATGTCATCCACCAACTACTTCCCAATGAACATCTACATACATCGACAAAGCTCATCGCCAAGATGACAGATAATACAAACTCTTGAGTGCAATTCTACAGTCTAATGAGAATGAGACATGACGTTTCCTACTAAATTGCGATACAATACATGGGTGATTCTTGATTCTAGAATATATACAAGGAAGGGGATGCTCAGACGCAGGTAGCTGACACGGCGATCACGCCATCGACGGTATCGGTGTAAGGTTCGGTGCGATACGGCTTGACCAACTGCGTCCCATCTTTGAGGGTAACGAATACCGTACAGCCTTTGAACGTGTTGACTTGAAGTTCCTGTAGAGCGGTGTGAGATTTTGAACTGTGCATTTCACTTACTCGAGCAGATGCCGCGACTGCAGGAAGAGTGAAGATCTGGCCGTATTTCACCACGAAGCGATTGTTGTAAGGTTCGGTGCGATACGGCTTGACCAACTGCGTCCCATCTTTGAGGGTAACGAATACCGTACAGCCTTTGAACGTGTTGACTTGAAGTTCCTGTAGAGCGGTGTGAGATTTTGAACTGTGCATTTCACTTACTCGAGCAGATGCCGCGACTGCAGGAAGAGTGAAGATTTGGCCGTATTTCACCACAAAGCGATTGTTGTTGAAGCTGATCATACCAGCAGGCACGGGTTTCACTGAAAATATTCAACTGTTTTGCTGACAACTTCTTGTGGCTGCTAGCAGTGGCTGTGACACTCACTTGTGGTTCCGAAAGTTGTGGTGCTGGAACTGCTGCTGGGAGAGCTGGTGGTCGTGACCTCTGCAATCGAGCAGTTTACTCGAATTAAAGTTTTTTGTTCATATATAATTTTTCTCTGTTTTCACAATAAGCCAAAACTTACCATCAGGTCCACTGGTGCTAGTCATCTCAGGCGTGGTGGTAACCATGTCGTCGGGCGTGGAGGCGGACGAGATCTCGTGCACTGCAATCAGCAATGTTTTCTTTCGGATGCTTTCCAGGTGCTAATGTCATTTTAGTGCACTTGTTTGTTAATCGTTAACTTTCACCGTACCGGGTGAGGAGCTGCTCGGATCGGATGTCGTTCGTCCATCGCTCGTGCTCTTCTCGTCAGCTGCAATGAATTGATTCTCGCTACACACTTGGAAAGATCGTGATCGATCAAAGCTCTTCAGGTGTCCTTAGTGATATTTTAGTGGACACTCAGTTATTATTGTAATTTCAGAGATACTGGGCTGGCTTCAGTGAAATGGCTTACCCAGAAGCGGAGTGGTCGAGCTGCTCAGCACTGCACCGGGAGAGATTGAAGAACCTGCAAATGCTATTTGAGTGTTTATTCTGGCACACGTTCCACCAGTGTTTTCTCATTGTAATCCCACCAAAGTGAATCGTAATGCTCCAAAAAAACTAATCAATAAGTTCCGTTGAACAAAGGAGCCTATTCCGTTCCTGTTCCGGCTATTATTGCCACAGCAAGTTCGTCCACTTTCCCTCAAGGGCCAATCTATCTCTCATTATCACTCTTAATTTAGCCTGCTAGGAATGGGGATAGATAGGGGAATGCTTACTCGGTTCAGCCGTGGTCGAATCAGTGGTCTTCGCATTGCTGGTGGTGGGAAGGGTGGTTGTATCCGTGCCTGCATCAATTTGATCGATATTTGGACACTCTTAGGCGTTTCAGAATTTGGCACGATTGGATATGAACTCGCTAGATTGAGCAGGTAAGGTCAACTTACTCAGCGGCGACGACTGCGAGTCGGGAGGAGTGGGAGAGAGGCTAGGCGTGGTGGAGAGAGTCGAACTTGACGTGCCTGAAATAATTCCATTGTAAACATTCGATGGGTTTCCTACGCAATTGTTTTCAATATCTAAAGGAAGTGAGGATGGAAAGGAAAGTAAGGGGTAAATTTACTTGAAGATGACGCATCGGAGACCGCTGGAGTGGGCGGCGAGCTGTGCGTATTGAGACCGACATCCGGAGTAGATGCATCTGCAATTATCGGTTTACTGATAAAATGGAATTTCAGAGAAAGTTAGAAGTTATGAAATGGTAAACAATGATTGTGTAACAAGTGTGGTTTGGTGAATAAGGGAGTTTCAAAAACGAACAGAGTAATTAGTTTCGGAAAGTATGCTTCACTCTCACGCTCAAAAATCGACGAGATTTCATTTGAAATGAAAGTGTGCAGTTCTCACACCATCACTCGACCTAGTTCTCTTTCATATAAGAAATCGGCGATAAGCGATCTTCCCAGTGCGAAACCACTGCACAGGGAACCTCTCCTCAACCGTTTGAAATTCGTTACCGAGATGGCCTTGGCGATAAGTTGAATACCATAGTAAGAACGGTTTGACCTTCTCAATTCCAATTAATAACAATACTCTTCTGCCAAAAAGGCAGTTCATTGATTGGATGTGTATTCTATTTTGTATCCATCCCACTTCCTCATCCACCTACGATATTGCTTACGTGGACTGTACATCGAACCCCGGCCATCCTTGGTCTCTCACTAACGCCCACTCTATACTATCAGACAAAAGGAGAGAGCAAGCGAAAGGGAGAGAGACAGAAAAGTGAGCCGCAATTGCCATGGGGAACAAGACGAAAGGAGTGGATGGGAGGCAGAATCGTATTGGCTAAGTCGTGGCAATAGGGAAGAGTGGAAGGAAGAGGAGCAGAGATGTGTATTTTGTGTGTCATTTGTTGTCCACAAAATGATCAAAAAATCTGATCTATCTTCGAATATCAATATCAACTTTGGCAAGACGAATCAAATCACTCACACTTCCATAAGTGACACCATGTTATGGATTCTACAGGAAAATACGAATGATAATATTCTAACAAAATTCCCCTAATATCTTGGATACACCAACCTCCCTCTCCTCCCTGTGTGGTCGTCGACGCCTCCTGTCCGCTCTTCGGCGCGAAGGTCTCAGAGGTGGTATCTACAATCATGTCAGTCGTCTGGAATTCCAGTCATCAAGACTTACCGAGATCGCTGGGCGTGGTGACAGGGTCGGTGGACGTGGCTGGAATGATGGCAATTACTCAAACTTTGTTTGCTTGTAAGGGACATTCCAAATAGCCCGTTCTTCTTTTCAACAAACTCACAAACGATGCTGGCGAGCGGGGTCGTCCAAGACGAGATGAGGGAGGAGAGTGTCGAAGTCACTCCCGCCCACGGATTCGGAGTCGAGTCCGCTGGAATGATCATATCTGTTACTCCAAAGAGAGCATCCGATATTCCAATAGATGATAACGATGTGTTTTCCATTTCGTTTCATTTAGTTTCGGTAAAGTCAACGTACATCGTGCCCTAAACTCGAATAAGAAAATCTCACCGTTCGCGTCCGCTCCGCACACCGACGACGACACTTCCATTTCTGCAAGAAATTATATTTCAGATTTTAGGGACGCAAATCCAGGCAAGATGTATCACGAAAACTCACTGTATTGTGAGAGATACAAGTTGTTGATTCGCTTCAGCTGCTCCTCGGTGATCTCGCCGGGCTTGACATTCATGGGTCCTGGAATTAAAATGGAATTAAAATCTCAAACGTGAAGAGTGACAAACGCAGTACAAAATAACGAAAATAAGTAGTGTTCACCATTAGTTTTGAGTAGAAGAAAGATCGACTTGTCTCGGAGCGCGACTTCCACCGTGACCACTCCGTTCTCCGGCTGTAATGTGTCCTTTGAACTTTTAACAACTAGAATCTTAACAACCACACGTTCTCCTGCTAGAACATTCAACATGATAAGTCTGTCAAACAACTCACCTCATAAGTCTCGAAGGCGACGCACTCTCCAGACTCCACTCCGTTTTCTTCTCCCATCACAATGAAACTGCAATAATGGTTGATAGAATTCGGATCAAACTGTTCTGCCTAATCACAACATATTTTTTCGAATAAGTACTTGCAAAGTCCCAAAAAAGTATCATAATTGGAGAAGTTGGAGTGCAAACTCACTCGAAAGCCATGCCGTATTCATTCCAGCAATACGCAGCACACTCGTTTAGCGTGCCTCGGATCCTTCCAATGTAGCCGTCCAGTCTACCCGGCCCCACCTGCACTCCCGCGACGCCCTTGGGCTGCAATCAGTGTGCATTATTCGCCGGATCATAACTTCAAATGGCCCCAAATTCACTTCACTTCCAGCCTTCTCATGTTTAACCTACACTAAAACAGGCATAAACGGTGGATGAAATATAGGATTGTGATAAGAAACCGTACGATGAGTGGATTCTTGGCGAAGAGCATCGGACAGTTGCTGCCTTCCGTGGCTCCCTCGGCCAACCAACCACTAGCGACGAGGATCAACAAGGTGGAGACTCTCATATTGAGCCTGAAGTTTGTAGATTGGAAACGTATGGTCCGAATGAGTAGATCGAAGAACAAAATACAGTAGAGAAAAGATAGAAGAAGGATTACGGTAGGAAGAATTAATTCGGAAGGAAGAATCATTTCACAATCAGTAGGGATAATGATTACGGTAGGATTGACCGAGGGGAAAACGGTACTGAGAAAGATTACGGTAGGAAGAAGGAAGAGTTTCAGTTAGAGTGAATCAGCTTAAGCCAAAAATAAGGCGAAAGAGGAGTCGAGCCAGACATTACGGTAGGATGACTTGACGAATCGATTCTGACTAGGGAGGGTGTGCTCTCTCCATTTAGCGTGCTCTCTCACCTCTCTGCCCACCCAGAGAGCATGCGAAATGAAGATACTAATTCTTTCTTACTTGAACAGATTTCCGAACAGATTTTGGCTAGAGGCTCTCTTCATTTCGAATGCTCGCTTGCTTCTCTGCCCATTGAGATTGATTTCGAAATGAAGAGACCGTATCTAGCGAAGCCTACTTGACTAATCGAATCTGGCATGAGCCTTCTAGGCGGGGCAGAGAGAAGAGAGGGCACTACTAGGTGCTCCCCTACCTACCGTTCAGTTGAGCTTTTACTCTTTGCGGATACGGTACCTAAGATTGAGCGTTTGGACTCATATGCTCAGTCAGAGAGAAGGGGACAGGCAGCTAGCGTCGACTATAGCCATTGGTTGCTTAGATTCAACGCTCATCCATCCATTTTTCATAGCTGGAATAGTCTCTCAAATGGGCCCCCTCATCCCCAGCCCCCTCAGTCCTCTTTGAGGCTACTGTCAGCCGCTGCTCCTATTGCGCTTCAGTTCCGACTCATCAAGTTTATAGGCTGCGCCTCTTTGTTCTTCCCAACCTCAAAGAGGTGGCATTTGCCTTAGATGTGAAGATCTCAGTCTGACTCTCGCTCCAAGTCCTCCTAGAAATGCTGTGCTTTGGCTCTAGTAATTGTTTTTTCACGCATGTTGACCTCGCGTTAGCCTATCACAATCGTTATTTTCAATACGGTAAATTTCAGGCCCGACATGATTATTCTGTCCGGCCTCGTTCTGCTCATGCAGCTGATGGGAAGCAGCCGAGAGGTTAGTGCAGAGATGGATCTCCAAAAAGTCTATGTGATATCTCAGGTGGCGAGCAACAACCGCCCCTCTGCGGTCGCACTACTTGATGGATATGGACCCATGGATGGAAGATGGCAAGGATTCGAAAGGACGACGAAGAAGGATACCGTAGGATACGCAACTGGAAGGATGACAGGTGAAGGGAATGGATTGGAAGAATGGACTACAAGAGATACGATTGGTGGACAAGATGATGGAAAGGAGAATGAGAGAAGAACCACTGAACAGGCAGGCTCAAGAGGACCCGATGATGGATTGACTGGAAAGGGAGGAGAAGATAGAGGAAAGAGTACTGCAGGAATGACCCAGACCGCCCAGATGAACCGAACTGAAGATTATGGAGCTAGAACAACCGAGATTGGAATCAAAGAGGATACGGGAAAGACGGTGACGCCCCTCACTCGCGCTCACCGTGTTACTTACTCGAACCCTACAAGACTGACAGTTGGATCGACCGAAAGAACTACAGAGAATGGAGTGGGACATGACCCGGTTTCGACCCAACACCTGCCGAAAACCACCACGCCCCGCCGAGATGAAGTGACTGCCGAGAATAATACTGAAGATGGAAATGGACCTACTGAGATTGCCCGAACGACGTCTACCTCACATGGAAGTACTTCAACTGAAAGATTCGATCGACCCACGTCTCCACCCGAGAAGAGAGAGGATCTCAGCACGGTTACTTCGATGGACAAGGAGAATTCTAATGGAAAGCAAACGACTCGAACTGGTAATGAGAGTGGAGGAACTGTTTTGAGAAGCAGTACTGATAGGAGTCAGACCTCGGAGCATGCCAACAAACCCGCGCCCGCTTCTACTCTCTCTACGGGCGTGACTGGACCGGACTCAGTGAGTAGTCCCCCTGCGCTTCAGCCGAAGACAATAATTCTCGATGCGGATCCTCGTGCCTCGAAGACGACGAGCGGACAAAGAAAGACGACAACTGAACCAACGAAGAAGACTACGCAATCTGACCCCGCTTTGAAGGAATCCCCGGCTCCGAGCCAGACTACTGTAATTGAATCCGAGGAGAAGAGCGAACCAAGTACTGATTTCGCACCTACAACTGAGGAAGAGCCTTCTCGCCAGACTACCGGTGAGATTTCGATTTGGGGAGGGCTTTGGATGGGCCGAGACCGTCTAACTTCATAATTCAGTATCGATGCCTGAGTGCCCGCCCGAGTACATCGTCGGCGATGGGCTCTGTCTGCGATTAGGATTCGGTAAGGTGGGGGGGGGGCTTCTAGGGCTGTTCATCATTATCTTTCTCGCCGTGATTCGGAGCGATAAGTAGATAATATGATAAAAAATTAAGTATTCACTGAAGTGTAAGAAGGAATAGTATGAGAGAGCACATCTTGAAAGACTCGTTCCAGGTCTCTCATATGAGATCCAGTGGGATGGCTGCATCAGCACGCAATATGGAACAATGGCTGACGAGGACGATCTGGTTGAACAGAGAGAAGGATTGAATCGATTGCTGTGAGTTCATGTCTTTCCATTCCTAGGTTCCATGGTCCTTGTCCTGCGTGTGACATTTGTAGGGCATTTCCGGTATTTGCTTCCGTTTCTCTCGCTTTCTTATCTTGAATGATCATCTTTGCGCGTTAGTAGGAATGCCTTCAGGTCTACCTAGTTGTTCTTTTTTGTGGCCCCACTTTCATCCCATTTTCTCAATTGCTCATTTCAATCTTCTCAATCTAGTTTCATCCAAAGATTTTTCTCTATTGTTATTCTCTCATAACTGAGCAGCGCTTTTAATTCCTCGATCATCGTTGGCTTTCTTTCACTTTGCTTATTTCATCGTTTGTTAGTCGGTAACCATGCTCATCATATTCGATCAGACGTCGATTTTTGCGATCGAGCTTTATGCGAGGAAAATATCTTGTTATATTCTGTCAAAAACCGCTAGCCATCTTTAGCTCATGGTATTCCTACCTTTTCACACTTCCATACTCATTTCGACATCAGATCTGCGCATTTCGATTCTGTTATCCTTCATGTTCTCCTCTGTTTTCTCTCTTATTTTCTTTGTTTTGTTGTCGGTTGCCACCACCGTATTGGTCGTGCCAATAAGGATACCTGAAGCGGTGAATTTTCAAAATTGGGGAAAAGTGCTGCCCGATTTTCGAACTCTGTCAAGTTTCTATCGTAACTCTCTTTATCTCGTTCTTCCTCTAGCTCATCAAATTCGTTTCGAGGTCGACCTTTGTTTGAGGAAATATGCAAAAAAAAAACTTCTTGTATTCTGTCAAAAATCGTTTTCCATCGGTGCTCGCTATTTTCCTCCCTCTTCACACTTCCATTCACATTAGCATTCTAATCCTCATTTCTCTATCTTTCTTCTCTGATTTTCATTGACTGGTGGCCGGTAGCCAGAAGTATAGATCGTATGTGCCAATAAGGGAGCTTGAAGCCGGGAATTGTCCATTTATTTAGTTGTACTGTCAAGAACCATTAGGCATCTTTCCACTGGCGCCCATTATATTCCTTCCTCTTCACTCTTCCATTCTCATTTCGAAATTCGAACTGCGCAATTCGGTTCTATTGTCCTTCGTTTTCGCCTCATTCTTCTCTCTGTTTTTCACTGACTGGTGGTTAGGGTTGGCATTTTGATTCCCAAACAGCCGACTCTGCGCGCGCGTTGAGAATGGAATGATTCCCATTTCACCCCTCTCTCAATTCCGAGGGGAGTCGAATGATTCCCTATTGAAAAGTTTGGGAATCCAAGGATTCCCAATATTTTTCACAAATATGAATCGTGAAACACATTTTCATTGCTGTTAAAATTGAGCCATTTTCTCATTTCACTGCGATGCTGTTTGTAGTCATAACTTATGCCAAATAATTGTTACATTAATTGCTACATTGTAGTAGTACTATCGAACAATAGATCGAACATGCAGCTATCAATGTGAGTGAAACTATCGATGATAGAGGCCATTTGTAAGAGAAAAAAATTTCGAAATCATTCAATCGTTCTGTTATTTAGAACGTAGGACGTAGATGAACATGTGAATACACCCGTCCAAATTTCGAGTCGATTTGGTTATTTTAAGCCGAGTTATGATCTTGGGAATCCTGGATTCCCAGAACCACCGATTCCCGGACTCAAAAGGTGCGGAATGAGTGGAATCAAAAAGATCTGGGAATCCACGAAGAATCAAATTGCCAACCCTACTGGTGGTCGAAGCATGGATCTTATTGGTCGTGCCAATAAAGAAGTTTGAAGCCGGGAATTGTCAAAATTGTGGGAAGGTGCTGCCCAATTTTTGAATTTGGTCCCCATCTACCATCATTCTTCATCAAAACTTTTGACCTTGGCCAATGGCAACTTTCTTTTATCCATAATTGTTAGCTATCTTTCACCTGAGCAGCTCAGAATTTATCCTCTCCTCTTTTACGTTCAGCAAGTGAATGCTTCACTCCTTCGCCCACGTTTATTTCCTAATTTTTGCTTTTTAAGTAATCCATATTAATAAGAGCTGTGCTTGCCTCGACCATCCCGAAAAAAGTTCCCATGCGCCAATTTGCCCCCCCCTTCCTCATCCCTTTTTCGCATCTGCTTTCCATCTGTCCCCTATGGCAATTAGCCTAGATCCTGTCCTGAGATTATTTGCGCTTAACCGGCTCAGTTTCCAGGCCAAACCGCTCCACTCATTTATGTATTGTTCCAGTGCCTATAACTTGTCCTCATTATCTCCCTAACATTTTCCTTCCTTGCTATTATCTCGCCCAATGAGTAGTCCATTTGGCCGCTCCATTAAAAAAACATCAAACATCGCTCTATATGACAGTGGCTATTCACTATGACTCACAATCAGATAAATACTTTCCAGGAAGGACTTTAGGGCGGCGAATCTGTTGGTGTTTGTCAACGAGCATAACAGCCAACAACAGAGAGTAACGCGAGAGGCAAGAGTATACTACGTCAGTCAGTCCGGATTGGTAAGTGCATCTACTGCATAAATTTGTTGGTTGGAACGATGATATTAGAATTGACAAATCTTTCCCTTAGGTGCGCTTCAATCGCACTGTGAAGAAATTCGATGAGGTTCAGGGAGTGGCGAGCGTTTGCAAGAAGCCGAGTAAGTAGGGTAATCAATGTCAGACGAGTAGGCACTAGGTCAGATGAGAACTATTTAGCAATTTGTTCACCGACATAACTGTTGTTTCTTGGGTCGTAAAGAAAATCCGACCTAGCACCGACAAGTGCCACCGTGACCACTAATCAAGCACAATGAGGTCCCCCACATTCCTGCAATGATGGCATGTTAGGGAAAGAGGCTCATTTTATGCTAAGAAATTATCAAAACGAAATCTTAATACATAATGGCTTACTTCAGTTGGAGGCAAGCCGGCCACGTGCAAGGTCAATTCAACGATCGCCCAATTCGCTCCGACCCTGACTACCACTGATTCCGTCAAGTGAGACACTCAAATTATTATTGAATTTTATATTGAAAACTCAATTAATAGTAGTTAATGAGCTGAAACAAATGACGACTAGACCTATATATAATTATTTTTAAATATTTAACATTCAGTGATCTCGTGCCCGCCGGAAAACTCATCGATTACTTCTGCCCCGGGGAGAAAGCTGTGAGTATTGCATATTCTGATATATTGTGGCATATTCATCACGAATGCTCATATTATTCGATCAAGTAGTACTAGAGTATCGTGAGATTATTTTCCATTCCACTCGTATCTGACCTTTGACGAACGGTCGAGGGGGCGGAGAAGGGAAGAGGCCGGGAGGAGGCGGTAGATCAACTGTCCTCCTCCCCCCTTCCTTCCTCCCTCCTCTCTCGCAGACAATCAATAGCTCGCTAAACAGCACATTTCATTTGCTGAGTATTTCAAACGCACGATAAGTAGAAGAACGAATAAGTTTGTTCAAACAACCGTAATTCATTCATTGACTGTAATAGTGCTCACCCCCTCGCTTTGTCTGGGGAGAGTATCCCAAATGAGAGAGGCTCGTGCGATTCGTCAAGTGGCGCGTCTTAGTACGTGCTATGGTACTACCAAGGCTTTCTCAATATTGACGTCACAAGAGTGATCTGTACCATTTCAGCATGTCGAGGTGTCCATTCGCTGTGCCGACAATTCTGAGTTCATCCCTCACCCGAGTGCAGGTACGGAGCGATGCGAGCCATCGGACAAGGCCTACAAGTGCCACTGTAAAGAGGGCTGGAGCGTAAGTTGTTGTCAATGACTATTTTATTCACTGTCTTTTCTTAGATACTTGATAGTAGGGTTGCACGTTCGGTTTCGGCAAAACCGAGCTCGCTGAGGCCCTTCCCTTCTCTCTCGAGCACGTGCTCTTGAGAGAGGGCGCATCCTCTTCCCTTCCTCGGATAATCCGACGAGAGGGGAAGACGGGTCGGAGAAACCGAGAGAGTCGGTTTATCCGACCCCCTCTTCCCTCCCCCTCCCCTCTCGATTGCACCTGCAATCGAGAGAGGCGAGGAAGGGAAGAGGGGTCGAATATCCCGAAACCGTAACCGAACGAGCAACCCTACTTGATAGTGAGTAAAACGAATTCTAAAAGAGACATATGTTTGCTTTAGGAGGCTGCGTGCTGGCGCAGCCCTGATTTCTGTGGACGTAACAACACTTGCCCTCCGAAGAGTCTGTGCCGCAACATGGTTCGTTTATTTTTTTAATGAAATTTTGCACATCTTTGGTGACACAACTCGCTCAGTACCAAGTGGTTCATCTGTTACCAATCTACCGAATCTTCTGAATTCATGGTATTGCAGATAACTCATGCAGAGTGCGAATGTCTTACCCGAGAATGCGAGGCCGAAATGAAAATGAGAACGCGAGATCCGGTGAGCACGGCATTCTCATGAATACATATTTTAGAAGCACCTCTGTTGACATCTTCTTATTTTCTTGGTAAAATTTATCAAAATATATTTTTTACAGGGTGTCCCAAAAATATGGTGACAAACATTTTTCTTGATATCTCTCTGATAAATGTAAACCATGACCCCCAATCTTGATTGAGAATTCGTAAATACTACGGCTTCTAACTTTGAGAGTTTTGTCCACATATAATCCCTTTAACGGTTTTTAGGTAGTGACTTTCGACCACGGAAAATGTGTCTCCACGCCGTTTGTCAGGATGGTGATTCCGGCCTTTCACAATCAAACTAGGAAACAATCATTAAAGTTCAAACGCGGAATATTTAGTACACTTATAGCGCTTTATAATGTATGTGTCAAATCGAATATCGATTACCGCTTAAGTGAGAAATCGGTAATTGAAGCGAGACATGTCGAGTAAAAAATCACATGTTCAAAATCCCATAATCCGAGAAATCAATTCCAACGAAGCATTATCTCAATATAAATGTTAATTATAATTGATTAGGTAAAATAATAATTTTTGAGATGGTCATCTTGAATTGAAAACGCTGTTTAATGTATATTTCATTAGGCAGGATTTATAACAAAATCGTGCACTTTGCGAACTTCATTAGAAAATAGTGTAACGGAATAAACCTTCATTACAATTTCAACTACACTACAAATAAGTCTGATGGTTGTACAACTTAGAAAAAATAGGAAGATCACTCGATCTCAATTTTTAATTGAACACGGCAACATTTTGCAGCAAATAAATTTTGCGCGCCGTTTGTGAGGACTCATTCAAAAAATCTTTAAACAATTTGGAGTATCATTTAAATTTTTCAAATCGCATGATAATTTTACTAAACATAGCCGCAATCTGGGAAAAATCTAATTTCGTTATATTCCTTTCCTCATAGACACAATGATTAGTAGAAAAAATTGAAAAATTGAAGGAGGCGGAGCCACCTAAGCAGATTAATAATTCAAATATTCGTAGCTTCCTAACTGTGAAGATTTAAACTCCGCTTTCTGTACCACTATTATCCCGGTGTCTTAGCTACATACACCAGAAATTAGGGAATGATTGATTAACTTAGTGTGGAATTATGATCGGAATACTTTTGTCACCATATTTTTGGGACACCCTGTATTAAACATGCATAAATCATCCATTGACTTTGAGATAATACCTGTCGAAATTGGAAAGGGGTTGATCAATTCGGAAAATAATTGGTGTTTAAAATTCCATGAAAGAGAACCATGCTGTTGCCTTCAGGAGGCTACGGCTACACTCACGGTAGCGGCATCCATTCATACCGGCGTATCGGTCTTTTCCCTGTGGTGGAGATTGGCAAGCAACGCATTCATTGCGACCTTTAGTGAGGTGAGCTAGAGATTTAGGTCATGTTCTTATCAACGAACCAAGAGTGACTGGAATAACATCATAGTTTTGTTGGTGGATATCTTGGTACCAAATCGGTAAAAATCTAAATTTATCACTTCAGACACCCCAGTGTGTATTTCAAGACCAGAAGTCGATCTCAAATGCCATCGCTGGGGGGTTCTTCGTTATGCGAGGGAGACCAGAAACGCTCGAGACAGAACTGGTATTTTCCATTTTTGCTTGCTCACAGATCTAAGCTCCTGTGAGCGTTAGAGGTTCCGTAGTGAGGCTGTACCAAACCGCACACTGTAGGCGCAAACTAAAGGCTTTGATATTTCTCTCATCCGTGTTCCCTTCCTCTCTCTCAAGTTGGAAGAGGGCACGGATGCATCAAGTTCCGTAACAATTGCATATTTTCAGTTCGACTCTCGCATCTACGGATGTCTGATCCTGGGGCTGTATGCTTACAGTGAGCAAATATTATTTTCTAAACCCGAGCACGCTACGATGCAATAGATTAGCTGATGAAATTAAATTAATTTAAAAAAGCCCCCATTATTTGTACTTGAGAGAACGCAAACCCGATTAAGTTGCGCATGTACTTTTTGCACCGATCCTCACAAATAATTCGTGACTTTATTCCGTCTGCCCTTTCACCAGTCGGGCATTGAGTAGCGAGGGAGTGTGTGTAATGAAGAGACGATTATCCGAATTCCGGACTACAGCTTCGTCATTTTCAGCCGCGGCACTTCAGTGGCAGGAGTCCCTCAATATTCTGCGCGTGGTGACTGGTCAGTCCATCAATAGATGGCTCAAACAAACAAGAGATAAGACTTCGATGGATTACTCGGTACGGTAATTATTAAGTTCGCTGACAGTCGATAGCAATCTAGAAGCTTTTACATACAACGCTTTCGTGATCTCAAAGCAATAGATGATAGGTTTCTCTCAATGTCACAGCATGTCATTTCTAATCTGTAAGCAAGCTGTTGATACCGAGACCTATGTTGGTTCGGCACGGAAACTCATGACCAATGTTTTCGTGCCGATCTATCTGAATAGATAATATGCGAAATGAGAGGGAAGCGCTTGCCACTTTTCATGACTATGCGCAATACTTACCGAATGCCTTTTCAGAAACGGATCGGCTGTACGGTTTTGGCCGTCGTTGGCTCAATGCTGATCCTTTTGGGCTGTTTCTGGGACAAGGTAGCGACGCCTTGGGCGGCTACTGGTAAGCACTGATTTTGATGATATGGTTTTAAAAAATAAAAGCTATTGATAAAGATGACCTTACCAGTTGATCCCACCAAGCGTTGTCTTACGACTCACTTGACATAGAACACTACTACCTTTACCTTTTCTAGATAACATTCTTGATGGCTTGCATGATCCTGATCTTTGAGGCTCAATCGATTCTGAACACATGGTACTCTGGGTGCTGCTCATCCTCTGCCCGCTCGCCCTCCACTCATCCATGATGGCACAGTGGGCGAGACAGTACTACAACCAGTGAGTGCCATTTGAGCTTGAGAGATCGAGAGTACCGTATCATCATTGTCTCCCTACGTTTTCGAATTTAGTTTTTTTACAATCTCGCAAGATGGGACACTCGGCGTGGAAAATAGAAAAATGGGTATTAAAAACAACAAAATTAATTTTAAAATTACAGGAAGGTGCTGCTCCGAATGAAGCTCGACCGCACGTGGGAATTCGATAGGAAGCGGCAGAGGATACGCATGGTTTGTTCATTTTTTATTTGCAATTAGCCAATTCTGTAGCCACCATCACTGTACGGCCCGCTCTCCACAATCACCGAAAGCGCATGCGATATGTTTGGGCTTTTTTTCACTGTCGTGACGTTTAGAGTAAGAAACACTCGAGATCTGAGCCTTAAATGGAGGCAATGATAATAGGAATAGTATGTGGCATTGCAGGTCTTGAGAAACATCCCGTTTGGGATCGTCGCGCCGATTAGCCATTACATGTATCTCTTATCGATGGTAGTCGCGAACGACAACCAGGACTCCGTATGGCTCTCCAGGTTTGTCCATTTTTCCACATAAATGCGGGCTTTAAGACTTTTAAAGGGTCATTTCCAGTGTAGAATTTACTATCACTTATTTACAAATAATGATTACAGACTCGCACTCGTGTTCTCTCTGATCAATTCCGGTGTTAATATCTTGCAAGCCCTCGTGACCACCCCAGTACGTTGCATGTATTTTTCAAGAATTTGGCACGATTGTGATCAGCATTCTCCTAAAAAACTATCTTCAACTAAAATTTCATGGGAATTGATCGTTATTCTTTCAGTGGGTTGGCTACCTGATTACTATCGCCCAGCTTTTTTGGCCCGAGTACGCACCCACCATAAATGAGATTACCGGAGAGACGAGGTAACATTTCAATTGGGTTCGAAAACATTCATCGAGAGGGACGAAACATCTACTTAGTGAGTCTGCGGCAATCATTATTTCGGACTCCAATTCTTATTGCTCGATTTCAGATCTGAAGCGATTATAAGGATAAGGAAATCAAAAATACTCGGAAAATTGTTGAAATTGGAAACAAAAGAGGATTCGGAATTGTTCCAAAGATGGGACGCAATGAACAATTTAATCGAGCGAGCAAATTATCTCAAAAGAAAGGTCCGGTTGCTTCCTCAACTTATTTTAACATTGACCTGGACGACATCCTGCGATATTGACGTGATCGTTTCAGTATCCAGAAGTGCCGCAGCGCTACTTGCCGCACATCCCTGATAACGGCCCGGCGCCTTGTCAAGTGTGGAGATATCGTGTCGGAGAGGAGGTATGAATCATCTATTGTTATTCTCTAATACTTATTCAATGTTTATCAACGTCCTTAGAGTTGACCGTGAGGGAATCTATTTTACTTTCATCAAGTGGTTGTCTTTGCTTTGAAATGGTCGGATTTAGCAATCATAACAAATTGAAAATATTGCAAGTGTTTGGAACTACACGATTGCTCATTTCAGGGCCATCTGTGCGCGGAAAAACGTCGTCTCCTAATGGTTGATTGGACCGTTGTATTCTTGGAGAACCGGCGGAGAAGGACCATTGAGGATGTGAGGAGAATCTTCATCGAATCGTCCATATTTACCAACTCCCCGTTCCCACTCCTAGTGTCTCTTCTGATTGCTTCCGCCTGACCTTCCCCTTTTCGTTCCTTTTTTCGGAATGAATATTTTCTTATCGAGCAAAAGTAAAATTTCTGATGGAGATGGATCCATAATCCTGATCATCCCACCAATATTTTCTCTTCACAACCACCATAGTGCCCATATTAGAGAAAAGGTGCTGACAATTCTGAATTTGTAGATCCGGGTGCCAACTGGAACCGAAATTGGCCTTTTTTGGGGTACTTAAACATCAATTGCAGTCGCTCAGGAAGGTGCGGGAGTACATCTTCTACAACGCTGGTGATGAGATAAGCCCGAACGATTACGGACCGGCAACTCAAATGCGCGAGGCTCGAGGTTGATGTAAGTTGCGTTAGGGACCGATCGTCCGGAATATAGGGCTGATGAGAGGCTCCTCATTTAATACACCCTAATGCTCATGTTTATTGAATTGGAGAGGCTCGCAATTGAAATTCGTGTGGATCTACTTTCTGTTGTTTGCAGAGTGACCTCTGGACTTGTTATGACGAATTCGAGGCGCTCATGAGACGGCAGGACACGTTTGACGTCCAGGTGGCTGAAACGGTGAGTGGGGCTGTGATGATGAGGGGAACACTCCCAGTTTACAACCAAATCCCGCCCATTTAGACCGCTTTTTTTCTATTGACAAAAGTTAGATATCCAATATATCTGGTGCGACATGTAACTGAAAAGGAAATATCATTGGTGCAGCGGTGGTTAGTTTCTGTGCTTGCTTCTGCAACTATTATCTGGTTTTCATGACAATGATCATGAATGAGCAAATGGTCGGCAATCAAATCGCGGATTGGGAATCGGGGAACGGCTTTACAGCACAATCAACACGAGTCTATTGCAGAATCGGCCCACTCGCCACGTCCTCGTCGACCATACGATAGATGAAGCGACTCGTCGTCGAACGACGTTGCAGGCAAGAACTTTATTTATTGAATTCATTTATTTGATACCATAACCTTCCGTTAAACTCTTTAATCATTTCGCAATGTTTCGCATTCTTTTTTGTTCCATGTGAACAAACTTACACGCATACCCAGGGAGAAGATTTCCCTTATATAAAGTAGATAAGTAGATATCACATCTTCGTTGTTTGTTGTTAAAACCACATGCAGCTTGAAATTGTCCCATATTTTCTCCAATAGAAAGCTTGAAAGAAAGTCAATGAAAGAGAGCTCTCAATTGCAGGGACAGGAGATACCGTGGAGAGCTCCGACGAAACGGGCGCTCGCTCGAACGATGAGGGAATTCTTCCTGACGCGCTGTCCCGATGAACTGGACGAGTTCCCGGTTGCAGTCTGGCATGAGGTAAGCGATATTTGATGCATTCGTACGCTTTAAAATGAGGAGCAGAAGGGAATCGAGATGGATCATTATTGTGAGATTATTTTCAATCCCAATTGTATAAGACCTTTGACGAACGTACTATTGAGCGGAGAAAGGAAGAGGCCAGGAGGAGGCGGTAGATCAAGTGTCCTCCTCAACCTTCCTTCCTCCTTCCTCTCACTTTCATTTAGACGATCGATAGCGGGCTTAACAGCATATCTCATTTGCTGAACATTTCAAACGCACGAAAGTAATGAATTTTAACTGGACTTTCTATCAGTTTCCTCCATTTCGAATGCAAAACTCTCATTATATTCCTCAATTCGCGCATGGATGCCTAAAATAAGTCGAGGTTAACAACTAAAGCCATTATATCCTCGGTGGCTTGGAGAGAGAGGAGGTGAGAGAGAAGGACGAGGTTGTCTAGTAAGTGACTACAATCGAGATACTGACGTCGTACTTAAAGAGAGTCTGCAGCCAAATATTTTTTATCTTATTTTCACTTGCGATTTTTTGACAAAATAGAGCTCAAAATTCTAAGAATTTTGAAAAAACCGCATATTTTTGCAATTTTTTTTAAGGCAGTTACGATTTATGGTGTATTGAGGGTTACTGTCG
>LS484776.1:0-24148 GCA_900490705.1 Pristionchus arcanus | reverse complement strand
GGGTTCATCTTCTTCTGCAAATAAATTATGTAAATAATTAAAAAAATATATTTATATTTTAAACTGTCCAAGACAAATCACCCATAACGACGAGCAAACGCGTAAAAAATTAATCAAAATAATGAAGAAAAACGCCAAATCCTCTAAAACAAAACGTCAAATGCGACAATGGATAACCCCGCCCGCCGCCCGTTTTCTCACAGGCCTCTTGCCTCCTCATTCCCTAAAGGAATCTCAGAGCGCCTTGGATCTTAGAGAGTAGACAAATTCGAGAGAGGGCCGGGCCGGAAATTCTCCAGAGATAGAGTAGGGGCAGAGAGAAAGAGACCTATTCGGGCTGCCCGGCCGGCGGCTTTCCGTTTCCACTTAGAGTTTTGAGACAACGCGCGCGCCCTCAATTCTTCCTCGTTTGAGTAGTCGAGATGACAAGGGAGGGGGAGTTCAACTGAGAATAGAGAAGAACGAATACATTTCTCAGAATTGTGACGGACAAGGGAAGTCGTTCAAAGGAAATTCCTTGTTCAGAAAAGGAACCGAGACCAAAAGATTATCAAAGAGAATTTGATAAGAATCGTAGTTGATCCTTGCTCAGGAAAGAATCTGAGCCGAACATCTCCCGCAATTCATCGCACACTACATTGAACGCCCAGTAAAAGCTTCCGAAACGCTTTAGACGAGACGGAGGGAAGTAGCAAGCAATAGCGAAAACAATAGCAGTAACAGCGACACATGAGGCTTTGCTTGCGCAAGCTAACATTCTCTTGAATCTACGGCCAGTGAGAGACAAGGTGAACGCAAGAGAGCACATTCTCCCACAGGCCAGAGAGGCAAGAGACAGTCTTCTGAGGAGAGTCAATTCTTGTCATCCCTAGAAAAAGAGTGTTCCCCTAGTCTGCGCAATCCCCAGAATGACAAGGAAATCCCGCGACGCGGTCTGACGTCGGAACAGGGCCGTCTTGTCAGTCACAACATTAGCAGGGAGAAACCGAATTTGTTCGATGAGATTCTCAGAGTCACCGTTGCGTCACAGTCTAAATAGATGTGTTTCACGACCGCTTCACTTGCTCTGAGTTAGGCTCAATAGCGATATCTTCGTGGTCAGCCATCCAAATGAAATACAAAATAGCAAAAGTTCTCATTTATCTAACTGTGAAGTGAGACTTCTCCTTCATGCCTTTCCTACTGGCAACAGTGTCCTCCTTGGCAAATCGAATTGGTTCAAGGAGAATCTTAGGAACAAACATTATCGAAACATATCTGAGTGAATGTGTTTCACTGCAGCCTTACTTAATTAGAGATGGAAGCAACATCAGTAACTCGATCTGTTCGGTGCATTCAAAAATTCATTGCCAGTTGTAATACGAATCGTACTCCTCCTACACGTTTCCCAACCAGCAACTCGACCTTCTCAGAAGAGTTCATCAGTGATTCAAAGTCTCATTTCCCTCACTCTGAACTACTCCCATTCTCTCATGTCGCATGCGAGTTACAATTTGCATCGCGCCCAGAGTTACGAGCCATCAATTGCCAATTGTTCCTTTATTATCGAGAGATCAAAGATCAACTCTTTCTGTTTTCCATTCCTTCTCATCAGCCTCTCATCCCATCTTTCGGACTCTAGCCTCGTTTAGATGGGATGGAGCCTAAGTGAATGGAATGGGCCAGCCTGCGTGAGTCCCATATAAAGAGACCAATTCTAGAAGAGCCCCCGAATAGGCCCCTGAATCCCTTTCCATTCGCACCCTTCTTTCATGGTTTGTGTCTCTCATTTCGCAACACTCTCTCGTTTCTCTGACTGACAAGAGAAAGGCCAAATGAAGAGACCAGAACCTTTCTTCTCACTCACTTTCTCAATCCCTCATTCTTCACGGATTTCGACGAAAATGGGCTGGAAATGAGCCCATCACGGGGTCATTTCATTTCCATTTGCGAAATAGTCTGGCCGCATCAAGGAGGCAATAATGAATTTTCGAAAGACGGATGAGTAAGAGTTCATTTCCACCTCAGACTGCAGTGAAATGAATGATGAACTCAATATCCGTTTATAAATCAAGAAATCCCGGATAGGGGTAAGTAATAGTAGTTCATTTTCCATCAAAATTTCAGTTTAGATCCTCTCGTCGGGCAAAGAGATCTAAACGATCAGAGAGATCGGGATCAGATAATGACTAGCGAGATCGTGCTACCTCCCGAAAGGAACGCGTCTCTTGGCCCTGTTCAGCACTATCGGTGGCTTAGATCTGCACACGAAACTCTTCTTTTCACCCTGGATCTTTTCTTTCTTTATCTCGTTCCTGATCGGTATTAGATCATGAAAGCATCTCGACTTTGCTTCCCCTCTCCGGGAGCAATGCAAAAGTAACGAAAATACGTGCCTTTTTTGCGTTCGATACGATTTGAGTAGCCATTCACTCAATTCTTTCTGTTCTAGTCGGATAAAAAGTTGACGACTCCTACACTATTCTTCTAATGATCTCAATGCTAAGCGAGCCGTGATGAAAGGCGAGTGTGTACTCATCACGAAAAGAAAATAATGGCGTCGGCAAGCGACCACTTTTTGCCCCTCGTGGATCCTTGTGGTCTTTTTCTCTCTCCATTCCTCACACTCTCTAACCAGTCAGAGAAAGCGAGAGATCAAGTAAAATGGAGAGACGGATCTGGCGGCTCGCACTGAATGAATGGCCCTCTTCCCTCCTAGTCGCTCGCAGCTACCACATGGGTCCCCGGAGAGCCTTAGGCCGGAGGCTAGGCGATATAACGCAACACAACAGGAAAAGTGGTTGGGAGAAAAACCACTTATCGTGCGTTTTGGGGCCGAATTTGATAGGTTTCAGGAAGAAAATATAATTCCAAAGAATCTTGTTGACTGATTCCAGCTTGTCTCCAAGTTGATAAACAAAATAAAATTCTGTCACTGATCCACCGTCGTTTTTTCACTCAGGAAAGACGACTAAAGTTAGTGTAAAAAGTTCAAAACTTGGTTGAACGTCCGGTTGTCCTTACTTTTAGTCGAATTCGTCGAATGACTAACCCCGGTCTCCAGGGGCCTCTCCCCACTTCCCTCTTCTGGCAGGCAGGAGCTATTCATTCTCGAATCCTTATTTGGATCCCGAACACTAGCTCACGACAATATGCAAGTAAGGAAAGTGGACTGACAATGAACCTCCTTTCCTCCTTTCTCTCCTTCAAGCCGTAGCGCTTCGATAGTGTGCAAGACTATCATTAGTACTAGTTACAACTGATTGGTACAATTGTACCAACAAATCAGTACTTACTAATACTACAACTATCCGATTATTCGAAAAGAACGCAGACAATTGGAATTTAGCACAATCCAGATGCTACCGGAACCCAATAGACAACTAACCGGCGTTCCATTGTTGTTGTTGTTGTTGGCCTCAACGGGAGCGGCAGCAGGGGCGGGAGAGGCGGGTGCTCCGTTGTCGGACATGTCTGAGGATCAGGGATCAGTGACTGGTGCCATCTAGGCACCACCTTGGCACCAATGGAGCCCATTTGGTACCAGTGAAGCCCGCTTGGATCCCAAGGAGCCGCACTTGGTACAAACAGAGCTCACTTGGTACCGATGAGCAGGGTGGACACTGGCAACACCTCTGCACCAATAGACTCAAATGAATACCTGATCAAGAGAAGGGAAGGTTGAGGAAGAGGAGGAGAAGAGTGCAGCTACTGCTGTGTGGCTCTGAATAGCGCCTCGGGCCCTCCGACCAAGGGTGGGCGGAGCCACGAGGGGGCGGGGCCTACCTGCCTTAGCGTCTGACTCTCTCACTTCCCCTGCTCTCTCGCCTCTATGACCCCTAGAGAGTGTGCCAAAGCGAGAGAGCACTCCTGCCAGATGGATTCCGCGTGCAATATTGTTGCCTAATCAGATGAGCGGGAAATGGATAGGCCCCGGGGGCGAGAGGAGGGCGCTCTCTCGTTTTCACGTGCTCTCTCACGCTGTCTGACTGGCGAGAGAGCATGGGGAATTGAGAGAGAGAGTCAAAGGACCGGGGCAGAGGGGGAAATGGGGAAATGAGATGGACTGATGAGGTAAAGGGTGTTAGGGGGATTAGAGGAGAGCGGTGTCGTATTGTTAGAGGAACGGAGTGCTAATGGAACAGATGGTGAGGGAAACTATATTGAAAATCTCAATTTTGCCCCAGGAGTTGGAAAACAATGACACTACGAGGAGTAGTAACAAGCGAATACGAGAAAAAATAAATACTTTATCATTATTACTCATTGTTACGACACATTGCATGTGGTACATACTACTTACTGCCAACAGGGAGAACGGAGGGCGAAAGATCAAAGATCAAATCGTCTATTTTCCATTCAAGAAGGGCTTCAATTCGCACTCGAATGTCTCCGGATTGGGCGTGTAGGGGTGGCAGCAGCATCGACAGACCGGGCCGTTGGCACTGCAATGAGGGGATCTTTGATCTTTGATCTTCGATCTCTACCTTCCGAGTTTCTTTCTTTAGTACTGGGGCTTGCCTATCCCTAGATCCCACGCAATACCACCTGTCAATTAGGGACGAGAGGTTAACGCATTGTTTGAGCATGCAACATGGCACCAAACACCTGTTTCTCAACCTCGTCTATGAGGAACAGTCGTGTATGAACTTCTCTCTGTATCTCTCTGTAACATCGACCTACATCTCTATAGTTTTGTACAGTTTTGGCACGCATGAACATCTGTCATCGATACCAGTGTATCTCCCCTACTAACAAACAGCTCTCACTTCTCCTCTGGTGTAGCTCCCGAATGCCCACCGAAGCGTGGCTAATGCACACGGGGGAAAGTGGTTGGACGACGTGTTTGGGCATCGGGGACGGAAATGCTTGAGGGGGGATGCAGGGGTTCGGCCACGGGCCCAATTTTGAGGGAACATTCTGAATTTTGCCTAGTAAGTTTCCAGTACTGCGGTCTTTGGGTCAACGGATACCTCCAGACGAGAGAGCTGGATAGGGCGGAAATGCATCAGGATACTGGGGCCAGGACTATTTTGAGGGAATGTTCTTATTTTTGGCCCAAGATGCGTCTAGTACTGTGATTTTGGGGTAAAATCGCATCTAATAAAGAGGGAGAATAGGCTAGGACGGAAATACATGAAGCTGTTGCAAAAATTGTCTAGCTATGACGTATTATAGTAGCATTTGCTGGACAGTTTCCACCGAATTGCCTATTTCTGACGTAACGAGCAGAACGGGCGGCAGTTAAGGCCCCTGGCTCCAATTCCCGGGAGAAATCTAATGAAGCGACGGGCGCGCGGGGGTTGGTTGTCCTCAATTCTCGAACGATCGCGCGGTCTCGGAATTAGCACCCCATTTTGCCTCTTTTATTCCTCCAGCACACTAGATTGCATTGCCAGTAGATGCGAGAGTTCTATTGAGGAGTAGACCCTTCTTTACTGCTTCGGACTCGGGGTGAAGGGCTGAGTGTGTTTCTCGACACCCAATACATTGACGAGAAGTCTTCAGAGAACCAACCGAGGGGAAGGCAAAGGTGCCCCGTTAGGACTATTGGAGCGGAAATCAGGGTAACTTTTCTCGAGAAAAATCATCTGAAGCGAAAGTTGCTTACCGATTCTCCGGAACACACGTCAGGTAGTCAAGGCCGTCGATGATCTGCAAAGATTAAAGATCAAAGATCAGAGTACAAACTGCAAAGATCAAACTACAAAGATCAAAGACCACGCGTACCGCCTGCATGCTGTCAGTGACGTTGGGCAGTTGGATGGCCGGGTTCGGCCACAGCTTGCAGCCCGGCATGAACTTGGAGACGCAAGCCTGCAGAGATCAAAGATCAGAGATCAAACTACAAACTACAAAGATCAAACTACAAACCTCGGATTGCTCGACGCCCTGGCACTTGCGCTCTGCGACAAAGAGAGGGTTGATGACGGAGACCTCGCCCCTGGAAGTGATGATCTTTGATCTTTGATCCTTAGTATGTTTTCAGTTCTTCGTGATTGATTGACTGCACTACGATCTGGATGACAGTGTAGACCACCTGACTGACCGCCATGATGGCTTTTGGATGGAATTAAAGAAGGCGTCCCACGAACCGCGCAGGCGACTATGCAAAGTGAGGAATGAGAGGGGCGCTCTCCTCATTCTGCACGCTCTCTCACTCGTTGCCTGCTTTTCAGGGTCACTTGGCAGGCAGCCAATTGATCATAACTCAGTTCAAACAAAAAATGGTGACATGAGAGTTTCGAAAGTGACATCGGGTAACAGCGGCCTACCACCTCACATCGAGAACTCAGTTAGCAAGATATTCGTGGGACACCTTCTTTAACTATTTTTCTACACTATGCGCACTATGTGCGACATGCGACAGATCTTCGAATTCGCTTTGGCTACTCACAATTTCGCTTCTTTCCTTTTTTTCCAGACTGACCACGGTCCATTTTATCGCATCCATTAGTCAGATTAAACGGCATCTTGTCAACAAGCAGCTGGTACCGCAATGGTGGTGCGACTACCCCGGTTTTATTGTTCAATTTCACTTAGGGTACTCCTTGTTTGCGACTGAACCACAAATTCAGACGGGCAACTCTAGCCTGGTTCGCCTGTTTTTTATTGACCGGTTCCACTCGGCTATGCGCGCTCCAATAACCCGCGCCGTCTAGTGCTGCTAGTTACATTTGGAATGGCCTTCAGGGCTCGGGGGAAACAGTGGTATCCTCTATTCGCAGGCAATGTCGTCTTATTCCCAAGAATGCCTGCGATGCACAGAGTACTAAAGATGGATCCTACGAAGAATGCCTGAAACAACTGCAGAGACAGATGAAATACTCCCCAATTCTACTGGTGTCTCGCACTACTAAGAAATGACCTCCTGCTCATTTCCAATTGTTTCCTACTCATTTTCGGGCTCATTTCCCGTCTTTTCCTCTGTCATTTCGTCAAGGGCAGAGGGAATGTCTCGGGAGAGCACTAATTCACTCTTCTTTCCCTCTTCTGACGAACGAAGGAAAGGGGATGAAAAAGGTCTGAGTGAAGGGGGGGGGGGACTTTGTTTCTGGAGGAAGAAAGAACAGAATTGAAGAATAAAGGGAGCGGTGAAGTGTGAGGAAGTTGAAACGTTTTCGACGTTCGCCACGTAAGATCAGGAAATCATGAGAACATCTAATAATTTCGGAGAATATTTCAGGAAAGTGCGAGCTCAATCGACGCTACGGTTCCGCTGATGAGGAACTTGTTCTAGGTACTCCCAATGCTTTGTGTTGCTGTGCTGCCGGACTACCACAATCATCCCTACCGTACCTACTACACAGTCTTTCACAGATCTATTGATAAGGGCACAATCCCATAACTCGGCAATCATTTACGGTTCTGCTCCAACGAACTACCGTACCCCGGTAACTCCAACAACACCGAACCTTCTATGACACTGCCGTCCGCAACTCTGCTGATAGGAACACTGGCCGCACTGCTCCTCCGAGATGGTCACGTCGCGCAGGTAGTTGTAGAAGTTGGTGAACGCCTGAAATTATTATATATTTTTATTATCGAGAGTGTCAGAAAGAAATCGTTTTAGAAATGAAAATTTGTGTTTGTGAAGAACCGATTCAACGTATTATTTCAACGCGCTTCATTTTGAGTATTTTTTGAGTAAAATCCTGGAAATAATTGATTTGTAGCATTCGAGCTTATTTCGAAGAACCAGTGAAACACATCACCCAATCCACTCTTCTCTTCACGGTTTCCCAGTTCCTTTTCCCTTATCGGCCGTCCCCATTTAGCGCCCTATCTACTCGTTTTAGTGTCCGCGTTCCAGCAGGTAGAAGCCGCCTTTTGCGAGATCGGGACCGGCGATAAGCAAGCCGGCCTTTGTCTGGATCTCCCCGAAATGCCGGCTCTCTCGCTTTCTCTCTAGCATTTCGGGAAGGAAAGCGCTAAGGAGAACACCCGCGATTGTAATCTAGAAAGGAGAGGCTAAACTCATGTCCGTGTCTATCCAATCTCAATGATCTTTCAAGGGTCAGATTAAACGATAGTGAACGCGATTTCGAGAGAGCACAGAGTCAAGAAGTCTGGAAACCGATCGCACGAGTGACCAGAGGAATTGGAGAGTGCGCAGAGAAAGCCGAAGTGTGGCGCTCGCACTTTCTTTCATTCGTTCTTGCAAGCGCTGGTCAATGAGTAACACAAGAGATGGGGGACCAGTAGCAAGACAATGAGGATATTGGATAATAGTAATAATGGAAGAGGTGTTGGCAGTGAATTGTTTTCTACTTTATCCTTCATCCATTGTGAGGGACGAAAAGATTGCAAGCATTTGATTGTGGGCTTGTGGTCAACCCCTATTTTTTTCTTTTAGCGTACTTCATGATCGATAAAAAAATACAAATAATACATATTTTTGAAAAAAAATATAAACTCACGACGCCCCATCTGTCCTTGAGCAGGCGGAAGAAGACGTGATTGCGGCAACCTGCAATTAATTTGTTGTTTTCGAAATATAATTTTTATTAAAATTGAAAATATTAGGATATTTTCGAAAATAAATTTTAAATTTTTATAAAATTCACCCTTGCGACCGGGCAGAAGCTGCTCGAAGTAGTCGCGCTGCCATCTGCGATTTTTTAAATGATATATATTTTTTGAAGCGCGCAACTCCTTCCCATCAGTTGGTATAGAAAACAGGTGATTTTAGACCGACATTGAAACATATTCTAAATATTGACTTCGAATCAGACTAAAAGCTCCACGATTTGTTTTGAAAAATAAAAAAAGTGAAAATATTTGCGTGCGCTCTCACAGGTGTCAAGGAAAACAGGCTTCACTTCTAACATTAAGAAATCTCGATAATATTTGGGCAAAAGAATGGCACCTCTCGTTCTTACCCATGCGCATCCCGTATACATCTTGATCACAGGTAAAGAGGTTATCCAAAGGGTCAACGTGATAGGTTTCACCAGAATAGATTTCTGAATTTGCACCTCTTATGAGCCCCTGAGCCTTGAGAACCTTGAGCCACACGTACAATTATATACAGTTTTAAGTATACAATTTTAAGATTTTTTTCACTACACCGTTCTCATTTAAATCGGGATACACTAGTATGCAATGCAAATTTCACCTCTTGTTCTTGCCCTTGAGCCACACGCACGGGCCCCAATCGCTCCAGGTCGCGCAATTGTCGGCCTGCAAATGATGATTATAATTATGTTGCTTTTATCGGCTAAAGTTCCCTGTCACTAAAAATCACCAAAAATTGGCAGGGAATGTGAAAGAGATAAAAAAAAACAATATTAAAATTAGCAAATGAAAATTGTACCTGAATCGGGTTGCCGAACATCGCCGAGATCTGACCATCTGGAAAAAGTATTGCTATTTTTGAACAGCAGAAGACATCTGATCAGCGATTAAAGGCTCATGTACATTTTGTCACACCAGTGAAACGTAACCAATTTCACCAGAAGCAATGTGAAAGGTGAATCACAGTGAATGTTACCTGTCACGGAGGGAAGCGTGGCGAGTGTGACGAGTAGCGCCGCAGCTGACAGCGGAAGCAGCAGGGAGGGCATTGCTGTTATATTGAAAGAATATTGAAAGATAGTCGCATCCGTCCAGTAACCATTGAGAAGCTCACAAAACGTAATCGGTACGTGTAAATTGCAATAAGGCGGTTTCAGAGGTTTCAATTATGTAATTCATTCAAAAACCCATTAAAGTTCAGAAAAAAAACAAAATCGAATTGCGTTCAACTCTTGAAGAAAAAAGTCAATATATGATAATATTGATATTAATAGCCGATAAAAAATATAAGCCTAATAAATTCCTCAGCAAAGCCACAACCAAGATCTCAGTGTCAGCGGGGATCGATATCCCTCTCTAAGTGAATTTCGGATAGGGACGAATGCGAAAGTAGACAAAGAGTGGTGCTAGAAGGATGGAGCCAATGATAATTATTTTAAAAGGGAAGTTCATTCAAAATCACACTCCTTCGCTCCAGAGGACCTTTGGTGTACTCGCGAAACATATTCGTTATGCTCTAACCAAAGTAAGGAAAAATGGAGATTGACACGTATGTAACGATATCATTACAAATATATCAAAATGCTGCTAAGAAAGGAGCAAGGCAAATGTCCAAAGAGGATCGATATCACCCTCCCAGTGCCCAAATCTCGGATGAGAACGAAGGCGAAAGTGGACAAAGAGTGGTGATCCGATGATAATTATTTTCCAAGCGAACGAAGGAAAAATCACATCTCTTCACATCGGAGGAACTTTGATGCAATTACGAAACATAGGCAATACGTTTTTTTGCTCAAATTTATGTAATCAAAAACGTACTAGAAATGTGCAAGCTATGCCCCAATAAAATTTAAAATGCAGGATAGATCTTCGCAGGAGGATCAATATCTCATTGTGCCCAAATCTCGGATGAGAACGAGGGCGAAAGTGGACAAAGAGTGGTGATAGGAGGAGGAAAGGGAGGCGATAAAACCTCCCGACCAGAGCCGATCCATGTTCTTGTCTCTTCATTTTCCCTTATCTCTCGCTAGTCAGAGAAGCGAGAGAGCATGGGAAAATGGGACAGACAATCCATTCCTGACGAGTGAGAGAGGAAAGCAGGATCCATGCCGGTTCTTGCGCCGCTGTTTGGACACACTTGGTTGGGCAATTGTGTTCAATCGGCTTTTTGGACTAATCGATAGAATACGGAATTAAAAAGTACGGTAAAAAAATATGGTTCAACGGACGGTAGCTGTTTTCAACACTTTATCTGGCGGAAATAATGAAAATCGATAATGGAATGTAATTCTTCACCTCATCAGTATAGCAGCAGCACACGTTGGCCACGGTGTCGACGCGATCGTTGGATTCTGAAAAAAGAATTGCCATCCAAAAAATAAAAATTCTAAGTGGCCTCATTCATTCAACGATCATAGGTGTTAGCGTCTGTTGTCCTGAGTAATACTAGGCAAGTCAACTCACCAATATACACCCGGCAGTTCGGCTCCTTGCCGCGACAAAGCTCGTGCCCGCACCCGCCCTGTGAATGGATTTTGGCACTAGCGATGGGGTAATATCGATTGATTGTAAAATATTATAGCAATGAGTACTAGACCGCCCGCCTTGCCATTAGCATTTGGTACCCCGCAATGCATACAACAATTCTAGCATCACAACAGCCTTTTCTTTCATTATTCCGCACCCGCCCTGTGATTGTTCAAAGATCAGGGAAATCTATAAGAGACGCAAACCGATTTCTCAGCACTATTAAAAACTTTCGAATTCACCGAGGTGCTAGCAAACATTCCACAACAGTTGGCAATATGGAATGTGTTTCAGTGCCCTCTCAATACATGATTATCACCAACTATTCAATAGCGCTTCAATTCCGGCTACAATTAGAAAATCCAATCCAACCTCCAGCTCTCCATCCCGCGTCTCCGAATCTCTCGTGTAGCGCAGATAGTAGCAGCCGTACCGTCCTGCAATCACCGTGTATTTTTTGAGTGCTCAGAAATATTCTGTTAATGCCCCGGTAAAAATTATGTGGTAGTGCAGTATGGGCCTCAAAAGTGTTTTAAAGAAGGCGTCCCACGAACCGCGCGGGCGACTATGCAAAGTGAGGAATGAGAGGGACGCTCTCCTCATTCCACACGCTTTCTCGCTCGTTGCCTGCTTTTCAGGGTCACTAGGAAAACGCCAATTGATCATAACTCAGTTCAAACGAAAAATGGTGACTTGGGAGTTTCGAAAGTGTTATCGGGTAACAGCGACCCACAAGGTCAATCTACGGCCGCGGAATGATAATAACAGCGCCGATATCCTATCATTAGAGAGGAGTGGATCAAGGGTTGAACCTATTCTCACTCTCCACTGAAAACGACAAACGCAGTAAGTAGTGCATTACCAGTGCGCGATCAGTGCTGACGTCATCAGCCACTGGCTCCGAGTGAGTAGTGGAGAGAGACGAGTTCTCTTCAGTCTCCAGTTGCTGAAAGAAACACTATCATCCCGAAATCCAGTGTGTGCTTATTTTTGCCGATCACACATCTCTAATGCCGCAATCATGAAAACAAAGGAAACGGGGGGAAAATATAGTACTGTATCATCCAGAATCTCTGCCGGCAGCTCGCTGCACTCGCTACCGTACTCTGATTCGTCGGCTATCGACGAGTACTCGAACGAGACTTCTTCCTGAAAGTTATGGAGTTCAACACGGTAGCATTCGATCAATGGAATTTCAATATTATGAACTCGACTTATGGAATGGAAGCAAAACAAATTTGGAAAACTCACATCGAAGGGCTCCTCAGGCTGCGTGGATTGGGTGGGCGCAGTCGTTTCGGAATCGGCCTGAAAGTGATCGGGTTACTGTAGTTTAGTGTTCTCTTTTTCTCTATGTAGCTCATTTCTCCTTATTGGAGAGAAAACGTAGGACAGACTAATGACGTACCTCTTCAGACTTTTGCGGATAAATCGGAAGAGCTGTATCGTCTAGGGCCTGCATAGATCAAAGATCAATCGAGAGTCGACGAGGAAATGAGCGAAAGTATAAAAAGCTCACTTCTAGCCTTGTCTGACAGGCTCCCATTGTGAGAAGGAACCGCTCGGGAGGGTGAACGAGGGAAGGAATGAGGAGGAGGGGAATTGTGAAGTGAGAATCGCAATAATAAATTAATATAATTTGCAAGGTAAAGACGTGGTATGCTAATTGAATAGTTGTAGTGAGCAAATGGTTTTTTTTTCATTCATCCATTGATTCTACTCTCGCTCCGTAAAAATGAAAAACCGTATCCTCCCCATATCCTCCTCCGTATCCTATCCGTATCCTCCGTAAAAATGAAAAGACCATTGCTTGCGAAATGATTGGTGCTGCTGCAGCTATCTATTGTCGCTTGAAAAATTCAATTTCGGCTGTACGAAACACATTCATTTGATGAAGATGAACATGGACCTCTATTGGATTCGTCCAAGAAACGCACTAATGAATGCCAAAAACGATGAAATTGATGGATAAATGGTCTTTTCCGGGTATAAATGGGGCCTGGAAAGGGCTTCCTTGCCACATCTACGATGTACCTTCCCATCTTCCTTCTCGGTTAGCCCTTTCTTTCCTCAGTTTTTGTCTGTAGATTGGCTAATAATGATTCAAACCATTAAGTTCTTCTCTTCTCATTTTCTCCCTCTTCTGCTCTGAGAGGTGGTCTGCTTCGTCAGGGAAGAAGTGTGCAGGCAATGGAGGAGAATCAGGAGGTGAGATCAGAGATCAGAGATCAAAGATCAATTATCCATCTTTCAGGCATTCGATCGCCCCGTTCGTTCCCCACTTCGTCCCTTCCGCTCATTCGATGGATATTACATGGGCGATTACTACAATTACCCGCCAAGACAGAGACAGAATTAGGATTGTTGTACTCACAATGATCCTTGATCTTTGATCTCTCGCTTTCTCTGTTTATTCATGGCACACATTCGGAGTGGGGGGGATTTATCGATAAATGACTACGTTAACAAATAGTCGTTTGTTATTGTATGAACACATACAAAAAACGCAGAATAATTTACTCTACCTGCAAAAATTATTCCCAAGAAACCGATTTCTGTCCTTGCCATACTACGCCTCGAGACCAAAAGGTGACCACAGACGAAAAAATTTCAGCGAATGACATTGACTTTTGTCAATTTACCACAATTTCTTCCCTTTGTTCCAGACCAATATTTTGCCCCCGCCCTCACCCGAAAAAAGAGACCTGATGTGCCCTCCTCACCCAACCATCTGCGTCCGAAACCAGGCAACCAGAGAGGGTCTGGCTCTTGAGGGGGCGAAGTCCTTGCCCCCCTCTCCATTTCGGCCTTAATGGTCTGGCAAAACATGGAGTCTCTCCTCATTTTGCGTACTCTCTCGTCACTCTGACGGGAAAAAGAGCACAAGGAATGAAGGGACGGATTCTTCATCCTGACAACAGAACATGGAAATGGATTCTCCTCATTTCGCGTGCTCTCTCACCATCTGAGCGTTAGAGACTGCGCACAATGAAGAGACCATTTTTTGCCGAGTCATCCCTAGACTCGACACAAACAAAACATCCCCCATTCGCAAAGGCTTATTCGTACTAGCCACGTTCCACCCAATTTTTTCCGGAGTTAATACGACTAACGATTTCATATTTATACGTGTCCTCTTACCAGCCATAGTAGCTACAAAGTGTGTTACATTAAGAGACGATTACCTTGTTTGCGGTCATCATCCACCATATTTTCAGAATGACCCAGCAGCTCTTCTACAACTGTGCCATTCTC
This sequence comes from Pristionchus arcanus, assembly GCA_900490705.1. Taxonomy (NCBI): domain Eukaryota; kingdom Metazoa; phylum Nematoda; class Chromadorea; order Rhabditida; family Neodiplogasteridae; genus Pristionchus; species Pristionchus arcanus. The sequence continues at coordinate 9,871 of LS484776.1, read as the reverse complement.
CTTGCTACCGCTGTGGCGGTAATGATGTTTCTGGAGCTGTCCGAAGTTCGTTAATTAAATTGTATTTGTAAAAATAGTTAATCATATCCTTCAGATTGCCAAAATATCGAGCCGAGTCAGCAGACGTTCTAGTATCAAATGGAAGCAGAAAGGCAATGACAGTTTTGCCGAGCTAATGTCAGATTTTTGACAAACAATGATCTAATTGCGGCTACTATGATGATTCAGGACGCAAATGCCCTCGAAAAGGACCTCAAAATGGATTGTACTGGCATCATCTTCTCAAGCTCCCACGGAAAGTGTCAAGGTCAAGGTAACTTTCTGATTGGTTACGTTTCACCATTCCATCACGATCTGAGTGAATCTGTATTGGTGATGTGTTCTCGTCTTATCCCGGGAAAAATATTTTTATGAAAAAAGCGAAATCGTGATTGCAGGAACTCGCCTCCCTGCGAGACTGGACGCTCGTTGTAGTGGGTGAGGAGAAGATGGAGGGTCAGGATCTGCCAGGAGTACACTTTCTGTCTGCAGAGATCCAGGTACTGCGGTGCATAAGAGGCTCTTCAATGTATCTGAAACATTACTACAGCTCGAAATTCGAAATAGTTAATAAGTTTTTGCCGAAATATGCACCTTCCAGGAAGCGCTGGGCTTCACTTCAGTCGACCCATTGCCTTTGAACAGAAATCATGCAAGAAAGAATGCGGGGTATGATTTTGAATTGAAAATATGAAAAGTTCAAAGATCGATATGTTTATACTTTCCAGTTATCTCTACGCCATCGCGAATGGTGCCCAGTGGATCTACGATACGGACGGGGAACATGAATTATGCGGTAAGTTGAAATATAATCGATATATTTTTCCTTTCATATTTTGTTTATTTCCACCATATGAGATAAAGTGTAATCATCAATGTCGATTCAGCTTATGATGGAATGGTGAAACATAACATTTTGCGAAATCTTCAATCTCTAAAAATATTTATTTTACTTTCAATCGCTTCAATAACAGTGTTTCTATCTGCAAATGATGAAAATAGAATAAAAGAAATATTCAGGCAAGGGCCTGGATCAGTTCGACTACTCGCTTGAGCGAACGCGAGGGCTGCGATTCACCACGCTGGAGTGGCCGAATACGACGATTCAGTGAGTTCCATGTCACAACTTCAGGCATGTTGTAAGATAAAGGGGAAAGGAGTCCAGTAACCATCGAATACCAACAGCGTCAAGCATCATCATAATACTTCAACATAGCGATTTTAGAGAGTCCATCTTCAATCCGTATCGTCACTTTGGCCGACCGGACATGTGGCCAAGAGGATTTCCGGTGGATCTTGTCAAGGTTTGGCTATATTTTTTATTCCATCCTCAAGGATAGTGGTATTGCTTTATCACATGCTCGGGAGAGGGATGTAGTGAAACTCAGCTCATCTGAGAATTCAAAGTAAATAAGTCCTCATACCTTTCTGGTCAATTGAATGTTTCGCCTACCGTACTTATTCAGCAGCAACCCTATCGACTATATTCCCACCGTATCTCCCACTGCAGAACCACGACCACCACGACGGGTCCTACCGATTGTGTCGCGTGCAGCGACCGCCCGTCGTGCAGCAGGGAATTGTGCAGAATGTGAATGTCCTTATTGTTTTGATCTTTCCATGACCTCCCAGGCAGGTAATTGAGTAAAAGATAATTGTGCAGCAGAAAATGAACAGGGGAGAGATTTGACAGCACAAGCCAGTTGTGTTTCATCAAGTCCATAATGCTTGATGATTGTGGTATTGTTCGATTCTATCTGCTTTGCCTTTTAGAAAATAAAATATAATAAAACACTGAAGAATCCCGACGTCGACGCCATCTATCGACTCCAGCCAGAAGTCGACAGAGGCGAGAGCTTTAGCGAGTTCGCTCCACCTATCATCCTCGCTCCAGGTAGTTTTTGCGTTTTCCGTTGAAATTATTGAACAGTTCCTCTTTTCAATCTGTCTGGACTATCTATTCACACCGTTGTGATCACTACTTGTCCACTCCAGGCACCTACGCTCCATTCAACTCTCGCAACACGTTGTTCTCTCGGCGCGCCTTCTTCGGTCTGTTCCTCCCTTCGTCCGTGCCTACCGGGGTAGCGGATATCTGGAGGAGCTACTTTACTCAGGTGAAAATAATGTTTGATTTGCGTGCTTTGTAAAACCGAAGAAGGACCATTCGTAATTAAAGCGTTCTTTGCTGAACAAACATCGCCATTTCAGGCCCTTCTGCATGATGCTGGTGAATCCATCTCGTTCGTTCCAGCAAATTCAATCAAGCATGGCAACATAACGAGTTTCACCAAGGACTTTGACGATGAAATGTTAGTTTATCTCTCTTCTGCATTCCTTACCAATTAGCGTCGTCTCAAAACGGGAATAAAATATATTGACGTGAACAATTTCTCAACTTCAGCAAGTTATTCGACAAAGCGGGAGAGATCGTACAATTCAGTAACGAGTGGGATTGCGGCTTGGATACGCTAGACAAGTATTTCCATTTACTTTAAGTTTGATCTTTGATCTCCGATTTCCAGATGTACTGTCGAGTTGGCGAGGCAGTTCGCATCGCGCGGGTACTGGGGAGATGAGGACACAAAATTGATTGTGAATTGGGTAGCGGACCTGAAGAAGATTGGGTATAATTTATTGATGACTAAAAATGAGAATAAAATAAACGCAGTTATGTATTCCCCGCACTGCGCCCTGACGCTCGTTCGGAATACCCGATTGGAGAGGATAAGGACTTGCGAAAGAATTGCAGGTGAGTTGCTCGCCAGCATCTTGCGTTTTTCGCGATTAATTATTTCATTTTCACCAGAATCGATCAAATGATTGTGCATTTCAAAGTGATTAATAATTTAGTTGGACAATGAAACACATTTCGTTTAAAATTAGGTTATCTATTTATATTTGTAAATGTAATTCAGACGCGCCCATGTCGTTTTTTCTAACGATCTACCACTGAACAAGAGCGAGCCTGCAGTAAAGAAAGCTGAGAAGAAGATCGAGAACTTTGGAGATCTCAAAGTAACGTTATTGACACAATATTCATTTTTTTACAACAAGAAACAAAAATGTTCAGGATTGGTGCGGTAACTCTACCTCGAGCAAGAGCAGAACGTGGTACTTTCCTGCTCCGGATCAACTAGCTGAGGCAACGACTAAGAACAGGACACTCACTGATTATTATCAGACTGTGAGTTTGATTGTTATTAGAAACTGAAGGTCGAGGTACGAATATGCAATATCGTTACATATGTTATGAAATATATTGCCGTCTCTGTGCTTTGTACAGTAGCTTACGCGTTCGAATGACTGAAACAAGCCATTGATAATCAATAACTCAATTAAAGGTCGCAATAGTCACGAACAACTGGCAATGGACGCTCGGGATGGGCATGCTGCAGCGGATGTATGAGGGTGAGAGTTACTAATATTTTCAGCACGTGATGGGATCAATTCATTGACCATCTTTGACGTTAACGGCTTTCAAAAGCAGGGTGAAACTCATCATTTTTCGAAGATTCAACAATTTATTGCCAAAGTGATATTGCTATGATTTTGATCAGAAAAAATGGGGATTTTTTCAGCTAATTTCGCAATGCTCATCTTCTGCGGTCACTATCCGAAGCAAGGAAAAGATGCGGAGAAGAAAGAATATCCGGAGGGAATGGCAGGTGGAGATTGTGAGTTGATGAATTTCCATTTGCCTACGACAGGGGCCGTTTTAGCGGTTTGTCCAATTCATTCATAGGGGTTTTAAGCTTAAAAGCTCGAAATATGGATTGCCGACTCTTCATTGCACGTTGTTTCTTCATCTAGTGTGAGGGTTATCATAAAATATGCCATGTTCAGCCCACTACCCCAATCTCAAGAGGCCCTTCAACTACATCCACATGTCTAATGAGGAGGTGGGTTTTGCGATCTTGGAAATTACTACTCGAAATTTCAGGTTCGATGGGGCTACCTGATGTACTACTGTCTGGCGAAAGTCGAAGAGATGAAGATACAGAATGTGAAAGGTTTGCTGCGATCTCCTACTCTCAGTGATTTCCAAATCGGATATGGTTCACTCCTTGTACAACATTCTAACATTTCGAATTAAGTCGATTCTCCGCAGTTGAATAGCTCCAAAAATACATTTAAAAAATAAAAGGAATTAAATTCAGGCTACTTGATGTTCTCCGATGACGCGATCACCAATTTCTGGAATCCACTCAATCTCGAGGTCATGCAAGGAACGATTAGGGGTGCGATCACACAGGGACCGTGGTGAGCAAATAAATTTGTATTTAAATGATTCTGGCCGCGAAAATACAGAGAATTGAAATGACCTCAATCCATGCAAATGCCAAACTCCACGATGTTACCACCAAAACCAGGCGCCCCACAGTGAATTCGGTATTGCCTAGATCACGCAGTAGAGTAGCAGCAGAGATTAGGCCAGCACTGACATTGATAAATCACTGGAAGTGCCTTGATTGTCCGAATAACTCTGCTTACAATACCCAGGTGGCCGAATCAACAGTTTGGATACAACGCCATGAACCGGACGATCGAGTTGATCAGAGGTATTTCTCAAAAAATTAATGTATTATCATATAATTAAAACTGTTAAGGCAAGTACAAGAGCGATCCTGAAGTAGCAGCATTCGAGCGCGAATTGAAGCGGGAGGTGGCAATTTTTTTAAAATTTAAATTATGATTTATTTGTAAAAATAATTATTTCAGATCGGGCGTGTACCTCGTGTAAATCCATATGCTAAGAAGAATGTCACTGACGCCTTCGAATATCTGATGGTGGTGCGCTTCTTATTATTAATTATTCCATTTTCACTAGAAGAAAAGACGGCATTGAACATTGAGTAGCGCAAACTATTTTAGTTATGTTGTGAAACATATTCTAGTCCGTCTCCAACTGATTTTTGTTATCGCAATTTGCCGTTCAGGGCGATGGTTGGACGGTAGCAGATTGGATGTTCGTGCCATATGCTAACATCTCGTTTGTGGCCATGTTCGCTCAGGTAGGAAATGTAATTATCTTACTGGAAACGCACTCATCAAATGGTGGCTTGAATACATTGGAACATAGATTGTGTGGTGACCACATGAGACTTGATGAGTTTGTCGCAATGTGCAATGACGTTGTTTGCAACGATATTAATGCGACCTTCTTTTTTGGTTTTTTAAAATATTCATACATAACGATTTTTTACTCCAGCTCGCTCATGAGGGCGAACTCTTCCACGAATTGTTCGCCTCCAAGATGATGCACATTCTGCCCAGCGAGGGGTGAGATGATTGTAGATTCTTCTAGTGATGACAATTCTGCATTCTCCTATAGCGTCTCGCATAATCTCTCTTCGGTCAAACAGACGAGAGAGAATGCAGATCGAAGTGCTCTTTGAAAGGAACTCCCTAAGACTCGACTCATGTGTATCTAATGAGTCTCTGTAATAAAAAAACAAACACAATTCCAGAACCACCGGTCCTGTCCGCGTCGATTTCTTGTGGGGAGGCGACCGGAATAAGTACATTTTCTTTAGAAAAATAGAATTTCATCGATTTGAATTCAGATGGACTCGATTTTACAGCGAGCACAAGCACGCATTGCATCCAGTCAAGCTATCCGAATTTCAGGTATATTTTTTGCCTATTAGAATTAGCGACTTGATTGTAATATTTTGCCATTTTTTACTAAAATTTGAATAATTTGCAGAAAATGCCTGCACAAGCGAAATTTTGCAATGTCGTCTTGGACTCATTCTACCGGAACATCTTCAGAATTGGCAATAGAACGAATTAGTATTTCACTTTTTGTAACGAGCTGTAAGTTGTCATATTTATTGGTTTAATGTTTTTTACTTTCGTTTGTAATTATTTTATTTTACGGATTATCAGTAGAATATTTACGAACGACACGGAATGACCAGCTTCTTGTATTCTGTATCACCACGTTGGATTGATAAAAATTCTGCCATTTCATCATCATTATTATTTCTTCTCCGTCCATCTCTTTCCACGAGTGATTGCGTGATTATGTTTAAAGAACTCTGATCATATCTGAAACGCATACTTAGATACGGTAATACAGTTTCTACATACCTGTGACATTTTGCGTATTTCTTTGCTTCACTGTCAAATTTACAATGGAGTTTCGCTCTTGGAGGTGCGAAACAATCTTGAGTCAGCGCGCAAAGGACGTTCCTAAATTGATCTTTGATCTCTAAAAATAAAACACATAAAGAACCATTTGACTGCCGCTCTACTCATCTCGCTGCGAGTACTGAACAATACTGCATTGCGCATGGTTGTTTCCATCGCACTTGTGGCATTTATAGGAAGGTAATCGTACATGCCTGAAATATTCAGTTCGGACTACCCGTCTCCTCACGCTTTTACTCTAACAGCAGCCAAAAAAATGTCTCGAAGCCCATAGCTGATTGATGATGCCCTACATTTTCTGTATCAGAGAAATAGCTCCCTACCAGGATGGGTGGCTGCGAAAATCGAGTGGCCAGCGGGAAGCCTCAACACGAGCGGTTCTATTATCCCCGAAGAAATCTGAACATTGTCATTAGAGATAGTTGTCAGATTTTTAAGATGTCGTACATTTGAATAGAATTCCAGCAATTTAGAAGTCTCGGTGGAGAATCGAATCGAGGCATCCAATATCCATGCCTGCACAAGCGAAATTCTGCGATGTCGTCTTGGACTCCTTCTACCGGAACATTTTCAGAATTGGCAATAGAACGAAATAGTATTCCAATGTTTGGTATATAAAATACGGCTGCACATTTGCATATTTATTGGTTTACTGTTGTTTGCTTTCGCTTGTACTTAATTATTTTATTTTATTTTACGGATTATCGGAAGGATATTTACGAACGACACGGAATGTCTAACTTCTTGTCTTCTGTATCACCACGTTGGATTGATAAAAATTCGGCCATTTCATCATCATCATTATTTCTTCTCCTTCCATCTCTTTCCAGGAGTGATTGCGTGATGATGTTTAAAGAACTCTGATCATATCTAAAACGCACAATCAGATACGGTAATACAGTTTCTACATACCTGTGACATTTTGCATATTTCTTGGCTTCACTGTCAAATTTACAATGGAGTTTCGCCCGTGGAGGCGCGAAACAATCTTGAGTCAGCGCGCAAAGGACGTTCCTAAATTGATCTTTGATCTCTAAAATTAATAAAAATACAGAACCATTTTACTGCAACTCTACTCATCTCGCTGCGAGTACTGAACAATACTGCATTGCGCATTGTTGTTTCCATCGCAAATGAGATATTTATAGGAAGGTAATCGTACATGCCTGAAATACTCAGTTCGGACTACCCGTCTCCTAACGCTTTTACTCTAACAGCAGCCTATAAATCTTTCAAACCCGACGCTAGATTGATGATTTCCTACATTTTCTGTATGACCCAGATGAGACCTACCAGGATGAGTGGCTGCGAAAATCGAGTGGCCAGCGGGAAGCCTCAACACAAGCGGTTCTATTATCCCCGAAGTAATCTGCACATTTTCATCCGAGTTAGTAGTCAGATTTTTAAGTTACCGTACATTTGAATAGAATTCCAGTAGTTTCGATGTCTCGGAGGAGAATCGAATCGAGGAATCTAATGTCCAAAAGCTCTTGAATTCGCTGTATACTTCCTATATTTCACATTGTTATGATTTTTATGATTTTTGTGTTATGACTTGATATTTTACACTTACAGCCGTAAGAATTGCTTTGAAATGATATTGATTTAGTTGACGAACAAATGCAGGGTACTTTGCAAAATTGAATTTTCGCACTTCAAGATTGCAAACGTGCGATAGTTCTTCTACCTGTAACTTGGACACTGTTATTTGCATTATCAAAATAATCACCTCGCCATTGCTCAATCCTAAATCGTAGAAGATGATTTTATTCGGAAAAGCTGAACGCAGTGAAATTATTCCTTTGCGCGATTCTTGAAAATGATTGGAAGACGCGTACGTGATTAAAGCCACCTCAGACGGCTGAACACATAATTTAAAAACAATTACAATTTTAGGAAACAGACGTTGATTGGCTTTAGCTTGTAGGAATATGCATCGCTAATTTTCCATTCGTCGATAAACGACTTTAGGTCGCATGAGAATGGTCGCCCTCTGCACGTTTCGTTCTCATCATATCGCATGAATTGCATCTTTAAAATTATTTGTTCTAAAATAAATAAAATAAAATACACCAACATTCTCCCCGGAACACGTTGTTCGATTGTAGCAGCTTGGAGTGAAATTAGCATCCTCATCTGACATTGAAAAAATTAATGATTTTCTCTTTGATTTTGATAGGTTACCTTTTGTCCACTCCAATATTGTAAGAAAAAGTATCACGGAAAGAATAATTGCGATAATGATGATAATGAAGAAACGAATAGGACGAGGAAGCATGGAAGCATGGAAGAACTTTGGAGATAGTTTATCTCCTATAAATTGAGATTTTTGTTAATTAATTTTTTTTCAATTAAGAAATATCACTGATAAAAATAAGAATCGCACCGCATCGTCTACCGTATCCTGCAACTGCTCGCTGCCCTCGCTATCGTACTCCGTGTCAGAGGCAATCGACGAGCACGATTGCTCCTGAATGTAGGAAACACCATAACAGTTAGGTAAAGTTGCCGATTGTAGTGTTCATGATAGGCCAATTACAGTTACAGTAGCGTATCGCTTTGACTTCAATGCTCAATGAATAACGAGAAAAATTATTACTTGATCGACGAGGGACGTATCCTCAAATTTCCGCGGAATAATAGGCAGCGCTGTATCGTCAAGGGACTGCAGAGATCAAAGATTACTCGAGAGTCTGGAGAAAGATCAAAGATCAATCGAAAAAACGTGAAAATAATAAGAGCATACATCACTTTCTGATTGGCAAGCGCCCATTGTGAATGAAAGAACCACTCGCGAGGAAGAACGAGGGAAGAAATGAGCGGGAATTGAATGTAAAAAAGAGTTAAAGTTACAAGGGGACGATAGTAGGAGGATTAAAAAGGGTGAGAGGTTGGAAAAAGAGGAGGAGAATCTAATAGGGAAGAAGGACTGATGCTTTATTCATTTCCAGTGCTCTCTTCCTGTACATAGGAGAAACGGAAATGGGAGAGTGGAATTGGACAAAATACCCGCGAAAGACAGAGAAAACAATCGACGCATCGATGATCCATGAAGAGAGGGACGGAAAGTGGAGTTTAAATTTCGAGAAAAAAAGCAAATTGAGCAAAGTGTAAATGGAATGGGTTAATGATGCGTTGTTATTGCACAATGAGGGAATAATGCTTGAGTACGAAACATTAAAACGCAGTATTTGAGTAATTAATAATAAGAGACATTGGAACGAGAAAGATGAGAGAAATGGACATCCTCTTCCCCTCCTTCATTTCCCGTCCTAATTACACTTCCGAGGAGGAATAGGCCTTCCAAAAAAAAAGCTAGGCCGGATGCCTGCTCACTCAATGGTGCATCAGGAAGCAAGGAGTATGTGGTCATTGTATCTTGCCAGCTCCGAGCTGCTGGTTACTTGTTGCGATAATTATATATAACGAAAAAAAATTAGTTAAATTGATAATGAAAGCACGAATTGGCGTGGAAAATTGCTAATCAAAATGCTATTTCTTTTTTAAAAAGTGTGACTTAAGATTCTAATTGGAATGACTGTTTCACAATAAAATTATAATTACTCAGAGTACGGTCTAGGATTCTATTTGCATGGAATGGATAACTTCTTGTTCTCCCTATCCTCTCTTTGAATCGATATGAACTGTCCCATTCCTCCGTCATCATTGATCGTCG
>LS484774.1:0-108084 GCA_900490705.1 Pristionchus arcanus | reverse complement strand
GTATATTATTTAGGTGCGGAACAGAGATAATTGCGTTTAAGTGATTATTTTCCCCTCATTCTATGATTTTTATCACCCTCTCCCTCTCATTTCACTCGCTCATTTCTCATTTCACGCCGCGCCGATCGGCGGATCGGCCGCTCTCGTTTCATTTTCTAAAGAATTCAATCGTTATCTCGTTTCACAATAGTTACCACAGCTACAACTTTAAGATATCGTAGGATATCGTATCGTAGAATTTGAACAAGAACACGAAGAAGATTTTATCCATAGAGTGATTCAAGAAGAGATAGGCGATTTGTTCCTCTGAATGTATATTTTAAAATGTTTTCATTAATTGAATAATCAACCAAGAATATACCAATACTTTCGTAAAAAATTTTAAAATTCGAAATTAATCGAATAATGCAAGAACAGTTGAATATTTTAAACATTGCATGCTTGGGAAGCCGGAAATTATACTGATTTATCAGAATTATTATTCTATCTTAAAGTTGTAGCTGTGGTAACTATTGTGAAACGAGAGATCGATTGAATTCATTAGAAAATGAAACGAGAGCGGCCGATCCGCCGATCGGCGCGGCGTGAAATGAGAAATGAGCGAGCGAAATGAGAGGGAGAGGGTGATAAAAATCATAGAATGAGTGGAAAATAATCACTTAAACGCAATTATCTCTGTTCCGCACCTAAATAATATACACGTTCAGCATATCATTCGAATCGTCTCGTTGCGCTCTTTCCAATGAGCTCATAAAAAGTATGGGCTTCGATCTGTGTTTCGCACTAAACGTTTTATTCGATTTGCATAAATACTGATAAGAAAATGAACAGCCCAAAAGCACAGGCATATTGCCCACTATCATAGGAACATTTTGACAATCAAGAAGTAGTCACCAATGTCACTCCGAACAGAGATATGAGACACCAAAGTTGGAATTTTTCAGCTTTTCAAAAGTTTGAGGCTCTGCCCTGAGGCTAAAATCGAATATTCCGGACAAAGCTCGATGCCATCTTGTTAGGGACCCTATGGACCATCAAAAACTGAATTCAGATGCATGGGTCAAATATTGTACCTACCACCCCCTGAATCTATTCAATTCTTAGGCGACACGCGTGCTATGCCCAAATTTTGAATTGTGCCAATGAAATTTTTTAAATGTAGATTATTGATTGGTCTGCAGGATTACGGTATCTAAATTCATTTTTTGCAGAGCTTCCTCGCCACTCTTCCTTCCGCTGCGAACGGAATGCAGCCCGCTCGGATGACACGTCGAAGAGGACCCATTGCAGAGTGAGTATAAACATATTTAATCGCATTATTTCATTGGCACTTTTCAATAGGGCGGCCGAAGGCTATGCCCAAATTTTGAATTGTGACACTGAAAATTTTAAATGTAGATTATTGATTGGTCTTTTGCAGAGCTTCCTCGCCACTCTTCCTTCCATTGCGAACGGAATGCAGCCCTGCTCGGACGTCACGTCGAAGAGGAACGATTGCAAAGTAAATACAAATATTTAAAAAAATTCTTAATCGCATTATTTCATTGGCTCTTTTCAATAGGGCGGCCGAAGGATTCCTTTCGTACTTGCGTCCTTTCGTAGAAGATGGAAGAGTGGCGAGGAAGTTCTGCAAAGGACGAATTTAGTTACCGTAATCCAGCAGACCAATCAATATTCTACATTTAAAAATTTCAGTGGCACAACTCAAAATTTGGGCATAGCCTTCGGCCGCCCTATTGAAAAATGCCTCTGAAATAATGCGTTTAAGAAGTTGTAAAATATTTGTACTTACTTTGCAATAGTTCCTCTTCGACGTGACGTCCGAGCAGGGCAGCATCCCTTGTGCAGAGAACGGAAGAGAGGCGAGGAAGCTCTGCAGGGGATGAATTTAGATACCGTAATCAAGCAGACCAATCAATAATCTACATTTAAAAAATTCAGTGGCACATTTCAAAATTTGGGCATAGCCTTCGGCCGCCTTATTGAAAAATGCCACTGAAATAATGCGATTAAGAATTTATAAAAATATTTGTACTTACTTTGCAATCGTTCCTCTTCGACGTGACGTCCGAGCAGGGCAGCATCCCTTGTGCAGAGAACGGAAGAGAAGCGAGGAAGCTCTGCAGAGGTTGAATTTAGATACCGTAATCAAGCAGACCAATCAATAATCTACATTTAAAAAATTCAGTGGCACATTGCAAAATTTGGGCATAGCCTTCGGCCACCCTATTGAAAAATGCCACTGAAATAATGCGATTAAGAATTTGTAAAAATATTTGTACTTACTTTGCAATCGTTCCTCTTCGACATGACGTCCGGGCAGGGCAGCATCCCTTGTGCAGAGAACGGAAGAGAGGCGAGGAAGCTCTGCAGAGGATGAATTTAGATACCGTAATCAAGCAGACCAATCAATAATCTACAGTTAAAAAATTCAGTGGCACATTTCAAAATTTGGGCATAGCCTTCGGCCGCCCTATTGAAAAATGCCACTGAAATAATGCGATTAAGAATTTATAAAAATATTTGTACTTACTTTGCAATCGTTCCTCTTCGACATGACATCCGAACAGGGCAGCATCCCTAGTGCAGAGAACGGAAGAGAGGCGAGGAAGCTCTGCAGAGGATGAATTTAGATACCGTAATCAAGAAAATATCGTACATCACCCACATTACCGAACAAATGTACTTTTTGAACATTTTTTTACTTTTCGCGAATTCGCGTTTACCCGTCCTAATTGTTGTTTCACAATTTTTGTTGACCCCGATAAGCGGATGAATACAAAAATTGGCCGGTGAAATATTGTTTTAAATGGGTGAAAAATAAGAGCCGTTGCCCTTATTCTCAAGTAAAATACGGCTCTACCGTACTCATTTGTCATCATCATCATCAGAGCCGTATTTTAAGTAAACATAGGGGCAACGGCTTTAATTTTTCACCCATTTAAAATAATATTTCACCGGGCAATTTGTGTATTCGTCCGCTTATCGGGGTCAACAAAAAATGTGAAACACAAATTAGGACGGGTAAACGCGCATTCGCGAAAAGTGAAAAAAAGTAAAAAATGTTCAACAAGTACTTTCGACTATCAAACGATTCTCATGAGGTATGTTCACAATGTACGATATGTGAACAATTGCAATGCTCAACATTTCGGATGATTATTTCTGCAGGACTTTATCGTCAACTGGATTTCTTCTTTTCATCAATTCTTCTTTTCGACTATCAAACGATTCTCATGAGGTTGTTATGAAGGGAAGTAATGGCCTCTTCCATTTCGATATCCGATTTATCCCCTGCTCGCAGAGAATCTTCCAATTCGGCCTGAAAATGAAGAATATGTAAATGTGAAGATATGCAAGTCTTTTAATTATTTGTTAAAAATAATCATATTTGAATGTAGAATAATAAAATAGAAGAATAGAAACTAACGGCGTTCTCGAGATTCCTCATTCTTTCTCTGCTCTGTCGTCTCGATTGAATATTCTTCCTTTCAATCGTCAACAGTTCGCCAATCAACAATCTCTGCTCTCCAGTTATCCTCTAAAACACAAATAAACAGATTTAGTCTTATTGTTAGAGAAAAGGAGGAATAACGTTTCAAATATCGGATAGAGCTTCTTTGATTCTCTACGTTTTTGCTAGATAGCGGTTAGGTGTGCGCTAAAGAATTTAGATTTTTCACATTGCCAACTCACTCCCAGTTTCTGGACACATTTGTTGATGGATGGAATGAATGGTCCTCCCTCTCCTTCTCTGATCGCATCAACGATTAATCTCCAGTATTCACTCCATAACTTCTCCATTGCATGCTCGTCACCCGCTGTCTGACAACACTTGAATTGAAATGGTCTGACGGATCATATCTCAATTCTCAGGTGATAGCGCGATTAGGAACCCTCAAAATGTGACGTATCGGTTTTTTAAAATTTTTTTAAAGAATGATGGAAAACGACCAACAAGGCATAGAAAATTTCACAAGCTCCAAAATATCCTAAACATGGCATCACCCGATCTAAATAATATTTTCAGGGTATACAACTCTGCAACGCTTTTCAACGCTATCGTAAATGGGATCGGCAAACGAGAATAGGATTAAGATCCAATATGATGTGAATCCTACCTTGAAATACTCGAGCACAGCCGGAATCATCTCACGAGGCCACTGTCGATTCTGCACGAAGAGTGTTTTATAGTTAAGAATTAAACAATTCTGTTCCTATTTCGAGCAGAATGATGGATTAGATAATTACTTAGACGGGTACCTCTTGGTAGATGGGCATAGAGAGATGAGCGAGAGCGAGGACCGATAGCTCGCTTGCGTATGGCAAGAAAGCAACTGTAATTATTATTTTTCAAATATTTCATTGATTCATTAATTATATGATTCATTCATTGAATATCTGCGGGATGTCTACTCCCCTGCGCAGGGTTTGTCTTATTTCCAAGAAGGTTTCAGACAAAATACAAATGTCGATGTGTGGGTGCGAAAGGAAGAGATCATTTCTTGCGAAGTCAGTTTCCGATGGCTTCTCCTCCTCCTCACGTACCTCCTACAGCAGTGGCCAATTTCGCCGCCATTTCACATGATGTTTTCTTCCTTCTTCTGATAGTATTGTCCATATCCACTCTCACCAGGTGACCTCAAGGAGCAATGGTTATCTTGTTTGAAAAAATTAAACGAAGGAATGTCGTGGTGTCAAATAATTTTTATGTCGTGATTTGCACACAGTTCGCGTGATCTCTCGCTAGTCTGACTAGTACAGTCCTTATACTTTTTTTCGTTTCTTCATTTCAAGCCAAAAAGAGAAAGTGTGTGGAGTTCAATTACCCTAATTTCGAACTCTACTGACTAGCAAGAGATTGTTCGAATTGAGAGAATTTAGCTTACCCTCGTCGTTGAACTGATGGGGCGATGCCCTAATCGCATCGATAATCGTGAGCATGAGAGGATGGAGAAAAGGCAGGAATGAATTTCCCATCGATGAGGCCATTCGACCGAAAGTGGAGTAGACATCGCCGTCCCACAAGAGGAGAATCGAATCGATACGAGGGAGAAGTGACTGCATTATCTGAAAGATACATACTTATTCCAAAATTTGAGTTCTTGCTTGTTTGCCTGTATATGGGATAAGATGAGAAATATCTATTGTTGAATAATGAATAATGAAACGAATGAATGCCACCGAAACTTAGAGAGTTAATTTCTTTGGTTGTGCTCACTTTGCGAAGAAACAAAAAGTCAAAATAAAGAGAAAAATAGTTGACTAACTTCAGTGCAATCAGAGGAGCACTTTTTCTCTCCAACTGCGAGTGAGATGAGAGAAACACACTCGAGTGACGCGGCATCGAGAACCTCAAATACGAAGTACATTGAATCATAAATCATAGTATGAAATTGAATCATATCTAGCATGAATTTTCAGCACAAAATGAGTCAATATTTGACGTGAATCTTTCTCATTGTCACGCTATTATGCTCAGGGCACCCGTAAAAACCCCTATCCGGTCGTCTAGGAAAATATCGTCAGAAAAATATGCATACTGGGCAATGGTTGGGTGCAGCGAAAATCGTCTTAAGTGGTCCGATTAGCCGACTGTAGTATTCGGCACAGTAAGATCGATGGAAGAATATGACATATTGAGAGCTCTCCACGTCTTTCAGTGAGGAAATGAGCGAAATGAGCTGAAATGAGAATTGATTTTGTTTAAAACCACTGAAAAATGGACCAATAAACAATATTATGACTCTGAAGCAAAGCGAAAAAAAGTTTTTATGATCGCTATTCGCCGCACAATCCGGATCAGAAAATATTTGTTTTTTCCGCTTTCGCGTTTAAAAATATCACAAAATCAGAGAATCTTCAGTACGTATCTCGTACTCAATCGAGTAGGATTTCTAATGATCATCCACAATCAGACGAGATTGATTTGGAGAGAGATCAGACCTACCTGTGCGAGAATGCGCGTTTTCCCAGTCGTAAGCAGACTGTGGTAGGTCGACTCGATCACCATTACAGCACTGTACATCAGAGCGGAGAGATGATCACTCAGAGCGGGCTGACATTTGTAGTTTGTAGTTTCTGATCGTCGTAGTTTGCAGCTACCTTTGAAAAGGTCTTGCAGCATGCAGCAAGGGCAGCAGCTGCGGCTGCAGTCACACGAGGAACGCGCGTGTCTTTGAGTGCATGGAGAAGAGCGGGAATCACCTGAAATCATACCACTTCGTGGAAGATTCAGTAAGGTGCAGCGCGGCATACAAGTGGGCCCCACCTAGTGTGGTCAATGGACTGTAAATTCATCTCTAAATTCATTCATTCTGAATTCATAAATTCATTCATTCTGTAATCCATCTCTAGGTAAACCTTTGCCGATGCCGAAAATTAGAAGAAAAAAAGAAATGAAATAATTGATAGCGTACGGTTGTATGTGACTTGTCGAGTAGATTGGGAGGGCAGCCAGTGAAGAATCGAACGAAAGCGAAACAAGCGGCCGAACGAACGCGAATGTGCTATAATTAATAATTAATTAGTAATTACAAAAAAGTACATTCGTCTTACACTAACCGGCTCCACCTCACTAATAACTCTTAGACTACAGCAAAATACCTTATCACGGAGAAGAGGCTTGATACGATTGAGCACTTCGGTCACAGTTTCAGCCGTTGCCACGCGGCCAATGGCAGATAGACCGATCGCTCCGACATAACGTTGTTTCCAATCCACTGAAGGCAAATCGTGTGAATTGCCATAGGAAATATGGGACATACGGCATGCAACATCAGCATTAGGGTTGGTGAAATCGAGCAAACCCGACTTTCGGGAACCCGACTATAAAGTATCACTATGTGGCCCGATCGGGCTCAGAAAGTCGGGCGGGCAACCCGACATTGAGAGTGAAATAGTCGGGACTGTTGACGGGTTCGGGCGGCCCGAAACCCGACATGGCCCGACATGGCCCGACTTTGGCCCGACTGTGCCCGACTCTAGGGAAGAGGTAGATCAAGAGTACAATTCCGTCTCTATCCCTTGCATTTCCATATTGATTAGTCAAGGAAGAGGGTGAATCAATATGGAAATACAAGGGAGAGAGACAGAATTGTACTCTTGATCTACTCTCTTCCCTAGAGTCGGGCCAGAGTCGGGCCACGCAAGCAATGTCGGGTCAAAGTCGGGCCATGTCGGGCCAAGTCGGGTTTCGGACCGCCCGAACCCGTCAACAGTCCCGACTTTTTCACTCTCGATGTCGGGTTGCCCGCCCGACTTTTTTCGATTGTCGGGCCATCCGACTATTTATGCCCGAGTCGGGAATCAGAGTCGGGAACCCGACTGACCCGACCCGATTTCACCAACCCTAATCAGCATGCAAAGTCCATTAAAACGAACCATGAATGAGGAGCGGATTGGTTATCTGAAGCAATTTTTGTCCGACTCCCTTTCCTTTGAGACCGAAGACAAGATTCTCGAATCTTTCGACTCTACCATCCAGGGTGCTGAATATTTCTCAATGACTAACTCAAATTGGTAAGTGAGAACAAGGAAGTTGCAGATACTAAAGTTTAAAAAATATGTGAAGAAAGAGTTCAGATCATCGACAAACTAAATTCCACTAAATATAAATAATTGCATGGAAATACAATCGAACCCTCCAAGCAAAACTCCTTCCAGAAAGTGATCACGACTCTCCCAATTGATATTTTCGTTCACTTGATTCACTGTGAGTAGACTGGAAGATACTGAAATGAATGTTTTGTAACGATCACGAAGAAACCAATGATCTCACGAATGAGGGGAACGAGAGCCACGATATAGCCGTATAATTCGGGCATATTTGAGATTCGATTGATGGATTTAACTATTCGACGCCGTGTGTGGTCGTTCACCCAGAGATGGGTAAGAAACTGAAAATGGAATTATGAAGGGATGCAATCTTTTTCGATGTCTATACATGAAAAGTACAGTACGTGTGTAAAAAGTACAGTACGTCCTTGCGCATGTCCTATGTTTTTGAAGAAAACTAGTGACTTTCACGTAATGAGACCTCGATTTTGAAATATATGTGCAATTTCGAATCAATCGTTGTTTTTTGTCCGTAAATTAGAGTATCCTATTGGTGAGTGAGTTGCAAATATACTCAGAAATAGCCTGACACAGCTGCAAAAAATCTGACATCATGGAACGAGTGATCTCGTATCACAGTTTCTGCTCTCTTTGCATGTCTACAGCACTTGGATGTGTAAACGACGCTAATATTTTTTTCTTCAGAATAGCCGCGCAAGCACTCCGTGTTCCGCCCCTCTTTCAAGGCAATTAGCACGTATCTACTGTATACAAACCTGGCAGAAGAAAGTAACTATTTTCGTGAGATGAGAATGGAGGAGAACATTGAACTTGGATGATATATTGAAGAGGCAGTAACAAGCAGCTATTAGCTCTTCACCTCCGTTCTTACCCAACTGAAAATATTATCATCGAAGCTAAAAACACAACTCCTACTTGGAATTCTCTCTTATCTACGAACTCGGATATTATTATACGCTTAGTTTTGAGTTATATTTTAGAAACATTTATTACCGATAGAATTTGGGGAATAAGTTTGCTCAATTTCTGCAGCGAATTCTCCAGCTGGGAATCATTCAATTCATTCGTCATGCGAAGAAATTGAGCCGCGAATACCTCAAGAAAGTATTAATCTGTTATTCGTATGCATCTAAAACGAGAAAACGGTTCGAAATTCGAGAACATAGGTGTCCAGCCGTGGCGGCGACTTCTTTTTTGACCATGTATAGGGATACGTGGCGGAGCAGCCACGACGGTCGTGGATGCTCCGCCACGTATCTCTTACCCAACTCTTACATGGTCCCAACTCTTACTCTTACATGGTCAAAAAAGAGGTCGCCGCCGGCGTGGACAGGTATGTTCGAGAATGAGAATTAAACCTCGAGAGCGAGAATCCGAATCAATACGGATGTGTGATCGAAGCAAAATGAGAAGAAGGGAGGAGCCTCATAGGGACAATTATGGAAGACGTTTGTATATCTAAATTAATTCGAATCCTTTGTATAGGGGCCACAAGCTCCGCCCACTTTCGTCTGACACGATTTCGCGAAAAAGCGAGAAACAAAAACACAAGCTTCATTCTAAACGAAATCTTTCGATCGAAGTTGCTATGAATAGCTATTACCTTCCCCTATCGAATGAGGTTGGTCCCAGATTTGCATAATATCACTAAGAAGGTCAAATTTGCATTTAAAAGAAGGGAATAGGCCGTTTCAGCATGTTTCAGTTTGAAAGTTCTGCTGGGACCAAACTTCATTTACTAATTCGAATATTTTAGGAATTTTAGAAAAAAATTAGAATTTTAGCATCGCTCCCTGGCTTGTGTTTTCTGTTGGTAGATGCGCGGGGAGAGGCGAGCGAGAGGGCGGGGGGAGGGAGAGAGACACACGCAAATGAGGCTCCGCCCCCTTTCCCTCTCGTCTCGCCTCTCTCCCCTCTTCCCCAGTGCATTGTGCGCGTACTTCTCGGGCTGTAGCACCGCTCAGAGACAAGATATCGACAAACGGTAAAAAGGATGTTGCTATTGGGACCACGAGGGATAGTTTGCATACACGTTTGGGGTCATGGTGAGAAATCGGCTGTCTGAGTTCTGGCCCCTACCTTTGTATGATTTATACTAAATAGTGACGCGGGAAACATAATCAGTTTCTAGGGTTGTCCACTCGGGATCGGTTTCGGTATTGCCGACCCCTCTTCCCTTCTCCGCCCTTCTCTATCGCACGTCCGATCGAAAGGGGAGAGGGAAGGGAATGGGGCTCAAAAAATTTGAGATAGTCAAATTTTTTGAGGGGTCTTCCCTTCTCTCCCCTCACCCGTCTCTCTCCCTCTCTCCCTCTCTTGGCAGTGATGGCGCACGCACTAACACCATTTTCGACAGGAGAGGTGATGCCTAAAAGTGTCGAGCGCGCCAACTCGCTTCATTTTTATTGCACAGGCCCCAGTTTGTATGCCCACAAAAGTCCTCAAAGACTACGTTAACTGACGGTTGTCATTTATCAGCACTGAGGCTGATATTTCCGAGAAACCGAGCGTGATAAGACCGGCACTCTTGTATGGCAGTGAGACTTGGCCGATCAGTGAAAGGCAAATGGATAAGCTGATGGTAGTAGAGATGAAGATGCTGAGATGGGCGTGTGGACTGAATGTCCGTGATCGAGTAAGAAATAAGACTATTAGAGCGATGACAAAGTGTGCGAAGCTGGAAGGGAAGATAAGAGAACGGAGATTGAGATGGTTCGGCCATGTGAAGAGACGAGAAAAAGAGCATGTATGTAGAAGGATGATGTCATATACCATCCGAGGAAAAAGGCCAGTGGGTCGACCAAAGTTGAGATGGTCAGAAATGATCAAGCACGACATCACCCAGCTACGCTTGACCGAACGCCACGCACTCAACAGAGACTTGTGGAAAACGAAGACCTCCTTTCCTGACCCCGTTTAACGTGAATGAGAAGAGCATGCCCTAACATCCCAGGCCTGCCCTCTCATATACAGGAAATAAATGATTTGATTTGATTTGATTCGAAACAACCTCTCCTGTCAAAAATGGTGTTAGTACGTGCGCCATCACTGCCAAGAGAGGGAGGGGAGGGAGAGAGGCGGGTGAGGGGAGAGAAGGGAAGACCCCTCAAAAAATTTGACTATCTCAAATTTTTTGAGCCCCATTCCCTTCTCCTCAAACTTTTTGAGGAAGGGAAGAGGGTACGCCCTCCGTCAAGAGCACGTGCTCTGCGGAGAAGGGAAGGGACTCAGTGAGCTCGGGATTGCCGATCCCGAACGTGCAACCCTATTGCATAGATTCGAAGAAAAAGGACACCAACCGAATGAATTCGAGAGTAAGTATCAGATTATCGTCACTTTGAGGTCTCCTTATTTTTCTGTTGACAACGGACCATGGATCTTCAACGATCACCCTTGGTCCACCTAAATAAAGAATATATAATATTAGAAATTGGCATTAAATAATCACTATCATCAGGTTTTAAGTAACAAACCCAGATATTCGGCGAGTGTTGCAACCAGATCCAAGATGTCTGCCCTTGTTTGAGCAGCATTACCAGAATACGCATACTGAAAGAAGCGAAATGTATTATAAAATGCAATGTAATTGGAATGTATTCTTCTGAATTATCATTTGAAAAAAATCAGATTCTAAATCTAAGATTCTAAGATTCTAATTTAGGAGAGGAGTCGCTGATATTTTGTTAGCTCTAATTATTTTTAGTGAAACTATGCGGGAAAAATTGCGTAAAGACATGAATCCAAACATCAATAATCTCACTTTTGTCAACTCTTGACACATCTGAGCAATTGTATTTCTGTCCGAGTCGGAATTCGGGTAGATTGAATTTCCCGCATAGAAGAGTCTAAAAATGTTTTCATTAAAATCGAATTCAACGGACAACGATTTTAAGTGAGTTGAGAAAAAAGTAAAACTTTTTGCAACTGCTAGATCTATTTCGAATCTCAAGAACCATCCAGTTTGCATGCTGCTTTGAAGCAAGGAAAAAGAAACATATGTATGCGAAAATTACTATTTCTGTCATATATTCACATTTCCATCTTTCCATGATTGAAATACTCTAATATTCTTACCTTGTCAGTATATCAAATGCTTTCGATCTCTTCGTTCTCATCAAATCAGTGAAAGGTTTTCCGTCTTCAGTACTTGTTTTGCGAAAAATCTGCAAAACATCAAAAACAATAATAGTTTTGAGTAATTGTTAAATTCTTAACGCCACCCTCCTAAATACGAATTGCTCAAATACTAGGCCCTATTCAAAATATAATTGCGAGATCTTGGTGGAGAGACGACAGACTTTGGTGGAGAGTGCAATGACTTCAAAGAAATGAGAGCTGAGAAGATTCGGATTGATTCCGGATATTTGCCATATGCACGTGATTGCATTATAGTTAGGCGAGTAAAACTCTTCATCCGATTCCATCTGCACCTTGCACTTCTGCAATTGATATTTTTTTTAAATAAGAAAAGTTGAGACTACTAAGATAACGATTTAGATTCGACTTTCAGGCAAAGAAAATCCAATCGATTATTTTAAATTAAAAACTCTCAAAATATTTTTCAATCGCAGAAATTCAATGGAGTCGCTCTAAAGGGGCAATAATACCTGGAGAATCTTGGGTAGGAGTGGTCCTAGGAAAGTTGATTGATACTTTCCACTGTGAGCGTTGAGCAGCCTCACCTGTAATGGGTCTTATTTTATGGGCGAAATAACAGAATAGGAGTTGCGTTGATCCTTTTCAACATTTTATGAAGTTGTAACGACAAATAAAATATTCCGTAATTGCCGATAAAAGCAGTCTTTACGTACCAGAGTGTTGAGTGCCTGAATCACGACCAATTTATATCGTGCGATCATTCGACCGGCGACAAAAACTTGAGCAGTCGCCGCGTCATCGAATGCACGTGGAATTGCACTACAATTGAACTTTTTCATTGATTGTTTACTATTCATTTAACCTGATAACTCTGAGCGATGCTGTCTTGAACGTCCAGGGATCCAGTGCGCATTTGAAGATGAAGGAGGAGATTATTACACACGAATCCTTCTCGATGTCGGCGTCTGTGCAGACATTCGAATTATTCGTGAACAGTGGAATTCCCATGGCGGAATTCAAACTTTTAATCAGAGAACGCGTGTTAAACTTCGGAGATATTACATATCAAGGAGGAATAACTCACTATTTCTGTCTTTTAGCAGTATAGCAAGGATACCAGTTAGGCTCTGCCTCATTCCAGCATCTGTATCGGGCGTCACCTGTAATTCAACAAACGACCAATGCTTCATCACAATTATATCTAATGGTATACTTATCAGTAACATAATTCACTCTGAATCTTAGTTGCAAATCGGTATTCGATCATTCTGGCGAAAGAGTAGGTAAACTAGCCTTGCCGTAGAGATGAATGACTGCAGTGAGATGAGGTCGGAGCCTATTCGTGTGTTCGAAAGCCATTTTGTACAGTAATCCGATGGGAAAGAAGGAAGATGACGTCGTCTCGCCCGTCACGAATTCATTGCAAATCTGAATTCTGACATCATTATGAATCTTCTGAATTGAAGTGTAACCTTTCATCATCACATTTAACCTCACGGATAGGTATCAAAAATTTTAGGAATCATTCATGTGTTGTAGATAATGTACTGAAACTATCACCAACCGGGACGATGTAAGAAAGTAGCGGCGAAAGGACTGTGATTGTATCCTTGCCGACAACAGAGAAGAAAGTCTGCAAGGGAAATAAGGGAAAATAATGGAAAAGGCCAAATACAAAGAAGATCCGGAATAATTCTACCTTTGCTGCGGCGATTTTGATGGCTAAATCGGCGTCGCTAAACGCTCTTTCCAAGACATCTTTGAGATCGGAAATGTGAGCAGCTCCGAATAGATTGGGAATTCTCCTGAACAGGAATATTTACGCACTCTTCAATTTTATGTATGCAACTCACTCAACGAGTCCGAGTGCTACTTTCTTCAGTGATCTGGTCTCATTTCTCACAGAGTTTCGCACGAAATCAGTAATAGACTTGTATACTTGAATGTCACTGGTGAGATCTGAAATCGATTCAAGTGAGGTGAACTCAAATTAGATCACCCACAGTATGATTGTAGAGCAACTTTGATTAGAATCTCGCCCATTTTTTCCTTGATCGAATCGTTCGTTTCGGATAGAAGGGACTGAAATATGCAAAATGAAATAAGCAACACAGAAGAAAAGTTGAAGTAAAGAAGGACTGCGTGTATAAATACCTATTTGACAACATTTTATTCAATCATCTTTGATAATATTCCATATTGTAAATATGAGTACCTTGATCACTACATCATTGAATGGGGCGAGTTTCTCACTGCTCCAAGTGTTGATTACTTCCGTGAGAAGGGCAGAGAGTCGATCGAGCGAGAAACATCGAAGCTGCAGAATACATTAGTTTCCAAATCGGATCCCTTATTTATTTCGTTCAGTCTTTTCTTAAAAAGTAGTCAAATTCTATTATTTTTTCTCTGCTCCTTTCACATTCAGTTTATTGTTTTGTGGGCCATACATAAACAGAATAGTTTCCAAAATATTTTTTTACCTCTTCGGATGCTTCTGAAGTCGTTGCGATTTTCAGTAAAACGTGTGCTCTCTGATCAGCGGGAAGTTTAGAGAATTCTCCATCAGTCGAAGCTCTGAAAAGAATTGAGGTGAAAAAATGAATGGATATCATCATACAGAAAAATATCTGATCCTCTAATGTTATTGTTCGTCAATTTCGCCAGTGCAGTTTTTTTCGGAAGCGTTTCTAACCACCACAATTTTTCATGCGATAATTAATTATTTTCCCGTCACTAATTATCTGAATACTTACCATTCATTTAGTGCAAAATCAAATCAATATGGTAATCCCTAGGTTTATGATAATTTGATAATAATTTTTATAATTATTTCCCTCTCATTCCGGTTGTCGAATGACCCAGAGTGCCGGTCTACGAAGAGGGTGGAGGAGAGGGAGGAGATCTTTGTCTTGTATTTTGGGAAATACTACCACATATGGATACAGAAACGGACGGTTGATCCACAATCCTCCACTCTTTCAGAAAGAAAAGTTCAAACCTCATGCATTCTGAAGTGACCATTGATTTGAGTTGATCCTCGAGGTGAGAATTGTCTGTCTGTAATTGATGAGTAATAGGGTTGGCCCATTCGAGTCTGGTCAACTAGAATCTCAAAAGAAAACATTTCAAAAAGCGTCAATTCAAGAGTCTTTCAACAATTGCGGGTGCTCTCATTCAAAGATTGTTCAATATTGCCCGTAACAAAATAACAATGCGAAGATGGTAGGAATACGCAACTATTGAGAATTATGGGTCTCTGAAATATTATACCTGAGTTGTGTGGAGTGAGTCTGGCGGGGAGGATCCTTCTTCCATTTTTTCCCGACCGACCGAGCACGATGAATGGAAATGTGGAGAATGAGGGAATGAGAGACGTGCAATCAAATAAATCAAAGAAAAATTTTAATTTGAAATTTCATTTGAATTTGACTAAACAATTGACAAGGATTATGTTATTGATCACCTGAAATTATTTGCTTGACCAAAATCCTCAACAAATGTGTTACAGTGCCTATTCAAACAGAAGTTATTTGTAGATATTGAGATTCCTATTTAAAGAAGGCGTCCCACGAACCGCGCGGGCGACTATGCAAAGTGAGGGATGAGAGGGGCACTCTCCTCATTCCGCACGCTCTCTCGCTCGTTGCCTGCTTTTCAGGGTCACTTGGCATGCAGCCAACTGCTCGTATCTCAGTTCAAACGAAAATTGAAAACATGGGAGTGTTATTGGGTAGCAGCGACCCACAAACTCACATCGAGAACTCAGTTAGCCTGATATTCGTAGGACGCCTTCTTTAAGACAAGAGAGTTGAGAAGCACTATCAATCTCTTGATAAACAATTTCGAACTCATTCGATAAATATAAATATCAGAGAAGAAGTTTATCTTACAATAGTTCCTCGTTTAGAACTGTTTTTCAACAAATACGGTTTGTGGAATTTATTTATTCTTCAGTGATTGTATGTATGTAAATCATGGCATTGCCACTATCAGTCGAATTTCTTGAGTGCGCACTCGAGCGTGGCCATCGTACATTCCAAATTGTCATCTTCCTTTTCTACTTCCCTCGAATCTTCATATTTGACCTGAAGTTACAAACATCCGCATCTCTGTAGATAACTTTGTCGTTGATAATCAATTGACTGTTATTTCTAATTTTCTTTGATGCTACGAAGAACCAAAGAATAGAAATGGAACAAACATGGTTCTTGAAAGCCTCCTCTGTTTGCTGTCTCCTCTCTCGAAGACTGTCCCTTTCCTTCTTCAATAGATCTCCAATGAACAATCTCTCGACCTCAGTCATCGTCTGAAATAATAAAAATGAATAGCTTTTTATCGCTGGTATCTATGGTTTCAGAACGGCTGTCATAATGAAATAAACCGTGCACAACATTGAATCGTCGCTTGAGTTTACAATTAGTTACTTATTTTCGAAATTTCTATAATGTTTTTTTGGCACGAGCAGCATTTCAACAGAGTCTGCGTGCCCATACTAGGGCTGACCAAACAGAAAAAGAAATTTGCGAACTGTTGGTTTAATCCACGTTATGGAACGATTAAAAATACTAACAATGGCCTTGCCAAAACGGGAAAAATGGAAAATTTCGGAACGACTAAACTATTCAATAGATCTGTTTGTATTCCAAACGGTTAACCCTAGTCCATACCAAATGATGGCTCATCCCTGGTTCCCGAATGATTTCTGACTCACTGCAATACTTTGCACACATCTGGCGATAGAAGGGATGATCATTCCTCCCCATTGCTCCTCCTTAACCACGTCAGCGAATAATCTCCCGAAACAGTACCATAGCGTGTTCATGGCGTCGATGTCACAGGATGCCTCAAATGCTTTGATATGGAAACAGGAAAACATTATTCTACTCATATTATTTTGCATGTCTGTTCATTTCGCCTCCCCAGGAAGGGCCAAATTATTCCGATACCGTTCCTACCTTGTACCATTCGATTAAAGCCGGAATCATGTCAAGCGACCACTGACGATTCTGAATTTTTTTAAATATCTATCTGATTATGTTTCTAGAATCTACATGGGCTGTTCGATTCCCATTTCGAGCGGAAAAAGGAATA
Source organism: Pristionchus arcanus (assembly GCA_900490705.1). NCBI lineage: Eukaryota > Metazoa > Nematoda > Chromadorea > Rhabditida > Neodiplogasteridae > Pristionchus > Pristionchus arcanus. The sequence goes on along the minus strand of LS484774.1, from coordinate 91,317 downwards.
AGTAATTACGTTGATATATATTTTATTGTATAAGGTCTTCTCAAGGTGAGCGAGAGCGAGGTGAGACAGCTCGCTGGTATACGGTAGAAAGGCAGCTGTAAGTTGTGTTTGTTCACTTTTATTTGCATGAATGAATTTTTGATCTTCGACGGGCGTTTAATTTTTAGAACATAGTGATCATTTCTAGCGTAGTCAGTATCTGAGACATTTTCGTGTATTCACATACCTCCTACTGCCGTGGGCAGCTTTACCGCTATCGCACACGCTGCTTTCTTCCTCCTTAGGATTGGATCGTCCCCATAGACGTGCACCACACGACCTCAATGATCTATGGTTTCTACAAGTTCCGTCGTTCAGACCCGATTGTCATATCAATAAACAAGTTGTCGTTTTCACGATCAATTGATTGAAAAAGTACCCTCATCATCCAGCTGAGCGCGCGAAGTGCGAATAGTGTCGATAATCGTCTTCATGAGAGGACGGAGAAAAGGAAGGAATGAATTGCCCATTGAAGAGGCCATTCGACCGAAACTCGACGAGAAATCGCCCTCCCACAAGAGAAGAATCGAATCGATACGAGGGAGGAGTACGGTCATTATCTGAAATGAGATGAGGATTATCGATTATAGTCCAATCGTTGAGCAGCTTGGCAAGAATCCAGAAAGTAAGGGTATTAGCAAAACATGAATTGTAGTGAATTGTTTGTGTTTTTTTCGTTCGCTCGGAGACTACTATATGCGATTAGATTTGGTTAAATACTCAGCAAAGGACCTTCCTGGCTGAAATATAAGAAAACAAATCGAAAGTATCGTGAACTATGTGGTGAGTTACCTCAGTGCAATCGGATGAGCACTTTTTCTCTCCAACGGCGAGTGAGATGAGAGAAATGCATTCGAGTGAGGCGGCATCGAGAACCTAAAGTGCAAGAAGTCGACTCTCCCCGCATTAAAAAGAAGAAGTATAAGAATCAAGACTAGAAGATTATATTAATGAGTGCTAAAAAGACCCTAAGAATATGAAAAAAAATGAGAATACCGGGCAACGATTGGGTGCAGTGAGAATGGCTTTGAGTGGCCCGATCAGTCGTTTGTAATACTCGGCAAAGTAAGATCGATGTAATAGTTAGGCAGAAGGAGAGCTCTCCACGTCTTTCATCGAGGAAATGAGAGAGATCAACTGAAATTGTTCTCGAATTTTAAACGCTTTGCAGCATTCGTTCAACGTTTTTCCTAAATACTATCGGTAAGTTGAATTTTGATAATCGCCTTGGTTGCACTGTGACAACAACTCGATTAGATGTTTAATTCTATTTTTCTTCTATCTATTTTTTGAATATGAAGATGTTTTGTTGGTAACTCAAAATGTTATAATCTAACATAATGCTTCTCTCGCTGATGAGAATCGATTGCAATCGAGTGAGATACAAGACCTACCTGAGCGAGAATGCACGTTTTCCCATCCGTCAGCAGACTGCGGTAGGTCTTTTCGATCACGACTACAGCACTTTGCACGATGGCGGAGAGATGATCACGAAGGACGGACTGATATTTGCAGTTTGTAGTCTGATCTTTGCAGTTTTGTACCTTGGGGAAGATCTTGCAGCATGCAGCAAGGGCAGCAGCTGCAGCTGCAGTGACTTGAGGAACACGAGTGTCTTTGAGTGCAGTGAGGAGGGCGGGAATAACCTGTGGTGGAGATTAGTGTGAAATAAGACTGACATTGAGCATATACAGTGAATACACATGAACGTATTAAAGATGCTCTCCTTTAGATTGCAATAAAGATCTGCACTTTTTAACTAGGTATTTCCATGCTTCTAAGAAATATCTAATAATTGATTGCGTACGATTGCATGTGACATCTCGAGTAGATGGGGAGGGCAATAGACGAAGAATCGAGTGAGAGCAAAACAAGCTGTCGAGCGGACACGATTATTCTGCAATTAGTGATTAATAATAAATTAATTATAGATAATAATATTGGTAATTATTTGCACAGTTTTCAATAAAATATTAACTACTTCTTAAAGGTACGATTTAGTTGGTTCCACACATTAGAGACATTGTTTGAATCTTCCAACCCTATGGTATTACAGATAATTTGACAGTTGCGACCAGGAGCCCACTTTTCAGGAAAAAATTGGCACCCACCGAATCTTGGAGAAGGGAAAGAATGCGATTGACCACTTCGGTCACAGTTTCAGCCGTTGTCACACATCCAATGGCAGCCAGACCGATCGCACCCGCATTACGCTGCTTCCAATCCACTGAATAAAGAACGAATGAAATTAATAGCCCTAAGACACAAATACTTCTAAATAATATGCTATTTATACTTGGCAAATATCATCAGTAGAACGAACCATGATTGAGCAGTGGACTGGTCAGCTGAAGCAGAGTCTTTCCCGCTCCCTTTTCCTTGAAACAGAAGACCAATTGCACCAAATCGTCCTCATTGACGCTGAAATTCAGAAACCGTTGATAGATTAGAATATTTTATAATATAGAGAGGAAGGGGATATTAGATCAGATAAAAACCTTACAATCGTTGTTCACTTCCGATAAGATAGTCATCGCGAGCCTCCCATCCGACGACATTGTCATCTATTTCGGTCATCGTGGAAATGCAGGTCGAATCTGGAACGTGAATATTGCCCCATTCGAGGAGTTGATGCTAATTCAAAATATCGGAACTTCCTCGCTATGAATCAATACGTAGGTATCAATAGGTAGGGAATCAGGGCGAAAGCGAGCGAATACGCTGCGAGAAAAGATTTGACAGAAAAAAAGAGAAATGGAATTTTGTCATGCAATTAAGGAAATAACACACAAATTATTCATGTAACGCAGCACACTTACAAATGAGAGGAATCATCGAAGGATCGATTTCATTGGCCAGATCAAATTTTCTGGTGAGATGAGTAATGAAATGGGAGAATTGTTGGCGCCAGTAGACGCTCGTTGAAGGATCCCCAATCATCTGTAATTGATTTATAAATAAAGATGGACCATTTTTTTGCCTGTAATAGATAAATGAATATACCTGACAGACGAAGTGAACAAGCTGTGTGAGATGAGGTTGAAGTATATCAGCAGAAAGGGCTGATAATCCGAATAAACATTCTCGAGCAGCTTTACTCAAGGACGAATAGTTATTGCAGAGCTGAAAAAATTGTGCGTCATTTGAGTGCAGTAGGCTATTCCTTTTTTTCTGAGAGTACATCAAATAAATTGTCTTAATTATAATGCAAATTATAATATATTGAAAAGTATTGATACCATGAGTACGTGAGGAACGAGATGACTCAGTTGCTTTAGTGATTCCAATCTCTTCTTCCTTTTCAAGCTACTGCAATGATCCGAGAATACCTGTCAAATAAGATTTATCAGTGAATGGAGTAATAAAAAGAAAGACATAACCTCAAGAGCAAGCAATTTAATCGATTCGTCAGGGTGAGAGAAGCACAATGCGAAGAAGGAAGAGGCTGTGACAGAGCATGTACTGAACGCCGGAGTCCATCTGGAATTTACAAACTGCGCAATTTATGTTACGTTATGATTGGATAATTCGGTTGAATTTACAAACTGCGCAATTTATGTTACGTTATGATTGGATAATTCGGTTGAATTATTCGTTAAAACACTAATGGATGTGCGTTCATAGTAACGGAGAATGGATTTTCTGTAATAATGATATTAAAAGTAGACACCGAATTATATGAAGAGTGACGGTAATGTAGTGGTCGCTCGTGAGATTCTTCATTATTTCGTTGTGCACCGACCACGCGCCAGTGATCTCCAATGCACCTAAGAATAGTTTTTTTTAATATATCCACGTACTGCTTTAGTCAACACAATCTAACATAAATGTTTTTCGAGCGCTTTTCGAGCGTACAATTGTGCGAAGACTTGATTTATTAGTGGCTTCAATTGTTATTCTTATATTATTCTATAACATGTTAGTGTGAGGTTAAAATCTGGCACAAACCGAGAAACATGGCGACTCTTCTGATGACAACCATAATCTTGTCTCTCATCGTAGTTACATTCTCCGAGTATGCAACCTGAAGAAGGCGGAATATACATAAGCCAGTATTCAATTTATTTATTTCTCCTGTTTCAAAAATCATAAATTATACGGAACGACAGTATCTTTCAATGTTCTTTTTTTCATTATTCTAAAAAAATTCCAATTGCCGAAAGAATTAAGTTATGTGTCATAAAATTTAAAATACATAAAATGAAATGAATAAACTCGCCTTTGACAACTGTTGGCACAATTCAGAGATCGTCTCCTTTTCCGAGTCACTATTCGTAGTCACCCTTGTTTTGCAATCAAACAGAATTCTAAAATGTTCATATTTAGCGTGATTTATTAGAAGTTCGGTTCTGGCTAGAGCATTGCGGATTTTCTATAACTCGGGTGTGCATTTGTTATTATAACGAAACGATTATTTTCGATTCCACATCTCCTTTACTAAACTTTCTCTCTCTTATTTCACTACATTTCGTGTACAATATTTTTCGTCATTATTTCGTAGAAAAGTCTAACTTTTCGAGAATATCCAATAATTGTCTCATCTCAGTAGTCGTCGATGCAGCAAGATGTTGACCCTTCTCGGAGCTCGCTTTGCGTAATATCTGCATTTTACTTATGATTAAAATAATCAAACATTTAAAAAAAATTTACGGCTATTTTTTCCCTCTCCCTTCGACTTTCCCTTCCCTATAAATTGAGTTAACAGTGAATTACACAGTATATATACAAACCTTGGGCGATAAGGCAAGGATGGGGAATACGATAGACTCGAGAAGTTTCGCGTTAACCATAGCGATTTTCCATAGGCAATACATTGGAGTATAGAAAGAAAGGCCATAATCGTTCTCCGATTGCACCTGATCCGTGCACAACTGAAATTACAGTACTGATTTATGGAGAAATACGATTAATATTTTATTCATTTGATTACTGTTGTTAAAGTGAATTGGATCGACATTAGACGAAACCCATGGGAGAATTAGAAATCAAGTGCAAAGAGGCAATGCAAAAGAGGGAAAAACGAGAATTTGTGAAATACCATGACAATATACCTTGATTATCTGGGGTAGAAGTGGAGGCAGGAGGATTGAGTGATAATTGGGTTCATCATGAGTGTTGATAAGTCGCATCTGCATTTGATTTTAAACATTATTCTGCTGATCAAATTCGCATGCTATTTGTGAATATGGATTTATGAAAATAGCAACCAGCGACTAATTAATTCACCTAGCTTTGACTTAAAACTGTAAAATCGCTTGACACATTTATACACCTTTACTATTTTTTTGAAATGAAACAATTTTTCCAAATATTTATCTATTCTTATTTTTTGCCAAGTCAACGTTGTTCATACCATAGCGTTGAGTGTTTCGATGCGAAGAATAGAGTAATCATCGGCCAATCGAGTGGAGATCAAATGAAGAACTGCTCTAGCGTCCTTGAATCCATGAGGGACGTCACTGCATTTTATTAAAAATATTAATGTTGTAAATTCCAATGCTCCGGATGATATTTTACAGCGAGATATGTTACTTACCTCACGACTTTCATTGCCAATGTCGCTATGTCCTTGTTTCTCGCCGGTGCACAATAATTCACGATGAAGTGGGCAATTTCTGCACACGAATCCGCATCAATGTCGTCGTCTGCACAATGAATTAAATGATTAGTGTGAAAATGGCTAGGATCAATTTGGTGGGGGCGCAAGTTATTTGCAGCATTGAACAAAAGGTACGTATTCGACTATTGCATAACAAGGAGAAGCTCACTGTCTCTGCCTCTGATCACTCGAGCAAGGACCCCTGTGAGTGCCTCTCGCTGATCAACGCCCAATTCGGGAGTTGCCTGCAATAAAATCAGCATAGATACATGTTTTTTGTCGCTAGTTAGATGCACTATCAGAATGAACAATGACAATAATTTCCGTAGAATAGTGTGGGTAGATCATAGACGAACCCGACTGCAGAGCCGAATGACGTCCTTGAGATGAGGCCAGAGAATTCGGGCGTATTCGGAAGCCAGTTTGAACAGTGATCCGAGTGGGCAGAAGGAAGATGGTGAAGTATCGCACTCACGCACGAATTCTTCGCAAATCTAAACGAAATGATGTTCACAATTTAGACGCTGAGAAAGTCCAATTAACTAAGCAGTTATTGGGTGTAATTCGTGCGATGACCAACTTGGATGATGTAAGTGAGGAGCGAGGAGAGGACTGCGATTGTATCTTTGTGAACCACTGAGAAGAAAGTCTGCAAGTAAAAATGAAACTCTGAGATACTCAGTTCCGGAGGGATGCCATTACTCATGACGAGATGCGTCAGGAAATGAATTGTGTATTTGGATCGGTATTCTACCTGAGCGGCTGCGATTCTGATGGCCTTATCCCCGTCTCTCAGCGCACTTTCGAAGACATCTTTGAGATTGGTGATGTGCGTGATTCCGAATAGATTGGGAACTCTCCTGAAAAAAATTGAATGATGAAGTAATACCGCGAACGTTTTGTCACATAAACTGGCAACATAAGATGCTAAGGAGATGCTTTCTTGTGTGTAAATGAATCAGTGTGCGTTAAAAATAGATTTTCTGAAAGAGACTCACTTCATGAGTGCCAGAGCAACTTTCTTCAGTGAACTACTCCCATTTCTCACGCAGTTTCGTACAAAATCAGTGATGGATGAGTAGACTTGAATCTCACTGTTGAGATCTGAAACCGATTTGATTGAAGCGAACATCGATTGGGCAACCCACAGTACGATTGCAGTGCCACTTTGACCAGAATCTCGCCCATTTTCTCGGTGATCGAATCGTTTGCTTCCATCAGAAGGCACTGAAAGAAGATATTTAAATTTAGAGGCCCAGAAGTTGAAACACAGAAGCGCTGGATGTAGATCTAGTTTACAACGTTTAATCCAATCTTGATTGACAAAGAGATTTCATGCAATAAATGAGTACCTTGATTAGTTCATCATTGAATGGAGCGAGTATCTCACTGCTCCAATTGTGAACTACTTCCGTGAGAAGGGCAGAGAGTCGATCGAGCGAGAAGGAACGCAACTGACGAATATTTTAGTTTACTAATTTATCAAGTATTCTGAACCTCCTCTGATGCTTCTGAATTCGCTCCAATTATCAGTAGGACGAGGGCTTTCTTATCGGCGGGAAGATTATCGTAGTCTCCGTCGTTCGAATATCTCAAAGAAATCGAGGTGTCAATTTACGTCTTTTTACTATAGACTCAAGCCAGCGGTAATTACATTTCACTACCGTAATAGATAGAGAATAATTGATCAAATTAATATTGAAATATCTATCAATTTATATGCTAATTTGATAATTATTCGAATAGTCATTCTCCCTTGCATTCGACTGTCGAATGACCACGAGTGCCGGTCTACGATTTTGGATGGAGTGAAGGGAGGAGATTTTAAGGAATTTCGACCACTTCTGGGTTGCAAATGTCATGATCCTCCTCCGTCCAGACTTTCAGACGCCTGAATACAAACCTTTGCGCGCATTCCGAGGCGATCATCAATTTGAGTTGAACCTCCAGCTTGGAGCTGCCTGCCTGCAATGGAATTCATGCGAATAGGTGTCAGTGCATTCGAGCCTATTGAACAAGGATAAACAAAGCTAACATCGAAAATGCTCAACTAAACAGTCTTTCGACACATTTCGGATACTCAGATTCTCTAATTCAATGATCGACAACAAAATATCAATACGAGGTATCTAGTAGGCAGCCGTAAGCATTTTCCATTAAGAGACTCTTTACTTGTACTACCTGAGTTGTGTTGAGGGTGTCGGAAGAATCGTCGGCCATTTCACCCTGCCGACCGAGCACGAAGAGACAATTTATGAAGAATGAGGGAATGAGAGACGTGCGAGCAATGAAATAATTTCAATTAGAGAATTCATTTGGATTTGATTAAATAATTGACAAGGAAATTTCTTCGAGGAATGCATTGTTGCCCTATTGAAATGAAATCATGTTTCCTTGATCTTATCTTCATCAAATCTGGTATGGATTCGGCCTTTTCAAAGTTGTTTGTGTTTTGACGCTTTCCAAGAGAAAATATAAACAAGTACTAATAATTTTGTGGACCAATCAGTATCAGAGAAGAAGTATATCTTGTGAGCAACTCTGCCTCGTTTTCAACCTGTGGTTGATACGTTATCGCTGGATCAATTCAGCTCAGTAGTATCGTAGCCAAACAGCAACAGCAGAAGCAGACTTGCACTGAAGTTGGCAGCCAAATCGTTCATCGGCTCATGAATTTTTTTCCATCTTGTAAATTATATAAGATTTTTTTCTTCTTTTTTTAAAATATATAAACAATTGCAATGCTCAACATTTCGGATGATTATTTCTGCAGGACTTTATCGTCAACTGGCTTTTTCTATTCAGATCAGTCGCTTGAGATTGTTCTCGAGATTAATGATGCTTTCTTCCAACTTGCTATCCGACTTCTCTAATTCTCCATACATCGAGGTGGGAAAGTCTGTCCATTCCATCTGAAATTGAGAACTGTAGATTGCTAACTAATTTTTTGGAATGTTGAATTTAAAATGGAAACGAACCTCATTCTCCATTGCCATCTTTCTGTTCAGACGCCTCGCTCGAACAGTGGCCAATTGCTCCCTCACCATTTCGCCAATGATCTTCTTCTGCTCTTCGTCCAGTCCCTATAATAACTTAATTAAAAAGAAACACGGGTAACACAGGTAAAAGGAAAACAATGAATCGTTTCCAATTCTCTCTTTGATTTGTCACTGTTTTCCTAGTCCGGCAATGAATTGAATTAAGTTTTTCAGAAGAATGGAAAAAAAGATGTTTAAATGGGCGGTTATATCCTCTTTTCGCTTGATTCGAGAATATTGGCTCACTCCGAGACTCGGGATACATCTTCCGATCGACTTGATGCACACTCCTACTCCCCACATCTCCTTCATTGCATCCTTGATTGTCTTCCAGTATTCACTCCACAACTTGTGAACTGCTTCGCAATCACCAGCCGCCTGAAGTACTCTGATATATCAACCGTTTCAAAACAAGACGTTTGCACTAAATTAATTGTTTTCAATTCTGTTTTCGTAAGCAATCAGGGAGCAAGGTAAAGGTTATCCCGTTAATCAAGGCACTTGAGTCCTGTGGGGGATCACTGATAGGCCAGTGATTATCAGGGAGCGAAGAGACGAATTCATGGGATGTCATGCCTACCTTGTAATACTCGAGCAGAACAGGCATCATCTGGCGACCCCAGTGACGATTCTGAACGGAAACATTCGAATAATATAATTATTGATTTTATTATATTCGCGAATAATACTAAAAGATTTCCGACTATATGTGAGTGTTTTTCGATTCTAACTTCGAGATGATGTCAAATCGGCACACGCCTCTCTCATTTCTAAAAAGCTCTCGTCAGTCAGATAAGTAAAGGAGAGGCGCTTGTCGGTTTGTCATGACTAGTTGAAAGATATTTACCCCAGAGTAGATGGTCATTGTGAGATGAGCAATGGCGAGATGAGACATCTCTGTTGCATACGGCAAGAAGGCAGCTGCAAGTAGCATTACTTCGTTTTTTCATAATATTTTCGTGCGAAATGAGGCGATCATGACGTACCTCCAACTGCCGTGGCCACTTTCGTCGATATGGCACACGCAGCTTTCTTTCTCGTTCCGATGACTTCGTGCCCATCGATCTCCACCAGATCACCTAAAGAAAAAGGATTATGTATGACCCTTGGCCAATGAGAGAGAATTGCCAATTTGTCTACGGATAGAGCATACCCTCTTCGTCGATATCGTTGGGCGAAGCTCGAATAGCAGCGAGAATCGGCATCATGAGAGGATCAAGAAAGGGAAGGAATGAATCGCCCATTGAAGAGGCCATTCGACCGAAACTCGACGAGAATTCGCCTTCCCAGAGTAGAAAGATCGAATCGATTCGGGCCATGAGTGAATGCATTATCTGAAATAAATAAGTGTTTTATTGTAAATAAAGAGGAATTTTTAAAAATTCGGAAGAACGAGATTCAAGGAGGAATGGGAACATTTTTGTTCTATTTTGCTTACTAGCCTTCGCATTCGAAATATCCGAAAAAAAAATGTTGAGTGACCTCAGTGCAATCAGACGAGCACTTTTTCTCTCCAACGGCGAGTGAGATAAGAGAGACACACTCGAGTGTGGTAGCTTCGAGGGCCTTAAGTAAATCATAATTGCAAAAACAAGTGAGCAGTCCCAAATTAACTTATATCTATATTCAAATATGAAGAATGAGCATTTTCTACGTCGTTTGAGAAAATATATGCGAAAAATGAGGATACCGGGTAACGATTGGGCGCAGTGAGAATTGTCTTGAGTGGTCTGATCAGTCGTTGGTAGTACTCGGAATAGAAAGATTGATGGAATAATATGAAATAGCGAGTTCTCTCCACGTCTTTCATCGAAGAAATGAGAGAGATCAACTGAAATGACCACAAAATTAGCGTGTTCGTTGCATATCACCAATGGATTTGGACTAATATGCATGGAAGTTCCTAAATTCGATATTTTTTCGATGATCTTATTCACTTTTGGTTTTGAGAACCTGCTTTCATATTCTACCGATTCAAATAGTGTAAAATAAAAAAATATCAATCAACCGAGTAAACATGAAAGATTTGCGAGAATTATACGACCTACCTGTGCGAGAATGCGTGTTTTCCCGTCCGTCAGTAGACTGCGGTAGGTGTCCTCAATCACAGTAACTGCACTATTCATGATGGCAGAGAGATGGTCACGAAGGACGGGCTGATATTTGTAGTTTGTAGTTTGATCTTCGTGGTTCGTAGCTACTTTGGGAAAGACATTGCAGCATGCAGCAAGGGCAGCAGCTGCTGCTGCAGTCACTCGAGGGACACAAGTGTGATCTTCGAGTGTATGAAGAAGAACGGGAATCACCTGATATGTGAATAAATTTTGTGAATTCATGACGATTGGAAATGCCCAAGACAATTCTTCAGATTGCGAGCTGCATTTTATCGCGTTAGATTTTCCCCCTTTTCTTTGTGATATCAAATAATAAATATCATACGAATGCATGTGACTTCTCGAGTAGATTGGGATCGCAACCTTTGAAGAATCGAATAAGAGCGAAACAAGCGGCCGAACGGACTCGAATGTGCTGAAATTTGTAATTCATTAGTAATTAGAAATACATCGTTATTATGAATAGATATGGCTCCAGCGCTAGGTCAAATATCATAAAATTAGTAAGTACGCGGGTACGATAATGCAAAATGAAAACATTAGGGCTATCTCTTCATTCTGCGTGAATATTAGTCGCTTTGAACGGGAAGAGAGTACGTTGAGTGAAGAGATGACATCTTCAAACTGGAATCTCTCTTTGAACGAGGACTCACCGTATCTCCGAGAAGGGAAGTGATACGATTGAGTACGTCGGGAACCGTTTCAGTCATTGCCACGCGGCCAATGGAAGACAGACCGATCACTCCGACATATCGTTGCTTCCAATCAACTGAAGGAAAATCAAGACTTCGCTAAGCAACCTTTTTTATGCTCCCGATTCATGAAATATCGTGGCAAATTTTGGAGAAGCTTGAATAAATTTAATATGATTTACGATAGGAAATATCATCATAAGCTTCGAATTTGTCAAGTGTATTAAAACGAACTATGATCGAGTAGTGGAGTGGTTATCTGGAGTAATTTTTGTCCGACTTCCTTTCCTTTGAGAGCGAAGACAAGATTATTGAATCTCTGGACTCTTTTTTCGACGACGCTGAAAATTAGTAATAAAACCTGCTCGAAATTATTTTCGCATGATTTCTCAACATTCATATTGTTTCTGTACGAAAAAGAACGAAAAATTTAAATGGATAATGTACGAACCCCTGGTGTGTAATTTCCTCCAGAAAGTGATCGCGAGCCTCCCAATTGACCATGTTATCGTCCAACTGGCTCAACGGGAGAAGGCCCGAGGAAACTGAACCATGATGCATTTTGTTTCTTTTAAAGTAAATTTTAGAGTATAGCGATGAAACGAATTTGATTTTAAAAAGCGTAAGCGCACTCACGGATGAGGGGAACGAGAGGAACGATATTTTCGTGTATTTCGGGCATATTTGAGATATGAAAGACGTAAAAGACAACAGATTGGAGGGTGAAAAACTCCTCCGAAACATCCATGAGGATCTGAGAAATGGAATATTTAATACGATTGTCAGAACGGAAAATCCGTCTCTTCACTCTGGCCGACGAGAGAGCACAGGGAATGAAGAGACGTATTCGTCATCCATGAATTGAACCAACCTGACAATAGTACGTGATAATATCCGTGATGTGAGAGTGGAGGATAGTATTGTACTTGTATGAGACCTTGAAGAGACAATTGCGAGCCGCCTCTCGCTCCTCAGTCGAACCGGTCTTACACAACTGAACATTTAAACATCATATCGCATATTATTTACAAGGAACTGTTAGGGAACTGTTGTGTTAGGAACTGTCTCGATTTACTCCTTTGACAGCAGTTTCTCTCTTGTTCTTCTACTCGTAAATTGGGTTGCGTAGTTTTTACATTATTAAAGGAGGCATCAATGTCTGGTTCAATGAGTTTTCAATTCCAGATGAACCACCACCCAATGTCACGTTCGAAACTCGCATGTGTTCAAATTTCTTTTCAAGTGAGATATGGTCGATTGGCTGTGTGCCAAATGACTTTGAGTTTCAGGCAATGAGGAGAGAAGCGCAATGAAGAGACGGTGCAATCAAAATAGATCGGCGCGCGCTGCTCTCTTATAATAATTGAGCCGGCATTGATGTATCTCCCCCTTTAATGTTAATTACCGAGAGTATTTGAGGGAAGAGCTTGCTCAGTTCTTGCTGTGAATTATCCTGTTCTTTTTCATACTTATGAAGAATCGAATAGGCGAGTACCTAAAATTGATTTATTTTTTTCCTTTAGAAAACGAGAAATGTGACCTAAATCTATCACTTTGAATTTTCTCGTCACTTCTATCTCATTTTATAGACGATCCAACATGCCCCATCTGGTAAATGAAACTCAAACCTCGAGTGCGAAAATCCGAATCGATTCGTTGCTGTGGTTAAAGCAGAATGAGAAGAAGGGAGGGGCGTCGGAGGGGCAATGACGGAAGACATTAGTCAATCTAAAGAAAATTATTAAATTATATATTTTATATACATATCGACACGCTCTTAAACTCTGGATTATTGATACTAAAAATAGTGCGAAAAAAATGAAATGAAAACTAAGATGTAAGTAGACAGTTTGTGCACGAACTGAATAATCTGCAGAGTAAACATCAAGTTGTGATCATTCTGAGGTATCTTCTTTATTTCATTGATAACGACGGACCATGCCTCGACGATCTCTTCTACTCCACCTAAAGAAAGAAGAATTAATTTCGATGAATAGTCAGTTCATTATTTGGGGAAAGTCCCGAAACGCTTTTTGTAAGGGTTTGCACCACGGATGAAAATATTCTATGCAATCGCAAACGGCTATGGCGCGGGCATTGGGAAATTTCATTACTGAAAAAAACATAATGTGTGAACAAACCGAGATTCTGTACGATATTCAAAATGAGATGAACTATCATATTCCTGGACAGAGTAGCATTTCCAGAGTACGCGTACTGAAAGAGTGGAATGGATGGTGTACAGGTCTTCCAAATTAATTTTTGTTTTCAGTCATGCAAGTATTTTGTTTACAACAATTAGATTAAATATCTGCGAAACAATGAATAAAATATCAGCAAAGTACCTTTGTCAACTGTTGACACATTTGCGCAATAGTGTCTCGTTTTGAGTCGGTATTCGGGGGAATTGGAGTACCCTTATCGAAGAGTCTAAAATGTTGTATTGTTTTATATTAAATTTGGTAAGTTTTCGATTCCGTAACCAAGTTAAAGGACTTTTGCAAGATCCAAAGTTTAACTCAAGAGCAACAATAATAATATGCGCGAGGATAGTTTAAAACAAAATACGTTCACTTTTCTATGTGCACTGCTATAGCCATTTGTGAATTATATAAATGAAAATAATCACTGAGCTGGTGGCTCATTGCCCATTTTCAATTACTGACCGGCTCTTACCTATACAGTATATCATAAGCTTGAATTCTCTTCGTTTGCATGGGGTTAGTGAGAGGTTGACCATCCTCAGTGCTCGTTTTGCGCAAAATCTGCAAGTTCATTTCGGAATGTTTAATGGGTTTAATAATGGTTTAATGTTTTATGCCTTCAACCACTTTCTACAGAAAATATTCGCCAATAAATTTGGGTTATTAATTGTGGTTGTTGAAAAACTAACCATTTTTATAGACTACCCCCGTCGCGAATAGAAAATCAATTCACCAACGAGGAAATATAAAAGTGATTAAGACAACGAACGTTGGTGGCGAGTGCAATGACTTCGAAATATTTGGGCACGAGCAGTTTTGGATCGAGTCTGGCAATATCCCATATCAAGAGAATCGGATTGTATAGATTGGAGTAATAATCATCATCCGATTCCAACTGCACCGAACACTTCTGAAATCGATATAGTTAGACTATAGTCATGTAGATGTTTGGTTCCCAAATTGAAATCTGATCGAATTTATTATTTTTTACATTCCCTCGAATCTTGACTCAATCGTAACTACAAATTTCAATGGCAATGATCGAGCATCACCCCCCCCCCCTCCTTAAGGGATGGCGGGAGGAATCACTCTTGTTCATCATGCTCATGAATACCTTGAGTACATTGGGGAGAAGTGGTTCGAGGAGATTCAATCGATACTTGGCATCGTGAGCGCCGAGCAGCTTCATCTATGACGGTGTCATATTTTTTTACAGAGGAAAGTCAGAAAAGGGGATTACGTGAGATCGAAAGAAGGACATTGCTAATAAAAGCTTGCACTAGAATTTAGTCTACCATTTTCCGACCACGTGCGAATGACAATGACATCCCAATGAAACCTAGTCATTCTAGGTGTCGTTCAGAAAAAATGAGGATAAAATGAAAAATCCAAAAAAGTGCGTCAAAACAGTATTGTCGAATAATTTTGATATTTCACTCACCATAGCGCGGAGAGCGTGTATGGGAATGAAATATTCTGTATCATCCAGACTACAGGCGATTAATTCTCGAACAGTCTCAACGTCATCGAATGCACATGGAATGGAGCTGCAATTGAGTGTTATTTTTATTGTGAAGGCTTCCTTTTCATTTTCCCTTCTTCTTCGAACTTCGTTTTTACAAATAATATATATTTTCTGATTAATTTTAATATTTGTTGCATATAGTACCTGACAACACAGAGTGTCAAGTTTTTCGCGTTGTCACTTGTCCTCGGTGGACAATTCAAGACGAAATGGGCGATTTTCTCACATGAATCCTTGTTGACGTCGGAATCTGTACAGTGATGGTATTTTTCGATCAATTTTCAAGTGCAAGTTCCACTTCGGATTGGGATGGATCAAGGATAAATAACTCACTGTTTCCGACACTTAACACGACAACGAGAATAGCAGTGAGGATCTCTCTCAATTCAACAGCTGTCTCAGACGATACCTGCAATTCAACAACCTTTCTTAACCAATCACAAGATATGTAAATGCGTTTCGAATAGTATTGGCATAATGAAGAATTCGTCTCTTCATTATGCGTGTAATATAGACAATGAAATACACCAAAACATGAATCGACGATTTTGAATCAAGACAACACAAATATTAATCTATTTAACGGCTACTGTTACCAACAGAACTCTGAGGAACAGTTTTTTGTGCTCGAGAATAAGTAAACCAACCCTGGTACAGAGATGAATGACTGCATTGAGATGAGGCCAGAACAAGATTGCATTTACGAAAGCCAGTTCGCACAATGATTCGATAAGACAGAAAGAAGATGGCAAACTATCGCTCTTGGGCATGAATTCTTCGGTAATCTGAACGTCTATCATTGAACTCTTGAGGGAACAACAATGCTATTGGAGCCTTTCGCCATCATGTTATGATCACGAATTACGGTTTAAGAAAATCATTAAATTAACGTTGCCAAAACAAAAAAATCGAACTTATTAATTACGTATTATACATAAGAGTTGAGCATTGAATATGCTCGACCAATTAGATAGTGGGTCCCTCACCAACCTGGATAATGGACGTGAGGAGCGAGGATAGGATTGCGATTGTATCTTGGTGAACCACAGAGTAGAAAGTCTGCAAGCGGAAGGCTAAACAAAAGGCTCAGAACTGAACTGAAACTGAGAGAATCTGTTCCGGAGAGATGAGACTTCTCATGACGAGATGCGTCAGGAAATCAATTGTGTATTCGGAATTCTACCTGAGCTGCGACGAATCTTATCGCTGAATCAACGTCGTTGAGTGCCTTTTCGAGCACATCTCTGAGGTCGGAGAGGTGCGCAATGCCGAATAACTTAGGAACTCTCCTGAAAAAAATGAAATTGAAAGAAGTAAAAAAAATCATCTAAATATCGGAATTGGTTACTTGAGTATCTCCCAATGATAACAACGGATTAAAAATTGGTACACTACGGATAAAAAATCGGTTTTGTGAGACTCACTTCATGAGCGCCAGAGCAACTTTCTTCAGTGAACTACTCTCATCTCTCACGCAATTTTGCACGAAATCAGTAATCGATTTGTATACTTGAATGTCACTGTTGAGATCTGAAATCGATTTGATTGACGAGAACATCGATTGAATAACCCACAGAACGATTGCAGTGCCACTTTGACCAGAATCTCGCCCATTTTTTCGGTGATTGAATTGTTTGCCTCGGATAGAAGGGACTGAAAGAAGCAATACAGAGAATGAGAATATAAGTAGAAACACAGAAGCACTCCAGTACATAATTCAATTAGAGATTGCAAAAATGAGTACCTTGATCACTACATCATTGAATGGGGCGAGTTTCTCACTGCTCCAAGTGTGAATTACTTCCGTGAGAAGGGCAGAGAGTCGATCGAGCGAGAAACATCGAAGCTGCAAAATACATTAGTTTACTAATTTATAAAATATTCTGAACCTCCTCTGATGCTTCTGAATTCGCTCCAATTATCAGTAGGACGAGGGCTTTCTTATCGGCGGGTAGATTATTGTAGTCTCCGTCGTTCGAATGTCTCAAAGAAATCAATTTAGGTCATTTTACAACAAATAAAAGATGACATTTGCTTGTCAATTTCGGCAGTGTTGAAGTCTTCGAATAGACTCAATCCAGCGGCCATTACATTTCACTACCGTAATAGATAGAGATCGCATTATAATTGATCAAATTAATATTGAAATTTCTATCAATTTATATGCTAATTTGATAATTATTCGAATAGTCATTCTCCGTCTCATTCGGCTGTAGAATGACCCCGAGTGCCGGTCTACGATTTTGGGTGGAACGAAGGAAGGGAATATTGAGGAATTTCGACCACTTCTGGGTTGCAAAACCCAAGATCCTCCTTCGTCCTCACTTTCGGACGCCTGAATACAAACCTTTGCGCGCATTCGGAGGCGATCAATTTGAGTTGATCCTCCAGCTGGAAGCTGCCTGTCTGCAATGGAATGCATGCAAATAGGGATCAGTGCATTCGAGCCTATTGAACAAGGATAAACAACGCTAACATCGAAAACGCTCAACTAAACAGTCTTTCGACACATTTCGGATATTCAGAATATCTAATGCAATAATCGACATCAAAATATCAATACGAGGTATCTAGTAGACACCCGTAAGCATTTTCCTTCTCTTTACCTCTTCTCTCTTTACTTGAAGTACCTGAGTTGTGTTGAGGATGTCGGGCGGGGAAGAATCGTCGTCCATTTCTCGCTGCCGACCGAGCACGAAGAGAGAATTTATGAAGAATGAGGGAATGAGAGACGTGCGATTAAAAACATTTTAATTTGAAATTTTGATTTGAATAGATAATTGATTTTGTTATTTGCTATTTCTGTTTCTACTGATTATTCGATCTTATCTTTTTTATCAAATGTGATATCAAAAAGCCCTATTCAAACAGCGATTCAGTGTCGAGAAGCCCAATTCAGACAAGAGAGACAAGAGACATTGTGAAATTGACTTCGTTCTAGAAGTCCTTAGTGATCGATGATTTGGGATTGAGCAATAATCGTTCGTTCACATCGTTTATGACTGTGCTCCGGAGCGTTCACAAAACTTGATAATTTCTTATTGGCAACAGGGAAAATATCTCAAAAAGACGTGAATAAGAAACGCCATAAGATCATTACGTCAACTACTCTATCGTTTGCGGTTTTGGTCGATTGGATGGCTGTCGGACAATTCCGAAGAAAAAGTTTGGAGAACGTGTTGAGGATGGGGTTGTTACAATTC
Organism: Pristionchus arcanus; assembly: GCA_900490705.1. NCBI lineage: Eukaryota > Metazoa > Nematoda > Chromadorea > Rhabditida > Neodiplogasteridae > Pristionchus > Pristionchus arcanus. Next base: position 72,903 of record LS484774.1, on the reverse strand, counting down.
CTATACAACAGACACGAACGATTATTTCAGAATAGGGCAAGCGGTCAGCTCTTCCTTGGCTACACTCTCAAAATGGTGAGTTTCCACGAGAATCAACACACTTCGTATCTGGCGAGCACCTTCATTTTCAATTTATTTATTTGATTTTAAATGTTTTAGATTGCCCTAGCATAGGAATAATTAAAATACAAATTCGATTACAATTCACACTTCATCTTTTCTTTCCCTCGCATTCTCCTCTCATTATACGCGCTCTTCCACATTCGGAATGGTTGGTTCTCCTCTCCACCAGACCACCAAGCTCCCTCCTTCCTTTGCAGGAAGCCCCGCCCACTACGGCCGAAGTCGCGGCCTCGCTGCGCCGTGCTGAGCAAGCGGCCGCTGAGGCCTTCTTCAAGGCCGCTGCTGCAGCTGTCGCAGCTGTCGCAGCCGTACGAGCCTTCGTCATGAACAAATAATTGATCTTTGACCTTTGCAGACTCCAGTCGACGCGAAGGCTGCTCTGGACCTGGCGGCAGACGCGGGCGTCGCCTATAAGGCAGTGAGCGAAGCTGCAACGAAGGCGGTATGCACCGATTTTAAACCGACTAGGAATATATTAGAAGTGGTTATCGTATGCTACTGTGAACAGGAATACGGTATTTGGCATGGAGGAAGGGAAGCTTAGATCAGAGCTCACTTGTTTTTTAAAACGCCATCCCCCCTGACTGAAGGCTGCGACAACAGAGTTGCTAATGATAATGATGCAACCATCAGACGGATCGTGCCGTGCCCCCGCCACCTCCTCCTCCGGCCGTCTCTCTGACTGACCGTCCGGCCCCGGTGCTGCTCAACGTACGGTAGTTCACTGTGTAATATTCTGTGTAATATAAACTTGCGTAAATCCCTGCAAAGACTGGGAAATGGAGCAGCTTTAACTTTCAGGAGCGTCGTGTGGCCCGCGGCGCGGTTCCTCTCCCTCCTCTCGGCCGGTCGCGCGCGAATCCGGTACTCTAGATTACGGTAATGCAATTCTAATTGCATTTTATCAGCGATTCGCTGATACCCGTCGGTGGTCGACCATGTCGTACAGAGAGGCGCACGTCCCTCCGGAGCCCGAAGTTGAACAGGTAGTTACAGTAGATACGGTGATTTGTTAGATTACGGTAACCAACGTGAGTGCATGTTCAGATGCGATTCGAATCGAACGAATGGTGCTCATTCATCGCCATTTTCCCCAATCGCTGCAACATCTCCGAAGACGGCGGCATCTCGCCCCACAAGCTGTTGAATCTGAGCGGTCGCAAGCTCGCCTTCATGGTACGGTAACTACCGTACCCTTCGAACTACTGTACTGTATAGACAAATACCGTACTCCAATTAACTCATTCATCGATCAACCAGACCTCCAACTACCGTATCCTTCAGATCCGTTCGTCTCCCAACGCGAAGTACTCTGTGGATACGGTCGGCGGCTTCGTCGACGTTCTCGAAAAGAAGGAATTCATCATCACGAGAAAGGCCGGCAAATCGTCGCAATTCGATGAGATGCTCATCTTCTTCTGTGACGCGACGGGTCCCGACGCGCTCGAGCACTTCAAGAGCGATCCCGTGGGCGAGGTACCGTATCCCGTTCGCCTTCCCGGCTACCGTAGCCCGTTGTTCAGGTCGTTGGCCACATGGCAATCAAGCTGTCGCCCGACGAGTGACAGAATCAGTCCACCCTGCCGCCTACCGTACCCCACACCATGCCTTCGCGTACTATGCCTCTTCATGTCTGTGGTTCCCCACCCTCGTCAATTGTGCATTCATTCGATAAAAGTAGTAACAATTCAATACCATATTAACAACACATTACCTTACTCAAAACATTGCGTTAACTGTGAGCTTGCTTGTGCTAGGGACGAACCAAATTTGAAAAAAGATAAAAAGCGTGTGTCGCATCGAATTTCGTTCAGTTAGAGGTGCCCTAAACATGGTCCCTACTTTTGCAAATAAACGATGGGATACAATTACGGTATGGAAGATGCAATTGTGCAGATTCCACTGAAGTATTTGTTGATTTCTTGTTTCGATGAAACGTACACGAAACAGATAATGATGATGCTAGCACACAGAACAACCAATTATTAAGCCTTCAAACTCTTATAATTTCCTAGTTGAAAAATGGAGCACAAAGAAGCTCCGTCGATCTCCCTCCTCGTAATCAGTGATTGGTTTATGGTGTCTAACAAGAGGAGTGGGGCAATCCCATTATCAGTTCCAGTCGCATCATTTGAAAAGAGTGAATAATGCGCGCCCTCTACGCGATTCTACTCGTCGTTTTCGCGAAAGGTTTCTTATTTATTTTAAATTCATTCCTAAAATAATATTTGTAGAATCGCATGCATTTGTCTACACATGTAATGAGATCTCAAACACGGTGAGTAATCATTTATTTCAAATTAACAATTGTAATATTGATTTCAGCTCCTACCCAAGGACCTGAAAATTCCGTCAAAGTTTGCGTGCGTGGCACTGCAGGATTTGGTACGTATTTCTTAAATTCCCTTTTTATCAGATCGAAGTGCTCGAAATTGCAATGGTTGGAAATGATTTCTTTCCAATAAATGGTAATTTATTGATTCCAAGCTCACTCCCGATACTCCCTGGCTAAGCTCCGTATTCGTGAGGGATCAAGCGAGTGGCAAGCAGTACAGGTATCATTTTTCTTATTCAGAAATAACCGATAATCAATATTGCTTTTCCGCGTAAATGAAATGTCACTGTGAAACCTATTAAAAAATCGCTCAAATTTTCACATTTTTCGGAGATTCCCTGTTTTTGGCACAACATTCTCAATTCGTCGGAGCAAAACACAGATTCGATCCAATCATTGCAGTCTCTCCTCCTTTTCCTCCCTCTCTCCTCAACCCTGCGTGACGGGAGAAGGACCATGGCGAGTTGTCACTGACTCGCCCTCCTCTGTCGATTGCACCTACGAGATCACTCTGCTTTTCTCGTCAGTCCCCACCAATCTCGTTGTTGTGCAACCGCATACGGTGAGAGAAGTTATTAGTTGGTCCATATTTATTTTTGCCCTATCTTCGCTCAGACGAAGTGCTACCGCTAACAGTGAACAGTCAGACGTAAATATCGATCCACTTTCTCTTTCAGTACGAGTACATTCGTGGACCCGGCTCCGATCTCACATTCGTCTCGCCCCGTGGAGGAATCTCACTAAACTGGCACACGCAGGGAGACGTCACTGGATATGTGAGTTATCATTCTAGGGCAGCTTTAATAGTTCTTGAAAATTTATGAAATTGAGGAAAAATTTTTCATCTTTTTCCACAACGATTTCGACAAATAACAACCACCCATGTCCACTTTACTATTTATTCGAGACGTGAAACATATTTATTTCGCTTGCAATAACGCATCATTTTAGGAACAAGTAACATTCTACACTGGAGTTGGCTCCGGTCCCGAGGAAGACCTCTATCCGATTGGATCACTCTCCACTAATGAGTAAGAATCAATTATTGTGAACCCGCCAGCTGGATTCAAGCCTGCGCATAATGAACTACGAAAATTCACCATTTAGAAAGCTTTTAGCTCAATTTTTCACTCATTTTGCGTGATTTCAGCATGGCGGAAGGCCGAGACACAGATATCTTTGACCCAGTGGTCACTGTGAAGATTCCATCGAATATCTCAATTGAGATTGGATACGATACCTTCGCTGATAAAGCGTGTGAGTTCAATACCCAGTGAAAATACGGTGAACAAATAGTAAACATGGCCTACTAGGGAAAAGTGTAATGTAATTAACAAGCCAATTTCAGTAAACGTCTTCGGTTATCCTGGCTACTCGGTCAACGTGCTCTCTTCTGGTCGCGCAACGACATTCCAGGAGCAGAACACGATGAAGGTCGTCCAAGCGAGCTATGGGTACGGAAGAATTACAATTATTGATTTTTTATTACTTATTACCATCGTTAATCGCAGCGAAACTGCTACAGGCGAGTCGCAATTGCTTTTGCAAGCATTGTGAAACATATCTGAACTAACAGTGATTGAAGAATAATCATTCACAGTCGTCGCGCGTCCGTTCACGTCACAGCTTCGATCACTTTCGACCCGTCCTCTGATCACACCCTCAAGCTCCAGGCATTCTGCGGCGATGACATTTGTGGAGAGAAAATGTGGGGATTTCTGTTTACTTGAGTTTTTCACCTTCTCCTTTCAGCGTCAAGCAGTCCACTACGGTCGATTGGTTGCTGAACGCGGAGAAGTTCAGGGTATGTTTATTTTCCATTTATTCCGAAGCTCGTGCAAGAGAAACCACCGATACAAATAAATCATCATTATCCTTGGCACTGGAACGATGGTTGTGATTTCTTCAGGTGAACTATATAACCGGACTGACCGCGAGTCAGATTGGGAAGAACGGCGATAATCTCTTCATTAGTGTAGTGTCGAGCAGTGAGTTAACGTTATTTGAACTTTTTTCCTTTTCATTGACGATTCGTTTCTTGACCATGATTCTGATAGCGAGCTCATAACAAATCCAAGATTATCGGATGGCAATTGCATCGAATTCAGGAGCCCGCTGCGATGATGACTACCTACAGCTGGGCGATCACTGCTATCGAGCAAGGTGAATTTTGAAGGCGAAGATAGAGAAACCCAAAGAAAATTAGGTAACATTTTCAATCTTCAGCGATTCATACGCCACATTCTCCGAAGCGGAGGCGGATTGCGTGGCCAAGGGAGGCCATCTCGCATCCATTCACAATCAAGATGTCGGTTCTTACTTACTATTCCTAATATGTTATAATTCCTAGAAGTTTCTTAAGGAAGAAGATAATCCGAATTATAAAACATCACGTTTGTTACATAACTTAGTTCAGACAAACACGTTCATCAACCAACTGGCTTCTGATGCGCCAATCGGCGTTTTCATCGGAATGAAGCAGGACAAGGGAGTGTTCAAATGGACTGACGGAAGTGTTAACGATTACAATAATGGTGAGTGTTTCCCCTGCAATTCGCGTTCCATATTTCTCGTACTTTGATGAGACTCTAACTGCACGAGGAATGATGAGTGTGCATACACGGTGTTAGAGATCAAAGATCAATATGCTCAGGCCACCTCGATTCGTTCGGTGGCGAGTGTGTGATAATGGGTTCGTCCACGGGCACATGGAGCAATGCCGATTGTGATTTCTCATTCAAATACATTTGTGAGAAGAATGCTAACGAATAAAGATGTTTATTGAGAATGGTTGTAAGTACTTTGTCGTGACAGATATTCATGTTCCACAACCTGTTTGATGAGAAAACCTTAACCATAAATGATATTCAAAAAGAACTCAACAACTCACTCGATAAACAGATATTCAAAAAGAACTCAACAACTCACTCGATAAACGATTATTTATTTTCGAATAGGGGATTATGAAATCATGATGAAAGATCAAACTGGAGTTTTTCGCAGAACTTTTTTTTGAATGAGTCATCGGCTTGGGCCGTAGAAGACACAACACAGACCATGTCCATGATCAAGTTCCACATCCTGAATAGTATTCAAGTTTGTTTCAAACTCTCTCACTTTCCACTCACAGTCTGGCCAACCAACGTTGATGTCTCGTGTGGCTTCGAATCTTATCTCCATACTTATACAATTGGAAAAACAAACCGCACATGATCAGGAGGAAGAGAATTTTCCATTTCTGAAATATTTGGGGAATTCAATAAATGTGTCGACTTTTTCACAAAGTGAGATCTTTCTAAAACCTGTTAAAACCTGAAAAGGGCGGGATAAAAGAGTTCCTCACATGTCTCCAAATAAACAGCTGAATTCCCTTGACGACGGACTTCACTTTGAACTCGAGAAATGGCTCGCGATCCGGCTGAAAACGTCTTGTGATTTTCATCCATGGTCCCGTCTTTATGCATACATAGAAAAAGAAAGGAGAAAAATAAAAGAAAATAAATAAATGTGTCTCACCTCCTCTCCTTCGGCCGTTACTTCCGAATCCGGGTCGTCTTTCTGCACGAGATCAATTTCAATTTTTATCCCATTCGTCTCATAAAAATCAATCGAAATACGATTTTTTGACAAATTTTTTTTTATTGCAACTAGTTTCTCAGGAGAAACGTGTTGTATGATCAATACATACCTGCTTCCAGAAGAACTTGACTCCCTTCCACAACTTCTTCTTGATTCTTCCCTCGATGAACGGATCTTTCTTCACTTCTTCCTCCTTCATATCTTCCTTCTTTTCTTCCTTCTTCTCCGGTGCTACAGTGATCTCCACATGGCCCGCCTTCAAAAATAAATATTACCAAAAAATAAAATGCACATTTCCAAACCTTTTCATGTTTCTTCGGATGTTTCTCCATGTGAACTGCAAGTTTGGTTTTTGTTCAACTTGCTCAGTTACTTTTATAGGGAAAAAATTTATCGAATATGTGAATCGATTTTGCAAATGTGTCAACTTTAGATAGTTTCAGCAAACATAATCTCAACAATAAAAAACACGATCGAGTTTATCTGCAAGTGTGTCAACTCCTCATCTTGTCATCAATTTTCCCACATGATTCAGTCAACGTTTCGTGCTTTTTCATCCATTCATTCTTTCTCCGTTCAATGTTCCTCCTCCTCCTTTTTCTGACCTCAATCTCGGCAGCTTCCGCGGTTATCCAGTCACACTTCACTCGTCTCTCCACGGAAGAAGTGAATCATTTGCTGAGCACTTGCGGAAAGAAGTAAGAGCTTTAACATAGTTTGAAATTCATTTTTCAGTCAAATTTTACATATTATATTCTCAGAACTGAGGAGGTACCGGATTTCTTGTCCGTGGTACAGATATGGAATTCCGAGTCGCAACGGAGATGCGGAGGAGTGGCAATATCTCCTTATCACGTGCTAACGCTGCCAATTTGCATCAGGAAGTGAGAAAAAGTAGCAAGTTGTTCCCAATTTTCGCATCATTTTTCATTAAAAAATAATCTTTCAGCCACGCCGCAACCGAATTCGCCTCTCTAGATGATCTCTACATTATCACCACCGACAGATTTGCAGATATTCCGTGCATTCATGATCCGAAGTGAGTAATGAAACACAAATTTTTAAGGTGTTAATTTTCTTCGAAAAGATGTCATAGTTAAGCAAAAGATGGGGCAGCAAGCATGAGGCATGAGGAGACCGATTGTTCATCCTAACTGCCCTAATCCTTTATTTACAGCCATAGCAAATGTCTGATGGATGATAAATTTCGACGCCTGACTAACCGTGTCGTCCACTACGTTGTACCCGTGTTCACGAATACGACTGTTCGTGATTTTTAATTAGAAGCTCGTAGATAGTACATGGAAAATTTAAGACACATTGAAAGGCATCGGCGTTCAGTGTTCATTGTCTGTACATGCAAAATTACATGTTTTGGAATAAATAACAAGTTGAAAAAGACAGTTTCTCCAGTTTACTCACGACTTCCGTCTCGCTCTACTGGAAGTGGAGGACAAATACTACATGAATGTGCTCGTTCCAGCTTGTCTTCCCACTCCGAATAAGTTGATTGCAAGGGAGCAAAGTCTGTGGTCGTACAGCTATGGTTTGTTCTTGATTTTTTTTTAAACTTGGATTGCCAAATCGAGAACTAGTACAGGGACAAAACATGAAAGTGTTTAGATCACGAAAGTCTCGTGCCGGTCAAGTATCAGACTGTCTTCACATCAAAGAAGAAGTTTTGTGTGAATGAGACAACGTGCGAGTGGTTCCTCACGACAAGCAGTAAAATTGTAATTTTTAGTCTCGACTATCTTTTGTATACTGATCTGTTGAGCGATACTGATCTTTTGTAATTCTGCTCAATACGATGTGGTTCTGAAACATATTTCAAAACAATTGATTGAGGGTTCTCTCGGTGACGCGTTGACTTCAGAAGTGGTCGGAGCTGCAAGTGAGGAGCAAGTAGCTGTTGTCGCGCTGAAAATTACTAATGTGAGCTTTAACTAAATTATTACGACTTTTCTCTGCTTTTCCCGCTGAATGTTCCACAAACGAATAATTTTCCGCATTTCAACTTGCCATTGTTTCTGCTGCTGATAAAATATTCGAATAATAATTCAGAACGAAACAGTCGATCTCCATCCATGGCTTCACTTCATCTGTCTTCACACTGGCGCGTGCGAGGATGATTTCATCTTCCACGATGATGAGATACCCGTGTTTGACTACTACTTGGATGGTTGGTATTGTCATCATTCAAAATACATTCGGATTGTTATCTCCTACAATATATCCGCTGAACAATTGCTTATTCAGTTTCAGTTGCACCCAAAGCCTTCAGCCTGTCCTGAGAAATTCATAATACGGCATAAATTGAGGCGTGATCGTGAAGCACGACGCATCTCCTCCCTTCTGGTACTGCAATGAGGAGAAGCGAAGAGTTCTGGCCGAGACCGTTTCTCCCCTCACGAGAATCGATCGACACACCGCAGCTACGCTCAGGAGAACCTGCGGAATACCGTAATCTGAACCTACCGTATCCCCTGGAAATATCGATAATTCCAGGAACCGCATGGATCTAGAGGCGGACAAGTACTCGTTTATTGTGGGCATCGTAATCGTATCTGATGATGGAACTTATTCATTTTGTACTGGAGCCCTGATCAGTTACATGCATGTTGTGGGATATTGTTTATTTGAGCCTGAGAAACAATTTGCATATCAGATAACATCAGCAACTTGCATGAGGAAAACGACAGCCGAAACCAAAATGTTCGCATTGTTTCAAAAAATAGGGAAAGAAATCGATGACTTCCCTACGCAACTGGTACCGAATTCCAGTGTGAACGGAGCTATTCTTTATTTCCAGGACGATTTTGACAAATTCGACTCGTCAGATGTGGGCAAGAGATTCCTGCCGATAACTAAATTTGTGGCGACAATTTGCTTGCATGAGCACTGCGTAACCTCATTGAAATGATATTAAAATGAGAAACATATTTTAGGAACGGGCCAACGTAGCGATCGCACAATTGGAATCACGAATTCCGTTCAATTCGTTTATTCAGTATGCATTTTATCATTTTATCATATATTTTATCATTGTTACCCTCATAATTGTCATTCCATCAGACCTGCTTGCATACCTGAGGAGCCCTCTACTGCTGAACGGGACGCCCAATTGATTGTGCAGAAATATCAATGTACCATTTCATCTTTTACGAAAATCAATAAATCAATAATTTTAGCTTCTGGTGAAATCTTCAGTAGGCAACTCGATGTCACTACGGTGTCCACGTCACTCTACAATTGTACCCGATCAGAGCTGCGCTGTTGGCTCGTGCAGTTTGCAGGAGCGAAACGGAGTTCGAGTGTGGGCAAATTACAATTTTTTTGGATCCAGAATGGCGGAAACATTGATTATACCTGGCGTTGACAACTTCACATACTGATAGCGAAACATATTCATCTGCCGATACAATTCAGTTCGAGGTCGGCGCACCACTCGTTGTCTTCGAAGAGAATCGTCTGAATTTGATCGGCGTGACCACACATGCTACCATTACGGTATTTTGAGGAATGCGTCTTATTATCCAAAATTTGCGCTCAGTGCATAATAGAATAAGCAAACAGCGTGATAACAGCAATCTCACAAAGTGACCTCAAACTACAGAGCACAACATCGGTGAATCTGGCAACTCGCATTGACTACCTGGCCACATTCATCTGCATTCACACGGGAGTCTGTAGGAGGAAGGAGGACTTCAAGGGAGATAGTTTCTCACCTTATGCTGATAAGAGTGAGTGATTTCTAGCAATGTTTCTCTAACGGACGAGCGGTAATGTAACGAATAATAGTGCACCCAATATTCAGTCAAAATGCATTCGCCTGAAACTCATGACTATCTATGTCGCTGAATGAAAAAAAAACATTCCTTGCAGATTTCATCGTCGAGACATTCGCTATCGATAGAGTGCGAAGACAGAGAAAAGATAACGAGCATGAGATATACTCGAACTGGGATGCTATGTTTACGGTGAGCGCCCTCTTTAGAAATTCCCTCGCTCTTGAAATTTCTTTAATTTGACCCGGCAATACCGCTTCCTATTGCCCCCATAAAAACTATTTTAAAAAATGCAAATTCTTTACAGGAAACCTTCAAAATCGCTGCAGCGACGGACGTGTTCAAGATTCAGAAATTGAGTGAGCAAGAGAACAATGAAGTGCAAGCAATGTGCGGGAAGAAGAGACCGACGTGCGCTTCAATGACATCTAATTGTTTTTACCTTTCCTAGCGTAAACACACACTCGAATGGAGTCTTTAGTTATCTAATTGTAGAACTGAGTGAGTACATATAACGCAATGTCATTGCAGGCACAGAATCATCGATGGCGCGGACGTCATATTGGAGGAGCATCCATGGGCTGTGATGCCTGCCTTCCATCTGAGATTCATGGGAGAGAAGCGGGATGGATTGTTAGATACTTTTTTTTTTACAAAGTAATCCACCAAGACACTGATGACACATAAAAATCTGTGATATCTAAGATGTGTGAAACACATTTGGTAAGCCTTTCAGTTTCGAAAATACGTTTTCAGCATGGTAATCGGTACCGGCTCGTTCATTTCCACACGGCATGTGATCACGGCGGCACATATCTTCGATTACATGTAATATTTTAAATGATTAAATTAATATTTAATTCAATAATTAAATAATAAAAGTAAACTAATTCAGGAACTTGTACGGCAAACCCATCTTCAATGTGATCTACGGTACGAATTGCGCTGGGAAAGCGGAGGTTTCGTGATAATGAAATTATTATTTAATAAATTACTTTTTTGCAGTGTATTCCTTCTTCTGAACAACGCGTCGCTTCGGTGGATATTTTTCTCGAATTAAATATCAATAAATATTTGATTTAATTGAAGGTTCGTCGTGTGATCAAGAGCAGGAGCGTAATGGACATTGCAATAATGGAGTTGTACGATGACATCGAACCAGATGCGACTCATTCGATATTGTGCATGCCGAGGTGAGAGAAATATCAGTATTTATATCTATATTATTCAATACTAAGAGGTTATCAAAGAGAGATCAGTTATCCGACCAAAACAGAATAATTGCAAGATAACATTACAATTGTTTCAGGCAATCCGAGTCCTACAAGGACGATACACCAATGCGGATGTATGGCGCTGGTTACAGTAGGTGGTCTTTCAATGAAAAATAAAGTCGATGATCCACAGTAACTCCTGACATGACCGTTGGAAGTCCTGGATATCTGAAAATGAGGGAGTTCCCGTGGAAAAGCCTGAATGTGACCTACTATCCGCGATATAATGCCACTCTCGAATACTACATTATCTACCTGGAACCGACGAGAATATTCGCAATGCCTGTTAGTTTGTTTCTTCGCTATTACCCTTAGGGAAACAGCTGATTCGTTGTCGATCAATACAAAAAAACGGACCAGTGTAAAAGCACTTTCGTCCTGCGGGAGCCCATTCAATTTTAAAGGCCAAAATAATTAAACAAATATCTACAGGGCGATTCCGGAGGTCCGATGGTGCGTGAGCGAACGGAGGATGGAAGGAGTGTGCTGTGGGCGGTGCATAGCGGTACGTTATTATTACTGACATTCGCCTTCATTTCACATGCTCGCTAATCTAGAGCGTGATAGTGCAGAAAGGTGGATTAATTGCAGGAACGCTTCGACTGAAGCCGGAGTTTCGTGAGAAGGAAGAACTGGCGAGATCGTACGCTGTGAATACGGACCAGATTAGGAGTTTCGTGTGCAAGTGAGGGAATTTTACCGTTTCATTGTGTGGTATTGAAAAATTCTTCAGCAATGTGGCATGTACAAAGCTTGAAACTCATTGTAATTTGCAAAAAAACACTTAATTTCAATCACAGGCTCACGGGCGTGTGCACGAATGGCTATGATAAATACGACGAATCTGCTATTCCCGTCACCATCTCGGACAATATTCCACTCTGCTAGATCAGATCATGTTATAACTTATTTATACACACTGAATAAAGAGTCGATTTCGACAGGATTTTTCTTGAAATGGCAAGAGGGTTTTCGGCGTTTTCTCATGCTTCAAAGCCCGTTGGCCCCGGGGCAGCAGGGGAATCGGGTGGAGGCGTGGCCGGCCTCGTCGAATCGCCCTGCTCAGGAGTGTTCGGCACTGGCGATTCGCCGTTTACCGTCGGATGGAGCGAATCGGGTGTAGGGGCGACCTGAATTCACTAATTACTAAGAAATTGAGCTGAAACGGAAAATTGTGTTTAATGTCTGGCAATAGAAAAGTGCGGACCTTTGATCTTAGCGAGGGGAAGAAGAATTGCCTCCACGATACGGGATCGGGCAGATTGTAGCGAACGGACGGATGATCATCCGAGATGCGGAAGAGGTCCTCGATCGGCTGGAATTTTATTATTTTTCACCCCGCTCCAAAACCTCCCCAGAGCTTGAAATAACACCTGTTACCCCGTACCCGACATTTCCGCATGATGTTCGAGCTGGTGAATAAAGAATCAGAACAAAAACAAGAATTCAAGAATAACATTTGGGAAAACTCGCCTCTCCGCTCTTCTTGAATCGTCGATAATTGACGAACATTCCGATAGGGACGAAAAACAATGGAAAAGCGGCCATCACGAAGCCAATGACAACGGTCCACCAGGGGTATGTGAATCTCAAATTCAAATATTAGAATGAATAATTTCAAAATCACTAACTTTATGTTATTCATCGTGTCCTGAAGGCGCGTGTCGAATAGTTGAACTGCGATGCACACGGACATGACCTGTATGGATTTGAGGTGTAAAAGGGAGCATTCTAGGTATTCATTTCGAATGTCGCCAATTGTTTCACTAATCACGGTCACGCGTCTACTACCAACGATGCGAACAACTAAATCAATTTAGGGCACTTCTGAAACTCATTTCACTTTCAACAACATTTTCGGAAAGTGATGCTATTCCACCCTCTATATTTCTGAGATTCAAAAACTTTTAAAAAAAAATTAGCTTATCTAAAAGCATGCTAACCACTGCAAGCATCGGAGCAGTGAATGAAACGCCAATTTTGATGTACACTCCGAGACTTCCGAATATCCGCATGGCCGTGTTGGTCGGAAGGCCCTTCATGCACTGAATGTCACGGAACAGACGGGATGAGCCTGATATTTTTCTTCTTCAACCACTTTTTTGTTGTCAAATTCACCATAGAAAAAGATTATGATGAGAATTTCGAGGAGGAGAGTTCCGGACAAGGAAACGGTCCCCAAGAGCGAATTGAGTACGTTGAAGATGTGATAGCCATTCTGAAATATGAGCGTAGTTGCCTAAGAATCGAGCAGGAGTTGGGACATCAAAATTTCAAAAAGTTGCGTACAAAGGTTCTCGAGGGTGCTGATGATAGTGGTCAACTTCATTTCGCACAAATTCATTCCGTGCAGCCGTGCTGCAACAGTGCTGCAAATCACGTTTTTTCCATATCTCCAATTCGCGCCGAGCAAACTTTACGAAAATTTCAGAGGGTATGTAATCGATCATGCTGAATTCAATGGAATGTTTATCGTGATGAAAATTTTTCGGAATCTTCAGTAAAAATTTGGTTTTCGAATACCAGGTGTTAGTGGAACTAGCTTTTAGCAGAGAAAGATGCGCCTCAACGATAGGAACATTTTGATGTTAATATGTATGGGGTTTGAAATAGTCACTTTTGTGATATATCACTTTTTGTGTACCGATATTTCATCATTTTCAATTTTCCACGCCGCGCAACCCGCGCAGCGGTTGAGGAATGAAATGAGTTGTGCCTCTCGATCTACATAGTAAAAAAATGATAGAAATTACATGATCGAGTAAATACCGTATTCCATCTCCTCCGCACTGGATATTATTCGAACTTGGATTTTGATAATTTAATAATCGAACGTCGAAGTAACACGACATGAAGAGAAAGAAGAGAGACGATCGAATGGCGTTTCAAGGGAGGGGAGATCATTATATAGTGGCTAGAACTGATGCAAAAGTTGTTCACGGCATATGCAGAAATGCAAGACAGTGCATTACGCTGCCGCACCATCAGATAATCACTAAATTTGCACGAAGGTGGATTATAATCGATCAACTTCACGTAATCATTTGAATTTACAAAAGCGCGCGAAGATTTGTAAAGTTGAAATAGGCGAAGCTCATTTCATTCCTCATCCACTGCGCGGTTCGCGCGCGAAGGTGGAATGAATAATTGAAAATGATGAAATATCGGTACACAAAAAGTGATATATCACAAAAGTGACTATTTCAAACCCCATACATATTAACATCAAAATGTTCCTATCGTTGAGGCGCATCTTTCTCTGCTAAAAGCTAGTTCCACTAACACCTGGTATTCGAAAACCAAATTTTTACTGAAGATTCCGAAAAATTTTCATCACGATAAACATTCCATTGAATTCAGCATGATCGATTACATACCCTCTGAAATTTTCGTAAAGTTTGCTCGGCGCGAATTGGAGATATGGAAAAAACGTGATTTGCAGCACTGTTGCAGCACGGCTGCACGGAATGAATTTGTGCGAAATGAAGTTGACCACTATCATCAGCACCCTCGAGAACCTTTGTACGCAACTTTTTGAAATTTTGGTGTCCCAGCGTCAACACTGTTGTGATTGACTTTTAGGCAACTACGCTCATATGAGCATTGGTGATTCACGACGAGTCGGGTATATCGAGAGAATTCCGCGACGATTGCTCATAATTTGCCTGTATGTCTAGTATTCTAGGGTTCTCTAATCAACCAAGAATCAAAAACTAAATCTTGCTTCAACTAAGCAATGAAAAAGCTAACGAACCTGGAATGAGAAGCATAGAATGTTGAGCACATAGCAGCAAGCGCAGATGATAATTATCACGAGCCAATGCTTCTTTGCGAGAGAAGGATTCTCGTCAACGATGCACGTTGCGAATGATTCAACGAGGGCTGAAGTATTTTGGATAGTTGTATTTTGCATGGTCAGTATGAGATAAAGGAAGAAGCTAATACTTCCATAGTAGTGAAGTAGATTCATCGAAAGTGGAGAAACTGACCAAACATCGTCGATATTCCAATAATGAACATCATAACGAAGAAGAGCAATGCCCACAGAGTTGAAACGGGCATGTGCGAGGTCGCCTCGGGATAGGCGATGAAGGTTAGGGTGAGGGCTGAAATGACAGCGATTTAGTGACCGTAAAGATAAAGTTGCTTCGGTGTTACAGTCGTTCGATAACGCTAGGTGGGATCTATAGGTTTGGCCGGTTAGTATTGCCATAGTTTGAATGGACTCACGCGATTTAACGACATCTTCAATCGACTGGTTCATTCGTTGTGCCATCGATCCGAGAATGGAGAAAACTGCCGTTCCTCCCATCACGGACATGAATGTGTCCGCGCAAAGGATGATGATGCAATCCTGAGAAATATTTTCCAATCTATATCTCATAATGTCAGAAATAATTGACACGTTACTTTCTTAACGATGTGATACTAATTCAATAAATGCGAAAAAGTTTAGCGTTAACGAAAACGGTGCTATTTGAAATGAAATGATTACTCGATAATTCGGATGCGTCCGCTTGTTGTAAGATGACATCATGATCATTGGCCCGCTTCCGATTGACAGGGAAAATGTAGACTGCGACAGGGCAGCCAACCAGGTCTGAAAGGTGATCTTTGATCTTTGGAATTTCACAGTCAATGATACCTGATATCTCGCTAGCTTCGACCAATCGGGTTTCGTTAGGAAGAATTGTATTCCCGTCCCCGCACCATCAAGTGTTACGCCGCGAATGAAGAGAATCGTGATGATGAAGTAGCTGTGAAAAGCTAAGTGACGATCGAAAGACAGAGTGCACTAGATACGGTAGGAACGTAGTGACGAGAGCGACTTTTCCCATCGATTGCACGCCCTTGAGCAGACCTCCTGCAGTGAGTGTCCAGCAAACGAGAAGACAGAGAGCGAACTGAATTAAGTCAGTTATCGATAGAATTATCGAGTGACCAACCATCCAATTGAACTCGCCGAACCCGAACTCCGCGTGCTTATTAGCGATGGAGAAGCTGAAATTTTCTTGTTCAACATGATTTCGGAATGAATCTTACTAGAAGAACTCCTCTTGCGCCGATTGCATAAAATATGTTGCATTTATTGACATGAAATAATCAATTCGCTCTTGCTCACTAACACAAGTGCCATTGAAGTAGACCTCAAATTAACAAGTAGATTGTTTGCATACCGTTTTTGTATATTTCGAATATTCGTACCGTATTGATGTGATCCTTGCAGAATAATGTAGAGTCGCAATCTGAACAATGATGCTGTCAAAATTGATGGAAAAGTGTTTTTGCAGATGTAAACTGACGTATCGTATTCCAAGTGTTCTGACAACTCGACATCTTGGACATTCCTCCAGTGGCTAGCTGAAAATTTGTTTTTACTGTTTTTTCGAATATAAAAGTGAAAACGAACATGGACAATGTACATGAAAGACCAGCAGCAGGGCACAATATAGATAAAGCCAATCGAGATTAGCGTTACGGCCATCGCCCAACCGAGACCTGCAAGTAAATCAGTTATCGATATGCCAAGCTGCTGTTGCTACCGTACCCTGCGCGGCGGGGAAGAACTGTTTGAACACGATGGACGGACTGTTCTGCATGAATTGACCTATGGATGAATCGATGTAGAGCATCGGGAGGCCGAACAGAATGCCCATTAGGAGGTACGGTATCAAGAAGGCGCCTGAATCAGGGGATTACGGTATTGATTAAAGATTTACGGTAACCTCCTCCATTTTCATACGCGACAGCGGGAAATCGCCAGATATTTCCCAGGCCGACCGACAAGCCGATTACGGCCAGGATGTACTGTAACGGTACGGTTATCAATCGATAGAACTACCGTAGTCTACCGCACCTGGGTAAGTTTACGATACACGATCGATGAAAGTACGGTAGACTACAGTAAACAGATTACGGTATACCTGCAATTGACTGGAGAAGCCAGCCCTGGCCTTCTTCTCCTCATCTTGTGCGGGAAGAAAGGGAACGCCCGCCTTGAAGAGTTGAGTCCGAGTTTCGAATTCTGAAGAAAGATCAAAGATCAAATATTAGAGTGCAGTTGAAGAACTGACCAGAGTCGGAAGTCGGAGACTTTCCTTTACTTGATCGCGAGACTTTGGATGTGCGCTGAAAGATGTACACAGTTAGCCGCATCACAGAGTGAAACTATCAGGTTGATGCGAAAGTTCCTGCGGGTTTTTACATTCTGATATGATTAATTCTATCTCCCTTTGTTTTAGTCCAAATGACATGAATTTTTAAACATCATACAACTACTTGAATACTCTTTACAGCGCCCACCAAAGCAAGATAGTAGAAGCTTAAAGCAAGGCACAGTGCTCTTTCGAAGTTACAGGAGTAGGCATTTGTGCACCTTTTTTCAAAAGCCAGCATTCAGTGGAGAAAAAATATTTGTATGAAAAACGATCACCACTAGAAAGCACAATCACTAAGCAATACTTTTGACATAAAGCTACAAGTTAGGCACAAAAACCAAACTTGAGATAGGCAATCTATCTTGAAGACGACGAATTTCAAATTCATTGAAATCAGTTTCCTTCGACGCACGTACGTTTAGAATGGCACGGAACTATAATTTTTATTGGAAAATTAAGCTTTTACATTATTCAGCTCACACTATTATTTTCATAAAGATTGGTTGCTCTGTGTATGAGTAGCAATTTTTAGAAAATTTTGTTCAAAATCACACCGTCGAAAAACAGATATTCAGCAACCTACCATTCCGTAGCGCACTTGGAACCTTGATCAAACATGGCTATTCGAAGCAACAACCCATGCCCTATCAGTGATTTGTTGGGCAGATTTTATTTACATGTTGCCATGGTGGTGTAGACTATTGATTCAATCACATAAAACTGACATTATTGTCTTATCCCGGCAAATTACTGAAACAAAAAATAATTTCTCCACGATGATTCGATCGTACACTAACGCAATAGTACTGTTGTGTGGCCTAGACATCCACCAAATTTATGACATGGAAGACGTTATGATAAGCAAAGCCATCTATCGTCAAATTCGGAAATAGAAACCCGCAGGAACTTTCGCATCAACCCAATACTAAAAATTTCAAATTGCTGTTGCATGCACTACAGGCGTGAGGTGATAGTTGGCTGTATAATCAAGGATAGTAAAATCATCGCTCACATCAGTATTGCCGACATCCGGCGACGGCGTTGCGGCCATCGACCGACCGATTCAGAAGAGGGAAAAGGGGAGAAATGAGGGAAAGAGAGCAGTGAGATAGAGAAATCGCTAATTGCTTATTTTCAAAAATTGCACTTTTTGAATAGAACCTTTAATGACGACGCGAGAATTTGCAGGGATTGAAATTGCTCACCTTAAATAATGAGGATGACATTCTGGAGATGTTGAATCACCATACGATTCTGATGGGGAGAAGGAAGGAAGTCGCGTGATCGACCCCCTTCCGCCTCCCAATGTTTCTCTGTGTAGGATCATCGTCACCTATTCCATTTCTTGGCATATTTTCTCGGATTGCATTCCTGAGAGACTCATTCAGCACCTCGTCTCTCGCTGAAAGTGATCGAGGAATGTATTGCTGCAGACTTTGCTATCGGTTGTAACTCAATCGCTACACGGCTAGATACGAGAAATTTAGCGTGATAGATGGACATAGAGCGAGGAAACAGGTTCAGAATAACTGAGTCGGCGATTCCTACATGCGGTACTTCCGCTATCAAACCTGCTACTACAGTGAGATGGGAGGTAGGGTGGAAAATGGGAGTTTTCTCATCAAATTGTTCTCGCGTAATCTCTAAAATCATTCTTTCACTGGCCGATATCAGCTAATGAACATAAATAATATTTCTCATTCCAACCTTACAATTAGAAAGAGAATCTATCGAACTGAACACATTCACCATCCCAGGAGTCTAGCCGTGCCGGCAACGATGACGAATGTGATGCGATCCTTCCGTTTCTGTCTCATAACAATCACATTCTGTCTTTCCTCTCCATTAATCGCTTCTTGCGCCCATCATTACAATTTAATCATTTTTATCAGAATAAAGAGTTAATTTCGACAGTGTGGTCATTCTAGATTTTTCTCATCCACTCGATGGAATCGTCGGAATCACCGCCGGGTCCTCCAATTCATGCTTCGTCGATGGATTCAGTGTCTGAACATTCAATTTGTTCCACTTCGCTCACTCTCCCACAAAGTAGGATCCTCCTTTGTCTAACGAAGAGAGATCGTAATTTCATACAGTTGATTGATTCCTTCCTGACTTGTGCATGGAAAATAGGAATCCATATTTTGTACCCGTAACAAACCGTTGACTTGAGTGGTGGCCAGAAGAAGTGGGACCACGATACGGGATCGGGCAGATTGTAGCGAACGGACGGATGATCATCCGAGATACGGAAGAGATCAGCCACTGGCTGAAAGTGAACTAATTATTTGAAGCTCTTCTTCCCAAATTTTACCTATAACAAAAGATTTATAAGGCAAGAATGATGCGATAGTTGCATTTTCTCATCGCATCCCGGTGGCGATGATTCACAAACGTACGCTCGCCATATTTGAAGGTCGAAAATCATGCGGTATAGACGTGGCGAAACTGTTTTGTTGTATTTTCGCACAGAGCCCTTTCTCCCTACCACAATAAACAGATTCCTATGTCTAACCTCCCCAGTCTTCTTGATTCTGCAGTAGTTGACGATGGCCGCAGCAGGCACGAGGAAGGTGGGAAGAACGCCCACTACGAATCCAAAGAAGACCGTCCACTTGGGATAGTGCAGACTGAAATGAGTTGACAGATTCTATCAGGGCTTTCTTGGTCGTTAGGTGTAATTATGGGGGCGGGTTTCAGACATTGTGATTTTGAACGTCGAATCTTTCTCGTCATTCCGCTCTCGTCACGCTAATCGATGAGAGCACACGGAAAATGAAGGGCCGGTTTCTTCTTCGATCCAAACATTTTACACGAAGGAAAATGCTTACATCTCTCCATTGATCTTGTCGGACATTCTGTTCCTTATATTCTCATCATGAGCCATGAGATTCATTAATTCGTACGCGAGATAGATGGCCATAGTCTGCAATGCATATTTACAATTACTTTGGTAGGAAGTGGTCTCTCAATTTAACAGTTTCAAATCGACCGACATCGATAAAATAATAAAAAATTTGCAAGGCTTGTAGGTTCGGTTTCAGACTTTCGATGGCCCCGAAACCCTAATGTTCACAAACCATAGCTAGCAGCGGCGCAGTGAACGTTACGCCAATCTTTATGTACAATCCGAGATTTCCGAAGATTCGCTGGAAGTTGTTGGACGGAAGGCCTTTCATGCACTGAATGTCACGGAACAGACGGGGAGCACCTGAATAAAAGTCAATTATCGATAGAATAGTTCCCCTATGGCTTGTAGGAATATGGCTGTCAGACTGAAGGCTTCGACTTATCATCCCTCGTTTTGTCTCTCAGATGAACATGACAATTGAAATGGAAATCCACCATAGTAAGTCATGATGATGATTGTTTCAATCGTGAGTGCGGCGGGCAACGACAAAGTCCCGAGAAACTCGTTGAGCGTATTGAACATGTGGTAACCGTTCTGCAATTAATCTCGATTTTCGAAATATTATTATCTCCAAATTGACGTAATTGCCTTTTTTAACGGGATTACGTCACGTTTTAATGTATGTATAGCGAAGAAAAAATAAAGTCAGTGGTCGATACCTGGAAAGCGAAGCAGATTAGATTGAGAACGAAGCAGACTCCGGCTACAGCCGAGACGATGGCCCATCGATACTTGCCCAGAGAGGGCTTCTCATCGATGATGCAAGTGACGAAACCTTCCACGAAGGCTGGAGTGATATTTGATCTTTCGATGGAAATTGGAACTAAATATAGCAATAATTAACTCACAAAACATAGTAGAGATGCCAAGAATGAACATCATGAGAAAGAAAAGCAGCGCCCAGAGTGTTTGAGCGGGCATGTGAGAAGTCGCCTCGGGATAGGCAATGAAGGTTAGAGTGAGGGCTGGAAGAGGGCAAGAAGATCATTAACAACTCTGATTTTGGCCCAGACTTTTTCGCAGAGTATTCCCTTCCCATCGTTCTCAGTGACCAGTGCTTTAGAACTGAAGAATTAGTCACTTCAATTCTTTTCAACAAAC
The DNA here is from genome assembly GCA_900490705.1 of Pristionchus arcanus. NCBI lineage: Eukaryota > Metazoa > Nematoda > Chromadorea > Rhabditida > Neodiplogasteridae > Pristionchus > Pristionchus arcanus. The sequence continues at coordinate 51,634 of LS484774.1, read as the reverse complement.
GATGAAACCTTCAACCCCTCGCGCTGTTCTGAAGCTTGGGCGAATAATACTAGAACTAATATATTCATCCTCCTGACCTAGGATCATTTCCATTCAAACTCGATAAACTCACGAGAGGAGACGACATCCTTTATGTCCACTTTCAATCTCTCTGCCATCGATCCGAGAATGGCGAAGACTGCAGTACCACCGAAGAAGGACATGAAGGTGTCCGCGCATAGAATGATAATGCAATCCTGAATTAGTTAATTAGCAATTTAATTAATAATTAGAAATGTTTCCTCAGTAACTATCGTCCTTATGACTGCACTGAACATGCTTAGGTATTAGTATACTTATTCTATGTAATTACATTTTAAAAGTTATGTTTATGCAGTGATGATAGCACTGGTCACTGCACTGGCCAGGTAGAACGATATTACAACAATAATCAAGATATCTCCCCCAATCATACCCTGAAATTCGGATGCGTTCTCTTGTTGTAGGAGGACATGGTGATCATCGCTCCTCCACCAATCGACAGCGAGAAACACGACTGCGTAAGGGCAGCGATCCATGTCTGCAAGTGATCTTTGATCTTTGATCTTTGATCCCCACTCACCCCCGGTTTCAGCAAGAACTCCCACTTGGGTTCGGTGATGAAGAATCTAATGCCTGTGCCCGCTCCCTTGAGGGTGACGCCGCGAAAGAAGAGGATCGTTATGATGAGGTACCTCAAAAACCAGTTATCGATAGAAAAATCAGTTTGCGATCAACCGCAGTAGTGTGCCTGCTTACGGTAGTATCGTAGTGACGAGGGCGACCTTTCCCATCGACTGCACGCCCTTGATCAGGCCGGCCGCCGTGATCGCCCAGCACACGAACAGGGAAACGGCGACCTGATCGTGGTGTAATGATGATCTTTGATCTTTGATCTTTGATCTCTTACCATCCAGTTAATACTCCCGAAGCCGAGACTCGCGTGCTTCTGAGTGATGTGGAAACTGGAATGACAGATATTTTGGTACCATTAAGATTTAGGACGCTCATGGTGAGACATAGAGCCTGAGGAAGAATCCTGCATGACTCACAAGAAGGAAGGGGTACTGTAAATAGTAGTAGATGCAAAACACACTAGAAAAATTCCTCGGGTGCCGATTGAAATGGCCTCGTCAGGCTCATATTCGCCACCACCAGTGACAAGTTTCGCGCGGCAGCAGTGATGCACGTGCCATTGAAGTAGAGCTGAACGGATACGGTAGAAGGGTACGGTAGTTGTTAATCGATAACTGACCAGCGGGTCATTGGCCGTCGAGTCGTTGTTCATGCTTTCGCAGAAGACGGATGAGTCGCAGTCTGGAAGTTACAGGTAAAAATGGCTGATTGAGGCTGTCAGGATGAAGAAGGCGCCTCTTCATCTTGAGGAAGAGCCGGATTCTTCAACCCGACAGTCTACTCACAAGGCGTGTTCCAGTCGTTCTGACAGCTCGTCAGGTACTTCATGCGGCCGGCGATCAACTGGAAAACAAATCAGTTCTCGATACATCGAAATGATTACGGTACCTGAACAATGTAGATTAGCGCCCAGCAGCACGGAAGATTGTAGAAGAATCCGATAGAGATTTGGATAAACGCCATCGTCCAGCCCAGTCCTCAAATATAGTCAGTTGTCGATAGATGAGTCAAGTTACCGTACCCTGCGAGGCGGGGAAGTACTGTCGGAATGCGATGGAGGGACTGTTCTGCATGAATTGACCAATGGACGAATCGATGTAGAGCATCGGGAGGCCAAACAGAATCCCCATCGTGATGTACGGTATGAGGAAGGCTCCTGAACGGATTTAGGGTTACGGTATCGATCGATCTGGAGCTACAGTACCTCCGCCGTTCTGGAAAGCGACCGCGGGAAAGCGCCAGATATTGCCGAGGCCCACAGACATTCCAATCACGGCCAGGATGTACTGTAAGAGTACGGTAGATACGGTAGACAATCGATAATCCTACCATAATCTACCGTACCTGAAGTGGACTGGAGAAGCCTACACGGGCCTTCTTCTCGTCATCGAGCGGTGGAACGATCACATCGCCCGCTTGGAAGTGAAGCTTCTTCGCTTCGAACTCTGCAAAGATCAAGGATCAATCGTAGAGATCAAAGATCACTCACCGGAATCCGAGGTCTGGAATCGGTTCGATGGTCGACTCGTAGATGGTTGATCGGAAGATGGATGAGGATGAGTGGAGGGCGAACCGTCGGGGACGAGATTGTGAACCTGGAGGAGGAATCTATTGATCGCCATTTGGAGTTTGTGATAGAAAGATGAGAGATAGACCTTCATGTTACAGTAACCGGTGATACAGTAACCAAAGTACCTTAACCTAACCATACAGTACCTCTGAAACGGAGGAGGCGGGAGGCGGGGCCGCCATTGCAAACAGTGATGACCACTTCGAAGGAGAGCGGAGGGAGGAAATGAGTGGAGAAGGTTTGTGAAATGTTTGTTTGTGAGCATTGTTTGTTTGCTGATTTGAATGAGCAAAATTAACCGTTGTTTATGGAATTTGATTAGTAGGGAAATACTGAACAGTACTTGACTATTTCGAGATTCGATGACACTCATTTGCTAAATGTCGTCATCCACTTCTCGCCATCTTGTCATGTTGTCTCCACTTAGTCATCTCCGCTACTGTTTCATCTAACAATAAAAGGAGGACGGATGCCGTTTACGTTCCACTTTTCCATGCGCATCTTTCTGCTTGTTCTGCTTCCCGTTCTGGCCTTTGCCGCCTCCGTGGAGGATGATTACGATGAGTTCCAGGAGCATCCAAAACGTGTTCGCAGAGTTAGTTGCAGTCATTTTTTTAGGGATATTCGGGTCATAAAATCAAAAGTACTTTTCAGATTGTCGGAGGTGATGCTGAAGAACGGCGAAAAATGGATTTAGGTTGATATGGATTTCGAAGAAGAAAAATATCTTTCTGTTTCAGATCAGTATCGTTTCTTTTGGCTACAAAAAGTACATACCTCAATTTGATCTTTGATCTACAATTTGAATTTGATCGGGTTAGGGTCAGTAATTCGTTGGATTACTCCAATAATCACTTCTAGGGGTCTTCACTAACGTTCGCGAGTATTGCGAGTGTATTGAGGAGGAGACGAGTGGAGAAGCAAAGTACTCGTGAATTATTATTTCATTTACATCACTCGACAACTGTGATTTATGCTGAACATACCAAAGTGACGACGATTGAGTGAGAAATCGTTACATAATGAAAAACATGATAAATTTCCTTGAAATGATCCGCAATTATTGTAGATACAACAAATGCTGATAATAAATATTTGAAAATCGACTAGAAGAGTTTGAGAATGGAAATAACGCAGTTGAATATTTCTGCCGGAAATGAGTCGTAGGCGCCCAATCGTCTAGCGAAATGTGTCGGCCTTGCCAAGAAAGAGTTCATTCGTTGATCAAGGAGGAGGAGAGGTGGAAGGGAGAACACCGGGTAAAGAAAAAAGAATCGACGAATGCAATAAAGGTCACGACGTTCTCAAAAGTTTCATTTTCCAATTTTCCTGACGGCGTTTTGAACGCCGTGAAGGTTAGGTATCTACCACGATAAGGTGAGAAAGAAAGAGTATCGAAATAAGGTTTCGACTAAAAGCAAAAATACAATAAATTGAAAAGATTTCGTTTTGAATGTGACAAACAATAAGTTCAAATTCAGTAGTAACGACCTCAAGTATAAAGATTGTGAACGAATTTCTGATCGGAATGGCAAGTTCAAAGTGAAAGATGAAAGAGATTGTAGAATTGACTCTTCATTTCGCGTACTCCCTCACTTCTCTGACTGGCGAGAGATAAGGTAAAGTGAAGAGACGAGAACGATTGTTCATGGATGAGTTTGAAGGATGGGAATGATTGGATGTAATATTAACGTGATTGATCAAGGAGGGGGGAAAGTTGACCTTGTTGTTTCACCAGTAGAGGAGAGGGGACAAAAAGTAGGGAGTGAGGACGTGCTCTGGGGGAGGCTCCGCCCCTTTCTAATTCACTCTCTTAGTAACCGAGGTGTCTGCCATGGCCACAAGTTATGCACTATGCTTGTTAATATTATCCCTTATCTGTATCGTGCAATCTATTAGGTGAGTAGTTATTTTCGCATTTTTTAAATACAAAATCACAATTTTATAGCAAATATCGCGTCTTATCCATTGTTCCGCGCGATGAATTCGAATTGAATAAACTGCGATACCTGGCTGAGCAATACTCCCAGAATGTATGTTTGAATATATTTATAGAAATTAGAAATGTTGTTGTTCTCTCTGTATTTCGCACACAATCTCGGTTCTCTGACCGGTAAAAGAGCAGGCGAAATGAAGATAAGATTTTCCGGAAGTTAGAGAACTGTTCTATCTCAACTTATTGCCATTGGCGCGGGGTTCTTCGCTCTCTCCCTCTCGTTTCTTGTTTCACCACAAAGTGTGTTACACCGTGGTTGAGCGCGCAATTAGAGCGACCGGGAGGAAGATTGCGTCTCTTCAATCTTCGTGCTCTCTCATCGGTCAGAGTGACGAGAGATCATGCGGATTGAAGAGACGGATGCGTTTTTTTTGCAGCCTAATCGCAATAGCTTTAACTCGAAGCAATGAATGAAGAAAACAAAAGTATGGTGCCAAATCCGTTTTATTTTGTGCACATTTCCTTTAAAACGCGTTCTCCGTAAGAACTCTGTGAATGGGGGGTCAGATGGCACAGTTTTAGAAAATATTCTTACATCCAGCTCAAACTTCACTAACATGACTCCTAGGGACGGTATTTACGATTTTTGAACTTTGATCCCAAAAATGTTGATCTTTGATCTTTGATCTTTCGAAAAATAAATTTCAGATATCCCTATCATGTGATAGCTCATTCGAAAGAGCACAAAAAGTTATGAAAAATCCCCAAAGGATTTTAAATTTTATCAAGTTTGACCCAAGTTATGACTGAAAATATGACGATTTTCGTCCATTTTGACGAAAATAGATGTGCCTACCCAGGAAGCAATGCCCTCCAGGCCTCTAGTTTTTGATATTATTTGTATTTTTTATATAAGAAAAACTTGGTAAACTTTCCGGGTCACATTTCGCGTGCCAATTTATTGAAATCTTCAACCAAATGTGGCCAACCACGTCTTTTTTCTCAAAAGGTTCCATTTCGATAGGAGGGTGAATGTTTTTCCAGCACTTATTTATGCCCCAAGTATTGATTTTTCGTCATTTTGAACCCTTGGACGATTTTTGGTCCACATTATGACCTTCGTTTTTGACATGACACGCCTCGACTTTTTTCACATAAGGGTCCCCCCTTATGTGAAAATCCAGGTTAGTGGTCGTGTCAGAATTGACCTCAACAACATGGCGGATTGTGCTAAAAAAAAACAAAAATGATTTTTAGACACCCTAAGACACTTTATTTCGGATCGGAAGTCCTAATTTGTCAGGACAACTATCCTGGATTTTCACATAAGGGGGGACCCTTATGTGAAAAAAGTCTAGGCGTGTCATGTCAAAAATGAAGGTCGTAATGTGGACCAAAAATCGTCGAAGGGTTCAAAATGACGAAAAATCAATACTTGGGGCATAAATAAGTGATGGAAAAACATTCACCCCCCTATCGAAATGGAACCGTTTGAGAAAAAAGACGTGGTTGGCCACATTTGGTTGAAGATTTCAATAAATTGGCACGCGAAATGTGACCCGGAAAGTTTACCAAGTTTTTCTTATATAAAAAATACAAATAATATCAAAAACTAGAGACCTGGAGGGCATTGCTTCCTGGGTAGGCACATCTATTTTCGTCAAAATGGACGAAAATCGTCATATTTTCTGTCATAACTTGGGTCAAACTTGATAAAATTTAAAATCCTTTGGGGATTTTTCATAACTTTTTATGCTCTTTCGAATGAGCTATCACATGATAGGGATATCTGAAATTTATTTTTCGAAAGATCAAAGATCAAAGATCAACATTTTGGGATCAAAGTTCAAAAATCGTAAATACCGTCCCTAGGGGTCATGTTAGTGAAGTTTGAACCGGATTGGATGATTTTGGCAAAACTGTGCCATCCCACCTGCGTTCTTACAGAGAACGCGTTTTAAAAACTAATAGAGATGATAGTGTATCTATTGTCCCTTACGTTTCTCACTTTTTGCTGCGTATGCAAAACTACTTTCACTTGGCACCTCCATGCATTCTTGAGTACATAGGTAGTATCAGTTGCAAAGCGTGTTAGAGAGGGCGAGCGAGTGATGGCAAGAAAAAGGTAAAAGTAAAAGGTAAACGTGTTAGGCATTATTTTCGCAAAGAAATGAAATGAAATGGTTGAAACAATGGAATGTTTCAAAAAGTGCGGTCAATTGATGGGATGTAATGTTTTTAACCGGAATTTGCCAAATAATCGTTCCAACAGGTAGCCGATTTCTGGTTGCTACCTTCCTCAGTGAATGATACCAGTCATGTCATGGCCAGTCCGAATTCCCCTCTCGAGGAATTGCTCACTCGATGGAATATCACTTATGACACAATGCTGGATGATCTCGAGAAGTTTGTGCTTATTTTAAAGTTTGAAATACGAAAAACAAATTTTTGTTGTGTTCACTTCCGTTGTTGAAGAACGCGGAATGGAGAGAGTAGTTTCTTCATGTGCCAGTCATAGTACACATGTTCTTTCTCTTTCGAGAGAGTAAATGGAGAGACGGCGATCCGTATTTCGAACTTTAATCAGCCTGATGAAAGTTGTTTATTTCCCCATTGCAGAGATCTCATTCTCAATTCGCTCCTCTTCAAAAAACGAGCGAAATCACTGGAAGGAGAAAGGAAACTGGATGATCTTTCGTGTGAGCACAAATCAATCACTGCTTTCATTAGCTTTGTCTGAGTGAAGAGCCGTCTCTTCATTACCCATGGTCTCTCACATGCCAGAGTAGCCAGAGAGCAGACGATTTGAAGAAACGAATGCTTCACTCTGACAGCCCTAGTGCGCCTCATTCATCAATCGTCCTCTATCTCGCATACCACAAAGAAAAAAGAGTCCACGAGAGCGGGCGATTTTTCTGAAATCAATGCTGCAATCAAACACCCGCACGTGCAATTGCGTTTTTTAAAAAATATCTGCCGACGGTCAACAAGTCGATAGAGCATATGAAATGGAACGAATACTCATATTTTACCCTTCCAGTGCCCTTCGGCGCCCTTCCTCTCGGAGCGTACCATGGATACATTGCAATCACTGATTCCCTGCAACGATTAGCTGATTCATCGAAGGGAATCGCCAAGTATATCACGATTGGATCGTCGGTGGAGGGACGACCGATTGCTGGTCTGAAGGTAGGCAGTTTTCAACAACTGGATAGACTGGATAGATCTCACTGGTAAGAGAGGTCAAAGTGCGCGCGAAATGTCTGTACGCACTATTTCTTTTCCTAATTCGAGTTCAAGTTGACAGGATAGTGGCAGTACCTGTTCTTCTACATTTAGAAAGGAAAATGATTCAATACAAAAAGGGTGGAAATGTCCCGATGAATTTCTTTATTTCCCTTCAGATAGGCAAAGACGACGGAAAGAAGGATGTGATCATTTTCGATGCGGGCATTCATGCGAGAGAATGGGCCACCGTCCATACCGCCCTTTACTTCATCAATCAAGTAAGTCCATTAAAGTTCGAGTGGACGACATGAAAAGACGATTACCTACATTTCGAACGCTAAAGTCCATCATTCGATTACCCTTTTCCCGGCGACAGGAGGTTTATGGTGCGTCCTAGAGTTCGATATAGGGTAATTGTCTCTTCGTTTCACCTATTCTTACACACTCATTCTGTTCTGACCAGCGTGAAAGAAAAATACAAATGACGATTACTTGTATTTCGAACTGTAATTACACTTTTATCACGGAAAATTAGTAGGTGGTACGTTCCGGATAATTGACTTACTTATTCCAGTTGCTCAATCCAGCGGCTGATCCGGCAGTGAAAGAATATCTGGACAAACTGGTCATCTACATTCTTCCCGTCCTCAATCCCGATGGTTATGAGTACACGAGGGTGGATGAGACGAATCCTAAGGTCTCCCTCTACTTACTTTTTTGCCTCGGATCTTTATGGGAAAAACTTCAATCATCACAATTTATAGTGGAAAAAAGTCATTTAAAAATGAAAATCCATTAAGTATCCGCTTTCCATTTCAGTACCGTATGTGGAGAAAAAATCGAGGAAGAGAACTCTGCTCGACTTCTATCGAAGGAGAAAAGCGCTGTTGCAAGGGCGTCGACTTGAATCGAAATTTCGATTTCCAGTTTGGAGGTAAGCAATGATTGCAGAACTTTCATGCCACGAGGGTGTGCATCGATAGTGTGGGGTGCAAGTATTAAAATGTTAATTTAGCCATTGGATCATCACGATACATCTGCTCTGAAATCTTCCACGGTCCATCCGCGTTCAGTGAACCGGAAACCCAGTAAGTAATAGTAATATCCTGATTTGAAATCCGCAAATCGGCATCATCATATTTGGCTGCTCCTAATTGGATAAATTTCTTGAGGGCAATTCGCGATCTTTTCCTCTCGCTCAAAGGACGAATCAGAGCTTACGTCACACTCCACTCCTACTCACAATTGTTTGTTTTCCCTTGATCGATCTTCCTGAATTGTACGTTCCAGATTCATTCACAGTTATTCGCACCGAGTCAAGGCCTATCCGAGGGAAATCGATGATATTGTGAGACATATTTTAATGAGCTCCTGGAAATGAATTGAGTTATTTCAGAGAAGAGTTGCCTCAAGTGCAGTCAAGGAAATAGAAAAGATGTACGGTACCAAATACCAATTCGGAACGGGACCCGAAATTATTTGTGAGTTGACGATTTCTATCATGCTATCTACACTGATTGGACGTACACTGATTACACAATAATCATTGATAGTGCTTTGTCGAGCGCTAACGCCTTTTATAAATAGTTGATTAGTTTCTTTGAGATGGATTCGCCGGTGGTTCCACTGATTGGGCAACGGAGAAGATTAATGTCAAATACTCGTACACTATTGAGGTAAATTCAATTCAATCAACAACGTTAATCTTATTTTCAATCCTTACTCGACTATCGCTCATCTCATTGCAGCTCCGGCCGTTGTACACAGGTAAGCCATTTTTCTGTAACTTTTTACAATCGAGTGGGAACAACCGGAGTATAGATTTCCATGCTTACTTAACTATAATATTGCCTTCAGCCTTCAACGGTTTCGTGATGCGTCCCTCCGAACTCGTTCCAACCGCTCGCGAGACATGGAATGGAGTGAGAGTTGTGATGGATGAAGTAATCAAAGAGCAGCCGCCGCCTGCCGCTCCCATGGCGTGTGTGGATACACAGGTAATGAGACATCGCTGTCAAAATGCGAGCTCATGCCGAAAGTTATTCGTCGTGTGTCGTGATGTCTTTGACTCTGACTTACCACCGTCCCTCAGGCTGGCTGTTCATCATGGCTCGCTTCCTCTCCTCAACTATGCACTACAAATCCCGCCTCCATGAGGAGAGACTGTGCCAAAACTTGCGCCTTCTGCTAGAGATTGTTTATTGATTATTACGGGAATGAAGAATGTTATTATTTATGAACACGTTCATGATTAAAGAACTTACCATTTTCACTTATCGATTGTTTGTTAGCTTCATAGTACTACAGAGTATCGCAACAAACTGTGACACGTAAACAAATGCTTCCAAAGCGAAGTTTGTACTGAACGTTACATTCGATTGGAGACAATTTCCGCTTCATTCATGAGTCACTGAACGCATTTCCTTTCTGCGTCATTCGCCATCGCATTTTTCTCTCTAGAACTTTGAGGACGCCGATACGCGCTGGAGTTGACGATGATTTTATTCCTGTTTCTATTCTTCTCGCCATTTTTCTTGTCGATAATCGATGCGGCGGAATGTGGATTCGTTCTTGGACGGCATCTCAATCGACCCAGGAGGGTTTATTTACATATTTGTTATTCCTTTTCAAGAGATGTTCCAGATGATAATCGGAGGCACCGAAGTGACTGAGGAGGGAGTCTGGCCCTGGCAGGTTTCGTTGCTCAAGTACAATGAGACTGAGGACAGGTGGAAGTGGGCTGGATGTGGTGGTGATTTTCATAGTGTCTCTCGAAATTCGAAAATACTAAATTCTAGGATCATTGATTGGTGATCACTGGGCGGTTACTGCTGCTCACTGCTTCAAGTTTGGCTAATTTCTCTTTCACCTTAAAAATATGTGCGATTACAGAAAAGGTCCCATCGTCGCAAACTATTCCGTACTAATAGGAGCGACGCATGCAACGATTGAAGACGATTCTAACCAGGTTTGGTGACTAATAATGACTACTGTTTCGTATCTCAAACGATTTTTACAGGTCCGACTCATAATAAATGTCATCCGGCATCCAACTTATGAAAAGGACGACCCCAATAATGATGATATCGCACTGCTCGAAGTGTTATTTTTGTCCGTTGCAATTTTCCAAATCGACCACTTTCAGCTCGAACCTTCAAATTCCATAAATTTACCGATCGTGCCTGTTTGCATCCCGTCAAAGGAACAAATCGTTCCACTCGATATAAAAGCCGTTTCTACTGGCTATGGAGTGTCCGGTACTTATAGTGTTTTTTCGCTAATAATAACAAATGTTTGCCAGCTCACTATTACTTCGACGAACGGAATACAGTTACGACAGACATGAAACTTCGCCAAACAACTCTTACCATCCATTCCTTGTTGCATTGCGGAAGAGAGAATCAGATTGAATTGCGTAATCCTCCCCGCGGGGTCGATCTAGGCATCTGCGCTGGAGATATTGGCAACGGACCCCAGCGGGTTAGCCAAGAATATATAATTCCCTAATAAATCTGATTTATAGGGAGATAGCGGTGGGCCACTAATGATGAAAGCGAACGACGGTAGATGGATTCAGGTCTATACAAACTGACAATGAGAATGATATTTCAATAGTTCTACAGATTGGTATCAATTCCTATAGCGCGTACAAGGAAAGTGAGATTCCGCGCAACAGTCCTCATTCTCCTCCTACTGCTCTACCGTACTCTGAGGAAGAAGGTAGTGGTGAAGGAAGCGGAGACGGACGGGCCACTGAGCTTATAGAAGAGGGGAGTGGAGGTATGAAATCTCAAACGAATAAATAACGTTTTATTCCTGATTTCTACTCTTACAGAAGTTTTGACGGACAAAGACGAAGAGCCAATAGTCAGGGAAGAGATACGTTATGTGAGGAATCGATGTGAGCTTTATTTTCTTCTTTACAATTCACACAAAATTCGGAAAGATTCGATAGTCTTCTCTGTGCAGTGCTTGTAAAAGCTTTCACTTTAGCCGGATCTGGACTTGAGCAGCTACCTAGACAAACAATAACAATAAAATTTTCAGCTTCATTCACGAAATTGTACGCGTACTGCGATTGGATCGAAAAGGAGACGAAAGGAGAAGTGAAATGTCTCGACGAGGAACTCACTTTTCAAGAGCCTCCTAACTTTTCGGATTTTAGCGCAATAAATTGATATTTTTATAAAAAAAAGTAGTAGGATTGGAATTGTTCATCGTTATACTGATAAATTGGGGAAATAATGGAATTTTGTCAATGAATCAGTGAACTTTATCGTTTACTGAATCATGCACGCCGTCACCTTCCATTGATCTATAAAAGAATCGTTTTGAAGTATCGACAAGTATCGACAATGTTTCTTCTTGTCTTTCTGCTATTTTCCTTCCAAGTTTCGATAGTAAATGCAGCTGAATGCGGTTTAGTGCTCGACAGTGATGTTCCAGCCAGATCGAAGAGAGTTGAGTTGTCTTTTTAGTAGTTGTTGTCAAATACTTCATAATCAGATGATAATCGGAGGCACAGAAGTTGCCGGGGGCACTTGGCCTTGGCAGGTTTCCCTACTCAAGTACAATGAGGCAAATGGCACTTGGAAATGGGGCGGATGCGGAGGTTAGTAGTGCGAATAATTTAGCGAAATTCTTCGATTCATTTTTAGGAACACTGATTGGGGAACGTTGGGTGCTGACAGCTGCTCACTGTAAAGTGTGAGATACTACTTATTCAGAATTAAACTTTTTTGCTCAATGAAAAGTCCTATCTTGTAATCATTGTAGATGGACGAACTACAGTGTTCTGATTGGCTCGATAGACGCGTCAGGGAACTACAATTCTGAAGAGGTGTTTTGAATTTTTGTTTTTGAGATGTATGCACATCGTGACAGATTCGTCTCGTGAACAGATTTATACAGCATCCAACGTATGAAGTGAATCCCGTGAATGATGACATCGCTTTGCTCGAAGTTTGTTTTCGCCGCTTTTAAGAAAAATTTAAACCCTAATTTTGATCAGCTCGAGGACTCCCCTCTGAATTCCCATCCTTTTGTGTGTCTTCCTTCGAGAAATCAGAGTATTCAAATCAATAGCACAGCCGTTGCCACTGGACATGGAGCAACTGAGGGTTTTTGTGTCCTAAAACACGCATAACGATTATTACGATTATTCAGCTGCCGAAGACTTGGATTATAGCAAAATCACATTTGACAAGAAGTTACGCCAAACGAAGCTGACCATTCATTCATTGTTTATGTGTGGTAGAGAACATCATCAACGTCTCTATGACAACGGAAAACATCCTCAGTTCCGTGGATTCGATCTCGGAATCTGCGCTGGTAGCGTTGAGCATCTCACTGCTAAAGTGCGAAGCAATCGCAACAAATTATATTTTTTGAGTATTTCAGGGAGACAGTGGCGGACCTCTAATGATGAAATCAAACGATGGAAGATGGGTTCAGGTTGGATAGATTTATCTATATTGAACACAGAATGAAATCTGTTAAATGCAATCTAGCACTTTTTTAAACAGTATATTGTTTCAGATTGGAATAACCATGGGTAGCTCATCAAGGAGAAAGACCACGACTACCGTTACACCTCCTTCTACATCTTCCATGTTCCCCAATCAGTCATACGCTTTCGAAAGTGACGAGGATATTAAGTGGGAGCCATTCGAGGGTGACTACATTCTGAAGCTGAAAATATATGGCACAACTTGATATTTTCAGCCACTTTCGCGAACGTTCAGAAATACTGTGATTGGATCGAGCAAACGACGGAGGGAGAAGTGAAGTGTCCGGAAGAGGAAGTGGCATTCCAAGAGCTTTCGTAGATCATTTCCAGATTGAGATAAAGTTACATGTTGAAAGTATTAATCGTACACAACCGTTCCACATCCGCAATACGATGACATAAACACGGGAAACATAGAATAATGTATACACCGAATGTTGCGATATAAATGTTGCGACTGTTGTATTGAAGGGTAAGATGTAACTGGCTGTAGGATGGGTCAGTACATTCTATTCCTTTCGGAAAAGAGAGTTGAATCACCCTTTCTTATTATGTTATTGTGTTTCTATTTAAGATGAGAATTGCATGATACGTCCGACGCTCAAATCTATTGTGTGCTATCTATAACTGCTGTTCTTACGCGGTGCTTTGAAAGATAGAGACTTCCATACTTTCGTTCAGGTTGTTTTGCTCCAATGATTATCGTACTCATCTTCTTTCATTTCTTTCTCTTATCAATAATCGATGCGACCAAATGCGGAATGGCCCCAATTCGATCCAAGAGAGTTGAGTTTTTTTTTCTATCTTGCAATTCTAATATTTCAATAAAGATTGTCGGAGGCACGAAAGCACATGAGGGAGCTTGGCCTTGGCAGATTTCACTTTTGAACCACAATACAACTGTTGACGAGTGGAAATGGGCAGGATGTGGAGGTGATTTGCTTTATTTATTTGCAGTGTTGCGTTTTACCTGGTTTATAAATCATCCTTTGAATTTAATTGAATCTATTTGTTTTTTTCAGGGACGATAATTGGCAGTCGCTGGGCTCTGACCGCAGCTCATTGCTTCATGTTTGATTTTTAAAATTTACCTTAAACACATATAATAATTCGAATTCTGTGAAATTACAGGGGAGATCGGATTCTGGCGAACTACTCAGTTCTGATCGGTTCAACATATGCTGAGCCAATACACGATGTCGATGAAGTTGTGCGATTAGAATCATAAAGTAAATAGAGCATTCTAGATTCAAATCGTCAAAAGGATCATAAAGCATCCCACTCACAGAAAAGATAACTATGCTAACGACGACATCGCCCTTTTGGAGGTTGATTGAATTTATCACTATCTTTTCAAAATCAATATTTAGCTTGAGCCTACCTCCAAGTCTGTCATCCCTGTTTGTCTCTCCGCGAAATCTCAGCGCCTCTTAACAAATTTCAGAGCAGTTGCTACGGGTTATGGGGCATCGAGTCAGTTCTTGTGTTGTTTTTTTCGCAACTTTATTGTTTGCAGGAAAGCCCTCCCTAGCGAGGAAAATGCCTAACACCTTCACCTTAACCAAGAAACAATTGCTTCATCTTCCTTTCAGTGGATGTTGAACGCAACGACCGAGATAAGCTAACAACGGATATGAAGTTACGTGCAGCGACGCTCAAAATAAACTCCTTCGTTCACTGCGGGAGAGAGCATGAACTCGACCAAATGAGGGATCTAGGGATTCGTGCACAACGAGGACTCTATTCTGGACTATGTGCGGGTGATAGCAAACGCGGTACTTTCGAGGTACGAAACAAAGAAAACATGTTGAAAAAAATCCTTTTAGGGGGATAGCGGAGGGCCGCTCATGTTAAAGGCAATGGATGGAAGATGGGTCCAGGTAATAGATATTTCAACGCGTTTACCTTGCATCAATGCGGCCAAAAAGAATCAATATTATTATTATTTTATTATTATTATTAATATTATTATTAAAATATTATTTTGATCTCGTTTAAAGATCGGAATCATCTCCTATGGAACGTGGAAGCGAAGCGACGCGTCGAGGAACTCTACTGACTCTACTCCTACTCTATCGACCACGCCTAGCAATCGATACGGCCCCATGGAAAGCAGTGGTCTTGAACCGATGGGAGAAGGAAGTGGTATATCTCCTAATACAGAATACGGAGAGGAAGGGAGTGGAGGTGAGTGGAAATACCGAGTATCTAATTTTAAAAATCGACCAGCATAATTTACGAGATAAATTGATATATTTAGTGGACTCTGAACACGAAAAAGTTCTACCGATTGTGGAAGATCTACCGAAAGAAACCGAGAAGATACGCTATGTGAGGGATAAATGTGAGGAGATCGCTAGAAATTTATTAATTATAAATATTTATACAGCATCCTTCACAAAAGTGCGCAAGTACTGTGATTGGATCAAGAATGAGACTGAAGGAGAAGTCAATTGCCTTGAGGAGGACTTGGTAGTCCAAGAACCGCCCAACTTCACTGATACGAGTGAAGAATGAGACATTCCATGATAGATTTTTTTAGATTATTATTATGTTCTAAATCGAATAAATGAACGCGTGCTTCAGGAAAAAAGTTTATCAGACAAATACTCGTATGAACATACCCGAAAAAATGATAAATAATCTGATAATACAATATGAAGGGAATAACCTCATATTCTTACAGTTCGTCCTTCTCAGACATAGTCTCCGTGTCAACATCTTCTCCATACCACATCTTGAAGATCGAGAGCTGATTATCGGCCTAAAATGTGAATTGATACATCTGATCATAGCAAACATTGCTCAGATACTGTGTAGTGTCAGCTCTGATGTATAAGCTTGTTGAAAATTAGATAAGAAATGAGCTCACAATTTCCTGAATGATTTCTTCCTTAGTAAGTCCACTCCTCTCGAAAAAAGCTTTTCTCGATCGGATTACTCTGAGTGCCGATTGAACTCCCATTTTGTGCAGCAAGAGACCGGTTGGCTGAAATGGAACAATACATCTTTACCACGAGCTTCCTTCATCACATTTTCCAGCGCACGGACCAGCTTTCATATTATTGGTGACAGAACCGACTTTTTATTAAAAAAATATCGATATTGGACATGACATTTTTTTTAACTAAAAGAAATTCAATTTTGCAGATACCATCAACTATAGGCCAGAGATGCCAAATATGCGGTAAATCAAACTGATCTATCAAAAGAGAGATGCCAATAACGCGGTAAATCAAACTGATCTATCAAAATGGCCCCTCAATGTGACCCCTCAAAATGACCAATGGTCTACACTGAATGCAGCATAAAAGTAAAAGTAAAGGTATTCAAGGCACTTGCGTCCTGCGGGAGCCCACTGACAGGCCAATGACGCTTTTTTAATGACAGGAATACGGCATAAGGTAGAATAAATGAGTGTAAACGAACGCTCTCAATGACGTGTTTCTCCGCCTCGCTCAACAACTCGAATTCCTCAGTGCAAATTCTTCTCAGCTCCTTCATCCTCGTCCACAACACGCGGTAGTCCGAGGGGAATCCGTGAAGGATCTGGGAATACTTAAATTAGTAATTTAGAGCTTCCATGACAGAGAATCGTGCTTCATTTGAATTGACGGATTCTTAGAGCTGATTTTTAGGAGTATAAGATTGTTGGCTAATCGTATGTCAATGCGAAAAGTGGAGTAAAAATGAAATCAAACCTCATCCTGCACTTCCGGTTTCTCTGAGAGAAAGGCCATAAATTCCTTCTTGAATGTGATCAAGTCTTCTTTGGAAGAAGGAAGGAGGGATGGATAGGTAAAGCAGAGTTGATCGATACCCATGTCGATTACTGGAAATGTATTATGTTATTTATGATATACTTTACATAGATGCATGTCCAGCTGGTCATTGCTTGACGAAGCAACAATGCATTATCTATACAAAGATACCTGACAGACATAATATCTGAATTCGGAAAATAAATAAAAACGAACTGACATTCATAAGGGCTTGTGGAGTCGTAGGGGTCATCAAGTGATTGATACTCTTCGATCTCATCGACTATGTTGCAATGGGCTAATGATACTATCGAAGATAAGGCTAATAAAAGCATCTGGAATATATCAAATTTAGGAACGTGGATCGAAGATTTAAAAAAAAGAAACGTGGTTCAATGTAGGTCGACTCGAAAGGAACGTGCATGGATAGAGGAAGGAGAGAGAAAGTTGAATAGCTGAATGAGTCAGAGAGGAAAGGAAGGTCACTGTCTCGGATTTGTCCGCAAGTGGGGAAGGGTTCACTCAGCCGATCGCACTTTCACTATTATTGTGTGATGCTTTATTGTATGATCATGCATGTTTTCCTCGTTATCGTCGATCTTCAGATGCTTTGTCACTCATGAAACTCAATCTTTACATGTTGCAGAATCGAGATCGAATTCGCACAAGAGGAATTTAATACGGACCATATTTATTTCGTTTTAATAGCGATCGATCGTGTACTATTGCGGGTATGATACAGTTAGAGTATGTGGTTAGTTGGGTCAGATGGAGGAATGAATCAATCAATCATGTGACTGGGATACGGTATCCGGGCTCGGGTAGATCAATGGCTCAGTAGTCTATCGTACACGCATTCGAGCAGCTCGGCATCCTTTCTTCCTCTCTGTTGGGCGACGATGCGAGCGAGATACGACAGTGAGGGCACTCTGAATTAGAGCGTCTCATTTGGAGCTCGAAATACCCATTTCCGTCTCCTCATTTTCCACTATAGAAATGAAGCAAAAGACACCCATAATCCTAGTGTGCAAGCAACCATTCGAATAGTGGAAAAATCACAAAATAGTGATAGTGAAAATAGACAAAATAGTGAATAGTGAAAATAGTGGAAAATTCACAAAAGTACTACACTTACGTGTGAGGTGTCGCGAGCACACGAACTCGGTCCATCTTACGGATTTCGCTTATCGTATTCGTATCGTTCTCACCGTTGCCCATCATCATCTCGACCCAACCCTGCAAATATGAACACTTTTCAGCAGGAAATGAATGATCGAATGCAATTCGAGCATTAGCAAAGACGACGCTATGTGTGTTTCCCATTCACTTTCTTGTGATTTTTAAACCGTCTTTCTCGATCATTAACCGCTATACTAGCTACTATCGAAAACATAAAAAATAATTAAACAATAACCAAAAAAATGCATAAAATAGAATACATGGACGTTATCGACGAGGATGACAGCGTTTCCGTCGGCAGTCGCTGCCAATCTCGCTCTTCCTCGAAGTGAACCCTGAGAATGTATTCACGTGAAGCGATTTTGCAGTCATAAGACAACGCTAGGTGGTCATAAGACCCACTGGTAATGCCAGCTGTTAGAAAATATAGATCCTAATCCCCTCTCTTGTTTTCTTATTTTCTTTTCTCTGTATACCGTTTATAAATGTATCCATCTATCTAAACCATTGGGTTGTAGATTTGGCTTCGGTATTTCCGTCAGCCAACGCAAGTTTTTTAATGTCGTTTCTTTAAAAGTAGTCTCATTGTGGATATATTTATTGATTCAAATTTTTTTCCTACTTTTAAAATCAAAGTGGCACAATACCAGCTCGGTCCACTGTAGTGTTCGCGTATTCAGCGAGAGGACGAATGTCATTTCCATTTCGTGGGCAGATCTGCGGCCTCGAGCCGTGAAAATGAGCTGAAAATATAAAATGTAATAAATAATTCAATTGAAGCATGATTGTCATCAGTCCAGATAACATTTTTTTTAGATTCAAATAATACTAATAAAATTGCTTTTCATCAAAGATTCTCTAACAAGAAGTAAAGCAGGAGATAGTGTAAGAAACCTCATGGTCGCTTCCTTGTTTCCAGTTTCTTTCCCGGATGTAATTGTCGAAGAAAGGGAGGGAATGGACGGATTCGATCTCCTGAAGGTAGCACGATCCAGTTCTGAAAATAATTCGATATTTCCTTTGCCAAAATGATCGATGACTAATGATATTTGAATAAAATACATGGACGAATAAATATTGTGTTCATAGTTAGCCTGGCCAGACTAATAGACAATTGAGATGGACTTACACAATGTCAATTACGATGACCGTACCGACTCCATAGTCCCATCTACCGTTCTGATGCTCAGCAGTAAGAAAGTAGGCAAGTACCTCAATATATTCGAATATTTTCAGCCTTTTTTTCCGATTTTCCCCGTGACATTAACTTATCTATCAACCCTCTAAACCAGTTTCATTCGATCAATGATCAATGCTTTTGAAAAATATCATCAATCACAATATCTCGGTCGGTTTATATAACTCTGAGAGGGATAATATATAAAAGAGACCAAAATGATACGGTGTTAGACACGATTAGAAGAAATTTACGGCTTTCTCATTTTGCCAATGTTCCCTGAATGACAGTTAGCACTCACAGTGGGAGTGATGAAGAATGGCCTTGTGTAGACCTCAGTTGTTTCGAGATCATGTCTGATCAGCCGTCCCTGCCCATACAGCAAGTCTGCGCAAGACTCCACCTAAACAGGCCATATTTCACAGTGGGATGGAAAGGGGAGCTTGGGCGATTAGGGTCTCTCTTATGGAATGGTGTGAAAACGGTTTCAATTTTCGAAGAACGGTTTTCTTCGAAGAGAAAGTTTCGTAAAAAAAAATGTGGTCAAAGTTGTCAATGGCCTGATACATCGGCAATCGAATAAGTTTCCCGAGTGATAGTCAGCAGTAGTCTAATAATATTTTGGTAGAAGATATATAATTGTATTCAGTTGCACCTCATTTGTGTTTAAACAAAGCTGTCGGTGTTAGAATCTGATTATTTATTAACCTGCATGACCACATCTGGGAAGTGACGTGGACTGGTAGATGCCATCGGATTTTTCGGCAGCAGAACCACTGAAATTGATTGTTCATAATTCGCAAGATATGACAAAGGACATCGAAATGGTTGGTGTCCAAGATCATTGAACAACATGGTTAATTCAGAAAAAAATAAATTCTCATACGCGAAATGAGCGAAATGAGAATTGAAAAAATAGAATTATAAAAGTACCTTTGTCGCCGTTCGAGACAACGATTTCGTCCTGAATTTAGATTATTTATTTTTTAAACATTAAAACTAATAATAAGTGATGACTAACCCGGCCGATGGACACTTCACAATATTCCTCAGTGAAGGACAGTCTACCGTACGAGCGATAGAAGATACACGTAACCTGAGAAAAGGCAAAGGAGTGCTCAGGTAAAAAAATTTGCCAGTCATTAGAATAGGGTTTGCCTAGGCGCCTGAGCATGTTTATTCAATGGACATATTGGTTTCAGGAACTCTAAATCGACTTTCGCGGATGCGTGAATAACAGCTATGAGAACGTGCTGGGAAATAGGGAAACGGAGGGCTGACCGTCTCGTTACGCTGATCGATCTCGATTACCCATTGACGGACGAGTATCCTCTGAAAGCGTTCAATGATATCCGTTACCAAATCGCTTCATACTCACTCGACTTATTCTCAATCGTGTTTAATTGAGTGATCAACTGTCGAATTTCTTACTACTCGATAGTCAAGTCTTTTTGTGTCATTTGGTTCAACATTCTTACTTCTCACCACCTTACCCCTCGCTCGTCCTTAGACTGCTCAACGAGCACGATGTGCTTAGCATCCAGAGTGTAGGTATCGAGGCATTTTCCGAAATCGTGCAGAGCGTCGCAGTGACTAATTCGAGTGCGCCTGAATGATTTACTGCTCCTTACGGCTCTTTTTTTGTATTGTTGTCAGGGCTTCCTATTGTAACTTGCTTCGTTAGTATTCGGTTACTCTGGTTTCTCGTGACTAGTTGCTAACTAGTTGGTGACTAGTTGCTGGCGGATAGGGAAACAACTAGTCAGGATACTAGTTAGCAACTAGTCAGCCACTAGTCAGCAACTAGTCAGGGGGATAGGCTCCGCCCACTTTGAAATCAGATGGGTACTGTACTATTGATCGATATCGTATGAGTAAACCTCATACTGTAACTGATCCATACATGGAACGTCCATGTACGGTAGTCACATCCAAAAGGCTTTCCCTTGGGGGATAGCAGTAGACAGCATCCACATTCGGGAGCCGTCCGATCATCAGACTCTGATCTGAAGAGGGCCGAAAAACAGACCCTTATAGGCAAGGCGCATGCTAGTCACGACGGGTAAGAGAATACCCTCCCTACCAGTTGCTGACTACTTGCTAGCAACTAGTCAGCGCCCAACTAGTCAGCTACTAGTCAGGCCACTTGTTAGCAACTAGTTGGCACTGACTCCGCCCACCCCAACTAGTCAGCAACTAGTCACGAGAAACCAGAGTACTTTACGTACTGACTACTACGTGTTTCGCTATAGTGTTTGGAGAAAAGAGATGTCTTGTCGCAATGTTGCTTACTTCGACAGAAGAATGTCGATAATGTCGAGGTCGAACGAGGTGCACGAGAATCCCTCCTCACTTAGAACCTCAAAATAACAACTATAATATCACAAAAAAGCCAAAAATAATTGCAATAAATATACTGTCAAATAGGATTGCAAAACAGGATTGAAGAAGTTGTGCTCACCGTTTTTCTGAAGTTGTCGATGGAGAAGAGGAAGCGTCCATCGGATGAGGCTGCGTCGTGCGGGTCGACCAGTGGATCGATCCCGTCGAGGAGGATAAGGTAATCCTCAAATGATAAAGGTGATGGAAACAAGGGAATGATAATAGATGAAGGCCCTTCAACACACATGTCTGATCAGTCTGTTAGAATTATTTTCACAGAGACTAGGGCTGTCAGGGTGCTGAGCTTTCGCGGGGAGAGTTCCTTCGAAATCAAGAGACGAATTCTTCATCCTGTCAGCTCTTATCACACAGTCTCTGCCTACTGTGGTCTATGGGGGAACGGTATTATTGGATGCTACTACATTATCATCTACAATATACGGAAATATGCCTTACAAGTGTTTTGTGGCCGGATTGCATCTTCGCGGAGGAGAGAAATGGAGAGTCGACCACTACGAATGAGAAAGGGAGGGCGAAATGATCGGAGAAAGGAGAAGAAGTGAAGAATGAAAAAAAGGAAATTCGTTAGCAACTACTAGATAGTTAGGATTCGATGTTGAAGTGCAGACGATTTGGAATTCTTGGTAAATAAGACACTCGCGAAATGCCATAATCATTTATTCATTTGGCAACAGATCAGGCACCGTAAGAATTCACTCCCAACTCGATCGATCCGTATTTGGGACATTTCTTATTTTGTCTTCGCACGTCCATCCATCTGCCGCACACTTTGCCAATCCTAAATCAATAAATATTTATTGCGAATTTACAGGAAAAAAAGCAAGTGCTAATGAAACTATGAATTTTGCAACAATGGCATTACTGCAGTTGTTTTTTTACCGCTTTGTGAAGGAATTGCGGTGTCTGTAGTAAATGAGATGTAACTGGTGAAGGTCATACCTTTGCATCTCACATCTCCTTCGGGAGCAGTGTCCCAACACGACGGTTGCATGCAGCGGCATTTCTCGTAGGAGAGAGGCGTCATTTCGCAAGAAATGGTGCTTCCCGTTACTGAAATTGTATATATATTTCGTACCTATTCTGGGCATTAGCTCTGGGCATTAATAATTAGCTGAAAGCTATTAATATCGTTTTGAGGCTTCTAGTGTCATCTACTGTTACGAACACATCTGCATTGTCCATGGCATGGTTGGAGAGGAGAGTGCTTCCCAACGGCGATTGCCCACACCGCCTCCGCATACGAAGTAGGTGGTATAAACATTTGTGTATTTTGGCACTGAGTGTGTCAGTTCGAACCCGTCCTTGCACTTGCACACTTTTTCAATGCATTCTGAATTCGCCATTGGGCCTCCACACTCGGAGGGAAATTGCCGGTCCTTTGCGAAGTCTAAAAATTAGTTGTATTTTTGAATCAGAACGATTTGTTTTACTTGCACTGATTACAGCAATTTTCGATGAAATATTAGTGGGAGAGGTACACATTTTGCCCTTGTATTCCGGCCCTAACAAGGCGCAGTCATTGGGACGATATGAGAAAGCCTCACAGGTGGTCTGGAATTCTCATAATAATTGAAGCCTGGCACTGCCATACCATTGAATCGCAAAGATCTGTGCAGTTTTGCTCAGATACTCCGCTGATTGTCTCCACAACTTCACGGAGTTGCGTTGACTGGATCTCCTCGAAGCAGTAAAACTGTGTTGAAGGAGGAAGAAAGGCTAGCAGAAGGACTACCAGTCGGCGCATTCTGACAATGAGTCAGAATGCGCCGACTGGTAGTGTGACTACAAGTCCCCGGAAGAGTCACTTTCTGGACTACCATGCCTACGCATGTCCAGACCAATTTGGAGAGGCGTCTATTGCTAGGATGGAAAGGAATTGTTGAGACAGACGCACTACAAGATCAAAGAATGCTTCATCTCTATTTACAAACATCGCATAATCTAAAAATAAGTGAAATAATTAGAGCTCATTTCTCGCGTGAAGATTCATTCTCAGTTTATCGGTGACGTCCGTTCGCGGGTCATTCTTGTGAAACAGGCTGCTGAGTCGCTTGAGCTCGTTTACCTACAATAATTGTTATTTTTTCATGAAATAAACCTCCAATAAACCAGAGAAAGTGAACTCACGACATCCTTTCTGATTGCCTCTGAGCTCCATCCTTTATATTTCTCGTCCTTTTCCATTTGGACCGCCATCGGGACTTTCATTGTCATTTGATAGATGAAAAAATCGCCGGAACAAAGCTGAAATTGAATATTACGAAAGTTGTGCAACTCAATCCTTACTTCTTTGACGACAGCCTGATCTTTCTCTTCCAATGTCGGAATCACTTTCTTACCAATTTCTCTCAGCTTTATGATTACATTGGGAAGAATCTGATACGTCGATGGAAATCCGGCGATAACCTACAAAAATGAGATGTTATTGTGGTTATTTTTGAAGCGTGTGTTTCTGTGTGCACATTTATTCCATCTCTCATTTTGCAATGTTCTCTCGATTTCTCCGAAAGAGCATTGGAAAATGAGAGTTTGAAACAAATTTGCGTGCTTATCTCATTTTGAGCTTCCTTTCCCGAAAACGCAAAGTAGATCATTTCCCGTTTCAGGAGAAGTTTGTCCTCTTCTGAGTCGGGACACGCCTCCACATAATCTCGGCACATTTCGTCCACTGATCTGTCCACCACTGAAATATATTATAAAATAACGAACAAAAAAATGCAAAATAAATACATAACGTGAAAAAAATCACTTTCGTAGGGAGTGATCTTTAATATTGTGCCGGGATCCTTTCCCACGGGAGGATTAAAGTCCAAACTGTAGAGAAAGATGGTACCGAGATTCAGCAGCCACATGCCCTGCAATAGTCATTGTAACCGGAAAAATGAGAAAACATTGAAGTGACAACGGGAAATATGGATAGCTAAACGTAATGAGCCAACGTTCACAGTCAACGATAATTAAGATACTGATCAGTCGCTTTTAGAACGTTCTCTGAATGTAGTCTACAATTGAATAAAATATGAGGGTCTAGAGAGAACGTATCGGACAGTGGAATGGCAAATCAACGGCACTAGGGCACTAGGCAAAGTGTGTGCACTAGGTAAACAATAGGCCGCTATGACCGCTAAAGAGACAAAAGACCGGTAAATAATATGTTCAGTTAACTACTTTTTGGCGTGATCAACTCGAGGAATAGAGGAAACAGTAGAGGATCAAATTAAACAATGACGATTACTGGCTCGAAGACAAAAAAGATAAGAAAAATTGTCAACAAATCGTGAGTCTGACCACAATGAACAGTGGTGTAGCAAAACCACGGCTCTAGAATATGCGGCTCCAGTTCAAAATTGGCGCGAAGCGGTAAGATTCAAAAGATAAATTGCATTTGTTTGACCAGGGAAAATTGCGATCAATGAAGAGATGCTAAATTTCACAATATTTAAGTAAATGCTTTGCATTAAAAATCGACTTAAACAAATTCAATGAAAGATATAATTATTTATCAGCTCTTTCAACGAAGAGCAAGCACATTTGCGTGAATAAGCATTAGAACATTGGGCTTCTATCAAGCCTATAAAACAATAAGTAATATTTAGAATAATGAAAACAAGTGACTACCGAGCTCTACAATTCATATTTCACGTGCTCTTCTTCCAATTTGAACATTTCTTGCAGTTCGGCCTCCGACCGGTCACCATGCCACAAATCCCAGAGCTTCAGCTGGGTTTCTTCCTGAAATTATTATTTAATTGATTAATTAAATGATAATATTTTTAAAGTCTTACTATTTCCTGCTGAATCAGCTGCTTGGTGAGCCCTCGCTCTATGTGATTTGCAACGCGTCTTTGATAAAGTCGCATCATAGACGTAAACAGATGAGAAGTGATGAAGTGGTCCACCTGATAAATTCATTCTTTCTGTAAGAAAATATGCCATCTAAACGACGTCAGTGATTCAATAATACATAGACTCACATCTTCATACATTCCTCTCTGTTTTCCCGTAAGCTTGGCAATTTCACGCTTGGCTATATGTTTCAATTGTCTAACGTTGTGGGAAATGATGGGAAATTTGGTAGAGTTTCCACGGAGCGCCTGCAAAGATTTAATTTGTACTGGGTTTTTTATCAAGCCTTGTCAAGTAGACCGAAGGTGCTATTTTGTAACCTCCCTAGTCTCCTGCTTACCAAACACTTACCTCATTTTGTTGGATTGTTGAAGCGGTGAAGAAGTAGTTCAACTCCCTCTTCATTGCTACGACTTCTTCCTCTTTGACAGGACGTAGCTCGGGGAATTCATCGCAGAAGTCCTCTACGATTGTGTCTACCACTGAAATATGAAATATAATATGATAAGTCGATAATATATTTCTAGGAGGAGAAAGAACTGTTGCAGTAGAACGGTGTATAAAACTATGCACATGCATTTTATCAGTTATGAAGATTAGTTTATTCATTCATTGTTTACTCCGTTTAAATACGGTATCCCATAAAATGGCACGAATTACAGTTCTGCTTACTCTCGAGCGGACCGGCCACTTGCAGCAGTTGTTGCAGCCTTCTCTGCAGCAACGGAGAGTTCATGGAATCCCACGAAAGGTCGGCGATGCAGCCATTGAATAGAACGCAGAGAAAGAGTAGTTGGAACATCTGAAAGAAAATCGAATGTAGAAGTCGAGTCGTAGCAAAGAAAAAAAAACGGAAGAAATGAGTCATAACTCGACGCGCACTTCCGCATGCCACCCCCCGGTGGAATCCCCCATTGAAAAAGTGCGTGAAACTCGAGCCCTTGCGAGGGCATTGTTCCGGAAGAATGAACTGATTGTGAGAGGGAAGGCCTATTATGGGAAGAAGTGGGTTAGTCATAGTGCCCTCTGTAGAAAGGAACTGACACCGCTATTGAACTGCGTGATCAGGACAAATGGCAGCAATTGTAGTCGAAATTGGACAAAACGTAGGAAAAACGCTATAATAGTTTTGGCATTTGCGTACGCAAGTTTATAGAGTCGTCTTCCATAGAGATGGAACAAAAACGGAAGAGGTGCGGAAATTAGATAGAGAAAGCTCCCGACCCTATTTATGAAGCATCTTGAGAAAATCGCACGTTGCCGTTTGAAACCACGTTGTCGAAAGTTCGGGATACAAGGTTAGAGTTCTTTTGGAAAACCTAAAGCGGAAGAAGTTCCGAATTAAGAGTTGTTGCGAATAGCTTTCAACATAAAGTGGAGAATCTAAATTGCGCGAGCCCCCTTGCATTCCATAGAGAATTGAAGTTACAAAGGTTGAAACCCGTTCGATTGTATCCCCTGAATAATTGTGAAAGTGTTCCGACCATGATCCCGTTCCACGACTTAATTTCGGGATTCTGAACAAGCATCTAGAGTTATTCCTGCACTCTTTATTTCAGATGCATCGCTACTTGGTTTGTGACGCAGTTGCCGAAACTCCCACACTTGCCCAGTCGTGAGTTCACTGATCCGCCTCCCCCCTGGGAAGAGGGCGGAAATCTAGCTCTGAATGGTACCAGCCAGCACCGCCATGGATGACTAAAGATGAGCAAGTAAAGTCCTCCCCACCCCCAATCCTTTGTTTCGCCCACCCCAGTGACTTCCTTTGATTAGTGCACAATGCTCAACGACTCCTTCCAAGGGGGGGGGGGGGCATCATTCCGGAAGAATGAACTAATTTTAGAGGCCCAAGATGGGAGTTCACCTATTCCAAAGCGTGGGGAAACAGTGTTAATAGTATTCAACATTCGGACAGTTGTTTGCAGTTGTTGCTCATAGCCTCTCTCATTCTCAAGCTCACATAAAATGCAACATCTAGTACGCAATTGCTTCCGTAATATGGTGCATTTGTAGTCTTGTCGTCAATCCGTGTGAAAATACAAAGTGACTGATGTCTACTGCCTTACTACATTTTTTTCGCTGACGCGGCCTGCGAAAGTCTCACGTGGCCCGTTGGAAACTTGCGTATTTCAGAGTTCGCAACAAGAGTTTAGAGATCTCTTTTTTTTCTCTGAGAGAAACGCGAAGGGCAAAGAACTAGAGAGTTTCGCACCACTCAGTGAAGTCACTCAATAAGACTCAATGTACTCGAATGTGTTTCAGGGTGAAGTCAGATCACTGGTCAGATCGACGAGAGAACAAGCGGAATGAAGAGAAGTCATCCACACAACTCTAGTTATGTTCTCTGTGAAACAATTACGCGTATTTCGAGCTCTAGCGTGGACGTCAAAGGGCGAACAAAAGAATGCAAACAAAAAATATGAAAGAACCGAGAAAGGAGTCAAAAACGGAAGTGGAATGTTGTTCACTACATTCTAGCTAAAGTGCGTGCTAATGGCATGGTAAGCATGCGCTTTGAGAGTACATGAGAGAAAGGAAGCGTTATAAGTTCCTCAAGAAATTCTTGGAATTCAAGTCCAATTATCTGCCGATGAGATTGCTGAGCCGCATGTACTCCTATACCGATAAGTGCAAATCGCACGTTTGTGCTGGAAACTCGCGCTTTCTTACTTAGAAAAAAAAAGAGGAGGGAAGGGGGGGGGACGGAATTACACTGAAAGGGCGAGGGAAGGGGCAGAGGGCAGAGAACCGCTTTCCTCTTCTCGTAAGAGATATGTTGCGAGAAGGTTTACCCGGATGAAGAATGTGTCTCTTCATTCCACTTTCTCTCTCGTCACTCTGTCCGGTGAGAGAGTAGGAGGAACGCAGAGACGGATTCTTCATACAGACAGTTCTGGTTGAATTGTTCGTTTTCTGTTTCTCAGTGAGAGAGATTAAATGGAAAAGTTCGTGATCTAAGAACTTTTTGCAAGCCGCCATTCATTGGTTCACTCCGCAAATCTGAACGGAGAGACAAGCAGTAATTTTCCCACGAAACCACAAATTATAGGAAGTAATGCACAGAGAACTGTAGCTGGATCTAGAAGGTTTCGACTTGGAATTCGAATGAATAGGGGAGCAGAATCTCCTCTTCTAATGAGTTGTGAAGTGAATGTAATGAGTTTTCCATCTCACTCTAATGTAAAGGTCGAAGTATTTAGGTCCTATTCGGGAATCTCAAAGTTTTTCATGAATGGAATGTAAATCATCACGGAAGAAGTTTTGACCAAATTTATCATCATGGATTCAACAATAGGCACAGAAAGACACACAACAATATGAACAGATGATACTCGATAATTGATACTCGGTCATTGTGAAGAACACTGTGGAGACTTTTCAGTAAGAGAATTTGACACACTTCACAATCATAGCTCGTTTCTCCGTCGCAGTCTAGCGGTTGCCCTCTCGAAAAGTCTCTGGTCTGGATCGTCCTTGTGGAAGACTTCCATGAGCCTCTTCTGATTGGATACCTGAAAAATTTCGATTTTAGCCTGCTATTTCAGATGGTTGACAACCTGAAAATGGGGGAAAAAACAAAAAAAAAACAGAAAACTCACTACATCCTTCCTAATCTCCTCCTTGCTCCATTCCTTGTATTTCTTTTGCTTTTCCACGGCAAATTTGTATAAAGGTTTCATAAAAAGATGCATCATTAAGTGATTTTCCTGTAAATTGCTTATATTCTGAATAGTTTCAATTTTGTACATACATTCTTGATCCATTTGTGCTTCTTGTCAAGCGTGGGATACAGTTCTTTGGCAAGTTCTTGCAATTTTCGAATTGCCGCTGGAAGGGCCTTGTACTTGGAGGGGAATCCGGCCATGACCTGCAAAATGGGAAGATCATCCTTTCCACGAAGGCCTAAGCAATTTGGCAAACGGCTAATCTCCCACAAACTTGCCCACAAACAAACACAACTAGCTGCTTATAATAATATAAATAAAAAAATTACCTCGTCCTTCTCCTCCTCTTCCGAAGCGTACAAGTGGATTAGTTCTCGTTTCAAAAGAATTCGATCTTCGACAGTTTCGCAAAATGGCTCAGGATATTCAGCGCACAAATCGTCCACTATTCGGTCTACCTCTGAATATTTCACTTTACATTTTTGGAATGCTAGAACAGTTTATTCGAAAATGAGAAAAATAACTTACGTTCGTACGCTGTGGAGTGTCCAGAGAGAAAATCAAAGAACTTTTGAGTTAACCGTCTGAAGGGTGGGCCTGCTAACGCAATTGGAGAAAGACCGATGAGAACGATAATACTGAGATTGACCATACCCTGAATCATAATTTAGTTAAATTTGAGAAAGTTATTGATAATTGGAATGCTTTACAGAAGCTGGAATAATGTGAGACCGACTGGGTTACAACGGAGAACGAGGTGTGGAAGTTTCCATGTGGAGGAGCTACGCACAGCATTCTACTCCTACATAAATGAGTTGTAGTCGAACTGCAAACTTGAAATATGAAATGTTTCTGAAACTCATTCTGAATGTGGCTGAGCGGTTGAATTCCGGATAAGTTTCAGAAAAATTTTATATTCTGATATTAATTTGTAGTTCGATTACGGAGTGGCGGGAAAATTCAAATCTTAATCCCATTGTTCACCCTTTTCTGGAGACAACAACGGGGCTCAGAATGCTGTGTACGCTAGGGGGGACGCCTACTGTTATTCCCTTCGACAACACGTATAACTGGTGTGAGCAGATAAAACTAGCCAGCTACGCTCGCTGCGCTCGCTCGCTGGCTAGGTGTCGCCGGGTTATCCCAGTCATCTGCAAACGCTTCGCATCGCCGGGATATCCCGGTAAAATGCAAACGCTTCGCAAACTCTTACCCAGTCATTTGCAAACGCACTTCGTGGCTCCAGCCCTACTTTTTTTCGTGGTACCATCCCTACACGTCGTGGCTCCATCGCAACTTTTTGTCGGATCGCTCTCGGCCCATGAACCTTACGCAAGAGCACCGCAGGTTAAGCTTTCAAACGCCGGCTAATGCGCTCTATGGTTACTGTATATTGTGGGGTTTGGTTTTATAAAAGTAATAAACTAAAGTAACAGTTGAGATACATGCACAGTCGCAGACCGAGTTGGCATCCTCTCTTGCGAAAGGCTCGTGAGGCCTCGAGCGATCCGAAAAAAGTTGCGATGGAGCCACTTCGTGGCTCCATCGCAACTTTTTGTCGGATCGCTCTCGGCCTCACTCGTGTAGGGAAAGAGTGTAGATCTCGGTGGTCGCCGTATCATTAAAAAAAAAGAGCGTCGTGTAGGGAAAGAGTGTAGATCTCGGTGGGATGATGAAATTCATTCAAAATTTAATGGCGCTACACTTGCCGGTTCGTTTGAGCCTAAGTACGTCTCGATTGGTCGAGTTTGCGCTGAGTTACGCGCGAAAAACGAGTTATTGCCTAAGGATTACGTCATATTACGTAAGGATGATGAAATTTATTCAAAATTTAATGGAGCTACACTTGCCGGTTCGTCTGAGCCTAAGTACATCTCGATTGGTCGAGTTTGCGCTGAGTTACGCGCGAAAAACGAGTTATAGCCTAAGGATTACGTCATATTACGTAAGGATGATGAAATTCTTGTGAAAAGTGGAAGCGCACTTCATGACGAGTCGTTTGGTGTATTGCACGCCCGCATTGATTGAGTTCTCAGCGAAAAAGGCGCGAAAAACGGTGTAGGAGTGAATTTCGTCATATTGCATAATGATGACGAAATTTGTTTTTCAGAAAATTTGTTTTTCCATGAGGAGTCCAATGGTCCCGGAGATAGCCTTGTACGATGAGTTTGAGCCGAGTTATAGCGATTTTTCAAAAGCGTGACACACGTTACACACAGACACACAGACACACAGACACACAGACACACAGACACACAGACACACAGACAGACACTAAGATATGTTACTTCTCAAGTAATGACGTGATCCGAACACTTCTTTATGATCAGAAAAAGACATTCAATTATCTATATTTTATCGATTGATAAAACAAGAATACGGAGAATATGTACAAGGAGATCGTAAAATGAGTTGAAGTATACGAGATATAAAGCTAGAAAAGTGTAAATCAAGTGCATCATTCAGATTCAGAGGTCTTCTCTTTCTCGAAGATCGTGCGCAGCTTTGAGACTGACTCGTGCCTTCTCAAGATTCATCGTAACATAATCGTCGTAATGGATGAGCTCGATCAATTTCAGCTCAGTCTCCAACTGCAAAAATGAATCTGCTTTTGAATTCGATAAAGTCGACAAACGGTTTCTTTCCTGATCTCTTTCTCAGTCAATCCTCTCTGCGCATAGCTTTCCTTCTTATCCTCAATGTGCTTGAGCAGGTGCTTCAACGCCAGTTTGTGGACAGCAAAATATATTGCCTACAAAACAATTCTTAGGATGTTTTTGAGTTCTGCAAATTACGCTGAGATTTTTGAACTGTTTTTCGTATTCATCGTCGGGCTCTTGGAGTTCTCCAATCTCTAGGAACTTCTTGAGCACATCAGGAAGGATTGTAAAGTTGGATGGATTCCCGGATAGAATCTAGAAAATGTCGAGCATTGGATACATTATTGTGCCGATTTTATGGATATTTTCTTGTTCACCGCATTCTGGTCTTCATCGGAAGATCCTGCGAAACGTAGAACTTCTTTCTTCAGATGAACCATTGACAGTTCATCAGTAGGGCACAAACCGGAATGTTCTCGGCACACTTCGTCAACTACGATATTCGCCACTGAAAATGACACTGGTATTGACCGCGTAAAGTCAAAGGATACACTCACTCTCATAAACGGAGGAGTGTGCAAATAAGGTCTTCCTTAGTTCATTCTTCTTTTCGAAATCTGATGTAAAGGCCGACACGATCGAGAGCATTGCACACCACAGAATCATCGCGTTCTGAAAATATCGAAATGACGAATTATTCAAAAATAAATAACAGATATCGTCGTTGCGGATTCAACGCATTCCAGGAAAATATAGAAAAGGTGAGGAAAAAATAATTTATTCATACGTAGTATTCGAGTATTGACTGTAACCGTGACAATTAACAACGAAAATGGCGCCACAACAAATCAGAGCTAGAAAACTAACAAGCGAACCCAAATGTAAGCAAACCCAAATGTGGCGAAATGCATTGATTGGCTGAGCAATTTGAATATTGATTTGACCATCCTGTTTTACAGTTCCCCTCTTTTCTTCATTTCCGCTTTTCTCAGCTGCTGCTTCTTCTTCCAGATGCCATGGAGAATTTCGGGATCTCTCGTTTCCATTTCAAAGTCCATATTCTTCCACAAGTCCATATACTCGAGCTCCTTCTCCCTCTGAAATCTTCTTAATATATTGATGCACATACAAGCTAGCATTGAAGCTAACATAATTGTAATTTCTGTCAGCTGTAATTGAATGTAATAAAATATACTCACAATATCTGCTTTGATCTGCTCTTTAGTCAGTCCTCTCTCCCGATAACTCGCAATATTTCTTTCGATAAGAGCCAAAACGGGTTTGAATGTGACCATGAACGTTAGATAGCCTTTTTCCTGTAATTATTAAATTTTTAAATTTAAAATAACATATCAGCAAATTCACATCTTTGAGGATTGCCCTTTGATCGTCTCTCATCTTCGGAAGTTCTCGTTTAGCAATTTTCCACAGTCTTTTGATCCTGTTCTCGATGAATTTAAACTGTACAGGGAAGGTCTTCATAACCTGAATACTCGAAGTTAATCAGAACTGCGATAAAGACAAACCGCGTCTCTCTCGATCGGGTCAGTGGTCAGATAGAAGACGACTTGCAGCTTGAGTAGATAGACGTGCTCCTCTGCTCGAGGTCTCAATTCACCCGGAAAGTCAGCGCACACCTCCTCAACCACTTCTTCAGCCACTGAAAAGTTTTTTTTAATGGGAACTTGATCATTCACAGACTAATGCGTTATCTCGTCTCTAAGATATTTTTCTGACAACCTGACATCCCTAAAGATGTTTTAGAAAGGCAACTTACATTCATAGACTGACGTGTACTCCAGAATTT
The DNA here is from genome assembly GCA_900490705.1 of Pristionchus arcanus. Lineage (NCBI taxonomy): Eukaryota > Metazoa > Nematoda > Chromadorea > Rhabditida > Neodiplogasteridae > Pristionchus > Pristionchus arcanus. The sequence goes on along the minus strand of LS484774.1, from coordinate 18,299 downwards.
CCGTCAAATTCCGATTCTTCACTATTTGGTAGGCTTCTTCGCTGTATGGTCCTTGAGAGTATGCAATCGCATTGAGAAGAGCAGAAAACAGCAACGGGCGGCGCATTACCAATAGCTCTGGAAAGAATGCAGAAAAGTAAGATACCAAAACGGTGTCTGTAATTCGGGAACGGATGATTGGCAAGAGGATACCCACAGGGTAAACATTGTCCAGCATTGCCAGGGGCAAGGATGATATTGATAACACCTCAAAGATATGATGATCAGAGAATATTACTCTTGTTAGCTCCAATCTATTCAGATGCGTTATCAGAAATATTTTATCACAAAGAGAATACAGGAATGAACGCGTATATGAAATTATAGAATCACAGAAGTGCAAATTATGCAATGTTCAATTAGAGCTCGTTTCTCCCCTGCTCCGAGCCAATGTAGAACTTTTTAATGATGGCTTTCCTCTCGTCCTCGGAGAGCTCAGTTTCAGCCCCTTCATTGTGGAACAGCTCGATTAGTCTAGCCTCATTTTCAAGCTGAAATCAAATTTCTTACTGGAAATATGCTTTAAAAGGAGAAGTGAAATTATATGTACCATGTCCTCCTTCATCTCTTCCTCAGTGAACTTATTCTCTTGATAGTATCTCTTCTTCCTGCTAGCATGGTCTCTGATGGGGTTGTATAGCATTTCTTTGAAGAGAAAGTCGTCAACCTGAAATAAGTGCTATCATATTTTATAATCGATTGCGAAAAAACTGATGTAATCACGCACATCATCGTATTCCTTTCGTTTCTTCTCAGTCAGCTTTGAGTACAGTTTCTTCGCAAGTTTCTTAGCCTTTTTCATCGCGATCGGAAGTTGTTTGTACTTGGTGGGAAAGCCGCCGAGAAGCTGCAAATTAAATATTCCATTAAAATATTTTTTACCCAATTTATTTTACGAGAGAGGGAGACGCAAGAACTATTGCATTCCGATTATCAGTCAACGTCACTCGGAATCTTGAATTATAGCTTACATCAGCAGAAATCGATCGATCCCTGTTCGTTGCATGCTCCAGCAATTCCCTCTTCAGAGTCATCATGCGTTTCCTATATTTTATATTATTGCGTTAAAAAACAACAAAAATAATAATAATACTCACCTCCAAGCACAGTTCGTGATACTTTTCGCACACATCGTTCACGACACTGTCGATCACTGAAAATGATCAAACTTCATCGGTGTAATCTTCGCAACAAGATAAGACATCTATAACTTGGACACTCACGCTCATGGGCAGTAGTGTACGTGAATAACTGCGTCAATCGCTCCTCCGCCTTTTCCTTATCGTATTTCCATTCATACGCATAGCATACGGAGAAGACCAACCAGATGAGACGCATTATCTGGGAAGAAACTAATTAAATAATGAACTTGACGTATTACGACTATTATATGCCGAACTTGAAAGGATAAATCAATCATAACATCAACGAATTTGAATTTAAAATGAAAATTTATGTATTAAACACGTATTTGATGAGGTTGGAGCATGCCCTCTGGGACCGCTGTCATATCGCGGAAGAATGAGAGTCTTCGAGATAAGTGTCTTTGCGATTTTAACGCAATTTTCGAAGAATAATAGCTAGATCATAACAGAAGACTTTATCATTGAGTCAAAACCGTGTGGTGAGTAGAGTTTCGAAAACGAGCGATTGCGCGAGAACGAGTACTCGTTTAGAGAGAGGAAACGAGTACTCGTTCTCGACGAGCATCATTCTATGCTCGTTACGAGTACTCGCGCGGTCGGTGAAATGAGAAATGATTGGGGAGAGATTGATTCTGATTGAAAAGTTGAGTTGACGGATATGTTTCACTTGAACAACCGAGGTCCCACCGTTCGAGCAACGTAATATTAAGAGGAATGAGGCGAGTACTCGCGAAACGCACGTGCTCGCGAGTGACGAGTACTCGCTTTCTATTCGACGACCACTCGGCGAGCAAAACGAGTACTCGAATGGCTCGGAAAACGAGTACTCGTTTCAATATTTTAACGAGTACTCGCTCGTTTTCGAAACTCTAGTGGTGAGAGACATTAGCACGAGAAAATTGAGCGAAACACATTGTAACTCGTATGATGAGAGGTAGCGTGAGATGATATAGGTAATTATAAACTTGTATCATAGTTCTTGTTTAGCTCGTGCAAGAGCCAGAGCTGCTTTGATTTTTTCAGGGGTTTTCTCAATATCTGGGTCGTCTTTGTGAAATTTATCGATTAGATCCATTTCGTGATCAAACTGAAATAAATTATTAGTATTTGCGATTGTTATATTTTTTAAATAAACTCACTAGGGCCTTCTGAATTTGTTCATCAGTCATTTTATGAATTTCAAAAAACTTCTTATTCTCCTTCACATGCTTCATCATTCGATCAAAGCACAACCATCGAAATATGAAGTCGTCTTCCTGAAATGTTGTACTTATTTTCGAAATAAAATGTGATCGTACATCTTTCATTTTGTACGATTTTGGTAGAAGTGCGTAGAGTTTTTTGCCGAGCTCCTGCACTTTCTTCAATGCGATAGGAATCATCTTGTACTTGGATGGAAAACCGACCCATAACTGCAATTCTATTATAAATATATTTAAAATATAGTTTGTTTGGTACCTCCGAGATTGAATATTCCTTATCTTCGTTGAAATGCATTATTTCTCTTTTCAAGACGATCATCTCTGCTTCGTCGAAAGGGCATAACTCCCAGTATTCTTCGCAAAAGTCGTCAATTATCCTGTCGGTCACTGAAAAATGACGATTGTTGTTAGTAAGATATTGTTATCTCGATGGTGCGTTATCATATTACGTAATGTCTTCCTGGAATGTGATGTCTTCCTACTAATAGGACACTTTTCAGATTTCGTTGCATGCTCACTTTCGTACGTAGTCGTGTAGAGATACACCCATTTCTTCAGCTCCGCTCCTCTCTCGAAATCGTATTGCCACGCGGATACGCATGGTGCCATGAAGAGAAGGAGCAGGAACATACGCTGGAATGTGCAATACTCTGACATCTTTAATGATCGCTGCTATTCACTAATGGATCATTTTCTGATATGGTGATTAAACTTGATCAGGCCGGGTATACAGATACAGATACAGTGGGTGGAGAATATGACTCCTTGTTCAATAAAGACTCGACGTGTTTCAGAGATTTTTATCGGATGGAAACGGAAATTAAATACCACGTAAATTATTGAGCAAAGAGAAAGAACAAATTTGGTAAATTAATGGATTGGGCAGTAATGGCGATAAACTAAGATCAACATATTGGCCAATTAGAGATCAAAGCGTCTTCGAAGACGTTGTTTAGTGTCCTCAAGCTCTTCCTTGTCATGGAAATCTTTGAAGATTTCATCCGTCAATTCAATCGCGGTTCTTCCCTGAAAAATTTCCTTTTCATTATGGTCTTCGATAAAATCACTTTTCCTTGGAACTAGATGTGCAAATTAAATAACATGCTTATTTTGTGCTCAATGTAAACTAGCATAATCTGAACTACTTTTCTAACTCACGATATCTTTCTTGATGTCTTCCTCACTAAATCCCATTTCTTCGTATGTTTTCTTCATGTCATCGAGATGATTGATCAAGTGGTGAAATCCCAGTTTGAACAGAACATACTGCGTTTCCTGAAGAATGCTAATTGAAATGAGTATAATAGCTTAGCATCTTCATCCAGCATCATTTCTTTCTTGAACGAGCAAGAAAGTGTGCGAAATGACGAGGCTCGTATTTAAATCTCTAATTCGTACACTCTTATCTCTCATCTCTTGCTCGTCCTCAGTCCATGGCTTATCCTTCTTCCCGATTTCTTTCAACTTTTCCCACGCTGCCGAAAGATACTTGAAATTGGACGGGAATCCGGCAAAGAACTGAAATGGACAAGATTGCACAATTATTATTTTGAGCATTCTAAGCAAAATTAGATGCTAGATTACCTCAGCCTTCTCTTGCTCTGATGATACCCAGAACAGAGAGACCTCGCTTTTCAAAAGGTTCATTTTCTGATCACTTCCAGGATACAATACGGGATAGACACGGCACAAATCTCCCACGACAGAATCGATCACTAAAAATATATTTCTATTATCAATTCGTTGAAATTGCGGGAAAAGTGCAATTGTAAAATCGGTACTAATGGGTGGAAAGAGAACCGTGAAAAAATAACTATTTTTACGTTTTGGGGTTTCATTTAGTACCGTAAAATCAGGGACTCACTCATAATGGGACACGAATATTTTTCCATCATCTCCATTACATCATCCAAACGATCGAATCTGATCATCGGAGCTTCGTAAGCAGCAGCCGAAGAGACGGTCAAGAAAGCTACAAACCAGAGAACGTGCATCTTCTGGAATGATATGGTACAACTGCGTTCGACGATTGGAGGGGGTTATGGCAATTGGATAGACAATTGGATAGGGCAATTGGATAAGGTATGTAGATCGGAGAGTCAAGACTCCTTGCAATCATCCAAGAAATGCCACAGGGTAAATCAGAATACTTTATCGAATGGTAAAAACAGTAGATCAGACACGTAGAATCAATTGAGAAAGCGTATTTTGAGGTAGATAATCAGTGCATATTCATCTAGATCATGGTCATTTTCATAGTTCATGATGCACTCGAATCCGCTCCTTCACTGCCTTCTTCATCTCTTCCTTACGTGGATCGCCCTTGTGGAACATTTCCATCAACTCCATCGATTTTGTTTCCTGAATTACCTCGTATTTTTTAATGGAAAACGTTTATCACTTCGTTTTTTCGTTACAAAAACCAATAAAAAGTGCAAAACCATAGAAATTCCAAAGAACTCACGATATCCTTGATTATCTGATCCTTGGTCATTGCCTCTTCTTTGTACATCATTTCTTTCATTTCAAGAAAACTGAGCGCATGATGCAGAGAGAATTTGAAGAGAATGTACAGGTCTTCCTGAAATTCGATTGCAATTAGGACTGTCAGAATGCAGTACCCATCATTCTACTCGCGGTCTCGGTTGGAAAGGTTGGAAAGGAAAATGTGTGAAATGTAGGAAAAATATTTCAAGACAAGTATAACCAGAGCAAGGAATGCATGAATAAAATACCGAGTGAATTGATTTGCCTGCACTTACATTATACTCTTTGAACTCTTGCTCTTCGTCATCCCACGCTTTATCCTTCTTACCAATCTCTTTCAATTTCTTCCACGCAACCGCGAGATATTCGAACTTCGAGGGGCGGCCAGCAATCAACTGAAAACGACGGGAATCGTCCAGAGAATTTTCCTTCTATCGAAATTAGAAGGTAGACCAAAATTATGAGATATGCTGGCTTTCCACTTGTTGCTTCATTCAACAGTTTCTGCTCTCACCTCGGCCTTCTCCTCTTCCGATGCGAAACTGAGGAAATCGCTGATGTCTCTCTTCAGATGGAGCATCATCTCCTCACTACCCGGATGGAGTGAGGGATAGATGAAGACGACTTCGTCCACTACGTGATCGATCACTGGAATGTGGAGTCTTTCCGGATGTATAGTCCACCAAATTTACGGAGCAAAGGATGCGATAAGAACAGTATCTCTCTGATCCCCATGGCTAAGTTTTAACAAATACTACCCAGTAGGGCGTTTCAAGTCCGATAAAACCTTGAAAGATGACATACTCTCGGGCATACTCGAGTAGTCCATCATCAACTGCTTCGCTTCTTCCATTCGAGAGAATTCGATTCTCGGTTCTTCGTAAGCGATTAAAGCAACGACCAGGGAGATGTTGAGCAAGAACCCAAGACGTCGCATTTCTATAAAAAAAAGTTGGATTATGATGGAGAGCAGCACCATCGATTAAACCTCATGGAAAAATCAGATAGTTGAGCGGAGAATCACAACTCTTTGCAAGCATTACTCAAAAGCATTGGTAGAAAAAAGTTTATAAGTTTATCAGAGTGCTATAACATCAAATTAACACGTAGAATGAACAAGTAACTTGAGAACCTATCAATCCCAGCAATATAAATGGCATAAACCGTGATATAAATGGGAGATATTGATATCGATATGCTCAGAGCTCGTATTTGTTCCTAAGTGCCTCCTTAATAATTTTAACATTATCCGTGTTTGGGTCATCTTTGTGAAACTCATCAATCAGCGTCAGTTCAGTGTATTTCTGAAAGAAATTGATTTTCGAAAAGATTCAAATTTTCCTTTTACAAGTGAACCCCGCGAAAAAAATGTGAACTCACGATATCATTTCTGATCTGATCTTCCGTAAGTCCCTCTTTCTCATATGTCATTTTCTTTGAATCGAGATGATTGAGTAGAAGGTGAAAGAACATCTTAGCCATTATGTAATTATCCTCATAAAAAATTGACTTGTTATTTTGTGATAGCAGGAATGATTTTGATCGGACAAGCTAGGGCAATTCCCACTTCCTACCATGTAATGCTTCAGCTGTTCTTCATCTAAATTAGATGGCTCTTGTCGCATTCCAATCTCCTTGAATTTCCTCATTGAAGCAGTGAGAAGCTTGTACTTGGACGGGATGCCGGCCATCACCTATAAATTTTCAATTTCTTGTCTAGATTCTCACTGGTCTCATCATTTTTTTTATTTGTAGTTATTACTGATTATTTTGGTTATATTTGTAGTAAGATTACTGAAAATCATACTGTGCTTTGTGGTACACATTTCGTATCGTGAGATTATTTTCCATTCCACTCGTAGCTGACCTTTGACGAACGTTCGAGGGGCGGAGAAAGGAAGAGGCCGGGAGGAGGCCGTAGATCAACTGTCCTCCTCTCCCCTTCCTTCCTTCTTCCTCTCTCCCAGACAATCGATAGCTCGCTAACCAGCAGATTGAGTTTGCTGAGCATTTCAAACGCACGATATAGGTAACCGAAAGTTCAGATACGTAATGGTTAGTGTGTTAACCTCAGCCTTCCCCTTGTCGTCCATTCCGAAGAAATCGGTGATTTCCCTCTTCAGTCTCCATGTGGACGCTTCATCTCCCGGGTTCAATTCGGGATACAGAACCACCAGGTCGTTCACGACATAATCGACCACTGTAAAATTGTAGGTTCACTCAATAATCATCTTCATCTAAATGAACAGTGGCGAACTGACTCTCATGCATGCTCGAATATTTGAGAAACATTGACTTCACGTCGTCAAGTCGACTGAAATCGATGGGAGGAGCTTTATACTCGGATGATGCGAGCAATGTAAGAGCAGGCAGTAGCCAGATACAGCGCATGCTCTGGAATGATGAAGTTTTTTTTTCGGATCAAGAAAGCAGTGATTGCAAAATGTAATGCCATGAAGAAACGAATGATAAGTGAAATTGAATTTTGCGTTGTGCCTTCCTCACACCAAGAGTACGAGAAAGCATATCCACAGGGTATGGTTTAGTGCCCAATCCCCTTCTTCCCGGAACGAAATATCTATATCCGTATTGAAGAATACTGTCTCAACAGGACAGTATTCTTCAATACGGGTATTGCGGAAAGAAGTAGGTCGTTCGGTGAACAATGACTTCACTCATTCATTATTCATTATTCATCTTGCACTTCTTGCAATAATCATCATTTTTGAACAACATAGTCTCTAAGGAGAAATGCAATTAGGAAATGATTGGAGCAATCGATACGCATTGCGGAGATGTGCGACTCCTTGCAAGATCAATATCGGATATCAATATATAGATATTTTATCATAATCCGCATACTTGCCTATAAAAGAGAAATCACACAACTGTACCAAAATATTCGTCACCTATAAAATATTAAATAAGATGCATGATAAATTGCCTAACAAATGTGAGAAATCAAAGTTCGTGATGAATGCGAAGTCGTTCTCTCGCGGCTTTGACCGCTTCCTGGTCAGGATCATTCTTGTGAATCTCGTCGAGTATCTCAAGGGCGACTGTTCCCTAGAAAATAATAAGGTTCTTAGAGACTTAGGTCATCACAGTTCTGATCTACAGAAGGCAATCGAGAACATAGAATCCTGGACCTCTCAGTGGAACATGACTATAAGCGCTCCGAAATGTGCAGTTTTGTAGTCTCCGTTCCTCTCATAGCTTACGTCTCGCCATTCCATTTCTCATGCCATCATCGTTTTCATCTTGTGCTACACGATCGCTAACGCTTTGGAATTCCCTTTCTATCACAGTAGTTACCCTGTCCCGCCTACCGTACCGTAATCATCTAAGACGAACCCCTTTATCTGTCCTCCCTATTTCACGTATTAAATTGTAACACGGACTGCCACAAAAACCCCATCCCCAAAAGCTCGCCTGAGCCTGAATACCACCTGCTTACCCCATACCCGTCATTACCGCATAATTCTCGAGTTGGTGAATAAAGAATAAGAATAAGAATAAGAATAATGACCAAATTGACGTAATTTGAAAGTAAACGCACGATGCTCTTTCGAATTTCTTCCTCTGTGTACCCTTCCTCCTCATACATCTGCTTCTTGAACTCCAAATGATTTATCACGTGGTGCAAGCAGTATTTAAAGATCACGTATTTATCCTCCTGAAATAGGTATTTTTAATATATTATAATTAATATGAAGATAATATTAGACCTCACACTATCGTCTCTGAGCTCCTGTTCATCCTCAGTCCAAGGTTTATTCTTTCTTCCGATCTCTTTCAGTGTCTTGTACGCGACAGAGAGGTGCGTGAACGTGGATGGGAGACCGGCGAACAACTGTAAATGTGATTTTTCTACGCACTAATTAAATGAAGAAATAGGGCCGTTCAACACACATACATCAGCCTTTTCTTTGTCAGATGCTGACAGAAATTTGAAGATATCTCTCTTGAGAAGGAAATTTGGAGATATCGTTTCATCGTAGCTTCCATCATTCAATTCGGGATACTCCGCGCACAAGTCATTAACGACGACGTCGATCACTGCACAATACGATTTTTCACATTTTTTGCGAAGCATATTTTCAATTTAAGAAAATGCAAAAATGGCTCATAAATTAAGTTTCGCCGTTATTCGAGAAAAAATTACGATTGAATTACATTCGATCGTGCTCGCATATTTGGGCATCATTTCCATCACGTCATCTAGTCGACTGAATGGAATCATCGGAGGTTCATTGATAGCAAAAGCGACGAATGTGACATCGAGGAGTAACCAGAGCAAGAGCATTTCTGAAGTTCACTTTATAATTTTAATGTTTTTTAAGAAATACAGATATTTTGAGAGGAGAGCCAGAACTCCTCGCAGCATCATACAATCAAATTGCAAAAAAAAGAATATTTATCTGATTGTGTTGAATGCAAAATTTACACGTAGAAACGAAGAAACAGTTCTGGAAGAGACAATTTCGTTGAAGCCGTTTGTATGAGCATTATTATTGGAATAGAAATCGAATAAGGCGATGATGAATTCAGAGCTCGTATTTAATGCGCACTCGCTCTTTCGATGCCTCGATAACCTCCACGTTCGGATCATCTTTGTGATACTCATCGATCAGCTCCAGCGCAGCTCTTCCCTGCAGAGCTTTTTTTTTGTAAATGCTTGCATTAGCCATCTACTATTCTTGAGTCATGTCACACAACACCGGCTGAAAACGGCCAGAATCGAGATGGGGTGGGGAGAGACGAATGCGAATAAGTTTTATCCGGGGATCAAGAATGAAGTATGCGTCTAAGGGTGATGGCTAGGAATTAAAAGCAAACTCACGAGGTCCTTTTTGATCTCTTCCTTCGTCAGCCCTTCTTTCTCATACATCTGTTTCATACATCTGTTTCACAAGATGATTTAGCAAATGTTGCAAGCACATCTTGAACATGATGTATTGATCCTCCTGGAATATATTTATTTACTAAAACCACCCTCTAGACGATCATTTGACTAATATTTGCACATTCAGAACAACTGTTGTATGGATAAAAACATAGAAGTTTCAATCATACATTGTCATTCTTGAACCGTTGTTCATCCTCGGTAGCCGGTTCTTGACGTCTTCCAATCTCTTTGAACTTCTTCATCGCCGCGGGGAGATATTTATACTCGGATGGGAAACCGGCCATCAACTGGACATAGTGGTTGTCTTAGACTTCATTTTTAGACGGCGATACATATTTGATATATCAAATTTGCATTCGAATATTCAATTTCCATATTTTTATCATGAGCCAAATAATTTTTTCAAATGAGCTTTCTCGTTATGAGTCCATACCTCAGCCTTTTCCTTATCATTCAACGTCATGAAGTACGCGATCTCCCTCTTGAGAAGGACCATTTTCTCGTCACTGCCAGGATGCAACTCGGGATAGTACATGCACAGGTCCTCCACTACACTGTCGATCACTGAAAACGCATTTTGTACTGCTTCTTAAATTTCGTTTGTATCACGAGACTCCGAACAGACGGTCCAGTCATAAAAGAAGTTAGAATGATTGAGTTTCAAATGTTGCATGGACGTTGGTTGCTTAGGAACCATCACGTCCCTACTCTGAGATGCTTACTTTCATGCATGCTTGAATATTTCTCGATCATATCCATTGCATTGTCCAATTGACTGAATCGGATCGGCCCCGCTTTGTACTCGGCAGAACCTATCGCGATAGAAGCAGTCAGCAGCCAAAGACAACGCATTGTCTGAAACGGCGATGAGAGAAAATACGATATTTAGGAAGAGGACACGGCAAACGCAGAAGATATTAGATCTGAAAGAGTGATTGAATGTCGGTGCCTCCCAGGCTCTATAACAGAATACGTGAAAGCATATCCACCGGGTACGGTTTGGAACCCATTCCCCTTGTTCACAGAACGAAATGAATATTTCATCAGAGAAATGCCACAGGACACCATTCATCAATGGCGAGGGAATCGTAAAAGGACGAAATAGGTCATCCGGAGAACTATGACTCCTTTCAATCTTCATCTTCTCTTGATCATCACAATACTTTATCCGGATGGAATGAGACCAAATCTACACGTTATCAACAACAATAGTGGGAGAGCAACGGAACTAAAGGAGGGGAGAGGGACGATCTTCATACTTCATAGTCCATTCATAGTCCGTACTGGGCACGAGTTCTCTCCCTGCACTCCTCGATCACTCTCACATTCGGATCCGTTGCGTGGAACTCATCGATCAGCTCCAGGATTCTCTTGCCCTGAAAATAATGTTCTTGAAACTGTAAAAGTCAGTTCCTAGATGAAGGACCACACGAATCTGGCTCTTTGGTTCTCGAATAAGTTCCAGTTTCATTTCATATCCAAAGTTCGTATTTCGAATTCAGTTGTGTAGAATCCTAATTTATATATGAACTTGGAAAGCCACAGGAGGAAAACAAGATGAAACGTACGATATCCTTCTGGATCTCCCTCTTGGACATTCCACTCCTTTTGTACATGGCCTTCTTCCTTTCGAGATGGTTGATCGTCGGAGCGAGACACAGCTTGAACCCGATGTACCACTGCTCCTGCAATAGGCAAATTGGCCAAGATCTGAGATTTCCCACCCGGTTTGCCAATATCCCGATGCCATCCTCTAGAATTCGCTGTCACGCAGTTCGTCACGATCCATCCCGGAGTCCGTCACGAAACGTCACCGTTCAAGAACTGTCCGTTGACGTTTCGTGACGGACTGAGTGACAAAACGCGTCACGATCGTGACGATCCGTGCGTGTCAGACGAGGGAAATTTTGCAAAAAAAGTGTTGCGTCGGGGTGGAGGCGAACCCAGGACCTACCTACCGTTGATTCCAATGCTGATGTCTTACCCACTACGCTATGCCCGCTGATGGTGGAGGTACTCAAGAGGAACTAGACATCACTGCGCGCAACTTCGCATTGCACGCACCGTTTGAACCAGGAGATAGAGTCCAAACGTTCGACTAGTGATAATAAGGATACAAATATTCAATTGCAATCAAGAAAATGAAAGCATTTGGGTAAAAAATATTTTTTTCGCAAATCTCAAAAAGACCATTGTCAGCATACGCATTTAGAGTTACAAAATGCACCTTTAAACTTTTTTTCAATTTTGAAGCCATCGTAAATTTTGGCGTCACGGAGTGACGTACCGTGACACCAAGAGTCACGACGTGACTATACGTATTCCCTCTTGTCACGAATCATCCCGATCGTTACTTTTCGTGATACTTTTCGTCACGTTTCGTACGTAACGGGATGATTCGTGACGTACGCCGTGATGGATCGTGATGAACTGCGTGACAGCGAATTCTAGAGTCATAATCCTCAATAAGTCGCTGCAGGTCTCCAGGGTATCACTAAGAGATATATCCACAGTATGCTATCACCTCTATCAAATATCATTATACTAATCGAAATAATCATACTGATTCCACGAAAGAGACCAAACGTACATTATCCTGTCTGAACTCCTCTTCGTCCTCAGTCGCCGGTCTCACTCGTCTGCCAATCTCGTTGAATTTCTTGATCGCCACCGACAGATACTTGTACTTGGGCGGGAAGCCGGCGATCACCTAAACAATAGCTTTTGATCGTTGATCTTTCCGGCGATATCCTAATTTCAGACGCACACGTAGGAATCAAGCTTGAAGAGCTCAAGAAACACAACTCCCTTGTTCCCGCACTTTTGCGCTCAATTTCATCGCTAACAGGCTCTAATGGAATAAGTGATCTTACCTTAGCCTTCTCCTTATCGGTCTCCGTCCAGAAGTAGGTGATCTCCCTCTTGAGAATGATCTTCTTCTCGTCATCTCCCGGATGCAATTCGGGATAGACAGTGCACAGGTGGTCCACCACACTATCGATCACTGCAAAAGGGACATCTATTGCTTCTTATACAGAAGTATTATCGTCCGTTGTGAAAACGTCATATAACGAGCGCAAAGAATTTGGCAAAAGTAAACAAGAAAAGCTGATTTGAAAGCACAGCGTTCGTTCGTAAGCCAGTTATTCAAAGGTATTGAAAAGAACTGACTCTCATGGAGGCACGAGTAGTCGGTGATCATCTGTTGTGCATCCTCCAGTCGATCGAATTGGATGGGAGGAGCGGAGTAGGAACGCATTGGGATGAACACTGCAATGATCATCATTAGCGATATGACAAGACAGCAATCCGTACAAAGAATTGAGATAACACATGAAAAAAGCTTCACGAACTTTCAAGGAATCGAGAGCATAGAGACGAACCGCTTGCCATGAGCGACAACGATGGAAATGAGAGGGATGCGATCAATTTGGATAATCTCACTAGCACGGCCCCCGGGAAGCCGACTTAGGGCTGAGAAAAAAGTCCAAGAGCAGTAAAATGTGTGCTGCCAAATGTTTTGCTAAACAGCGTAAACGTTGTATTACTACTGCACGGAAACCGGAAACCTACAGTAATTTCAACTGCTAATTTGCGGTTACGGATCATTAAACGACGGCCTACGTGCAGGATCAGGGTGATCGTTGTGAGACAATTCAAAGTAATTGCAAATCAGGCAAGAGCGGCGACTGTAGGATATTTGAATTCGCGGTTTTTTTGGGATTTCTGGATCTTTGCCAATCGGACGTTTTTCTCAGTCCTAAGTCGGCTTCCCGGGGGCCGTGCACTAGTCATTCCACTAATCGAATTATGGTAAAGCGCATTGCTAACAATAAGAAAGGCGCATTGTGAGAAAGGGGTCATTAGATTTCAATAATGAAAGGATTAACACTCGAGCAAGCACGTCCGATGGGTGGGGAGACTTCCGATCACCCGCCGCCCCCTCTCACGGATTTTGGATGGGGAAGAGGGGGAAGAGGGGGAAGAGATGCACAAGAGGTAGATCAAGAATGGCTGATTGTGAAAAGAGTATTGATCGGAGAGACTTGTATTGTGGCACTTTGCCTCAAGAGATAGTCAAAGATTGAAATTTTTTTGCACACCGAGAATGACTTCAAAATGGATTTCACGAAATGTGAAATTGCTTTGAGAAGCGCGTAGACTGATATGAATTGATAAGGAGATGCGGAGTCATCATTTCGCGGCGTTTCAGCTGAATTTGTATACAATGAACAACGGACAGCTCCGATTCGTCACTTGTAACAAATATCACACAGTGGAAAGATTACACAGTAGTGCAAGATGATGAAAAGATCAAAGAGAACATTGAAAATATTCAGAGAGCCATGACTCGCCATCACAATAGTTATCGGGAGCATTTATTAGATTGTCAGTTTAGGATTTTGACATAATTATGAGATTAGAATGAAATCCGTATTCAGAATAGTTATTCACAACATCAACAACGCATTATTAGCTCACAGCTCTTGGCGCGATCCTTCCCCAAACAGGTGATCAGCGAGATTCTCCTCATCACCCTTGAACCACAAATCCATCAGCCCTTCCTCCTTCGCTTTCTGAAAATGTGATCTGCGAAATAATAATATCGAGAATTCGAGTGCTCGTAATTCCCGCGTGCATCAAAGAGAAAGAGCATGTAATGAAGAGTTTTTTCTTAATTTTCTCTGATCCATAAAATTTCCTCTATCACTAAAATCGCTGGGTTCACTTACAATTTCCGCTGCAATCTGCTTCTTGTTCAATCCCCGTTTCTCATAGCTCGCGATGTTTCTTTGAAGCAGCTTGTGGATTGGTTTGTAGGTGAGATAGTAGATCAAAAAGTGCTCAACCTGCATGAATTATTTAGATTGAACGAAACAAATAAAAACACTACATTTTCGAAGTAGTTTCCATCCAAATCTTCGTGATCTTCCCAAACGCGTTTGGCGATTTTGCGAAGCTTTTCTGCCTTCTCGGCAAGGAGGCTCAACTTTGAAGGGAAACCGGCGGCAAACTACGAAAAGTGTAACTATCGATGGGGCCATAGTAGAGATGCGAACCTCTTCTCGCTCACTTGGCGAAGAAACGATTAGGTAGGAGAATTGGCGCTTCGTCAGGATCATTTCTTGATCTGTTTCGGGACGTAGTTCTGGAAACTCCTTGCACAAGAAGTCCACGACCACATCTGCCACTGAAATGAGACAATATCAGATTATATACAACAAACAAAACCTCGTGGCTACTTCATTAGGTTGTGTCATGTTACCTAGAAAACTAGTGAATCGCATTTCAAGAACAGTCAATTGGCAACATAGTATTGATTGAAAATAACTCACTTTCAAAAGCGGAAGTGTATTCCAACGCTCGGTAGAAGTCCTGAGCATCCACGATTTCACGAGCGATCGACGCAGAAATTGGATGCAGTAATGCCAATAGAACGGCGATTGATAACATTCCCTGGAAAAAGTTCCGGTACAGTGCATCCAGCCAGTGCATGCATGTTATAGGACTATAAGCACGGAAAAGGTTAAGAATGTGAAGCAAAAATGTAGAATTGATCGTATTTCACACCTTTTTCGCGAAAGAGCGCGGCAAGCGGGTTCCAAAGTGGACGCTTGAGTACAGTATCACAGCGCGTCTTTTTTTTTCTTCAAATTATCTGCATGCTTCTATCAATACCTCCAAAAGTATTGGCCAGCGTTTGCAAACAAGCTTGATGAGTTATTAGAATGTAATGAGAGGAGAAAGTGAAAAGATCGAGAAGAAGCGAATCTGCGAGATAAACTGAGAATCAAGACTCTTATAGAAATCATCATGAAAACAGAACGGTAATTGAAGAGATCATTTATCGGAGCGCAAAACTACTACACATTTTGCAGCTCGAACTACATATTTTTACATATAAATATCGAACAGACAATGTTACCTAGGGTACTGTACATTTCGAATTCCCTCATTTATCCCAATTCAATCATAGCGAAAATTCAATCAATAAATCAATAAAAAAAATTGTTCATTGTTCTATTCTCTTCACTCTATTTACATCTCCTCTCTCTCTCTTTCTTCTCTTCATTCTAATTCTTTTTCTTCACTCCCTCCTCCTCCCTTCATTCGCATCCCGTGCGCTCCTCTCGAATGGCTCTCTTCTCCATCTCCTCCTCCTCCTCCTCCTATCCACTACAGATGCTCTCGACAGGAAAGGTATGAGGACCCTGCCAATACCCCGCCAATACCATACAGTACCCCTCTACTAACCCGGCCAATACCCCTGATCACCACGCGGATTCTAGATCCCCAGGGATTCTCACCTACCGTAACCGAGTGGCCGGAATTGCTCACAATACCGTACCCCCATCTACCGTACCCCATCTACAATGCCCATCTACCGTGCAACGCCTATTGAACCCCACATACGGTACCCAACCTACACCACTCTACCTACCGTACCCCACATACAGTACCGCACCTACCGTATCCCATCTACCGTACCCCACCTACAGTACCCCTCCTACCTAACCCCCCTCTTATATCGTATCGCTTCTGTTTACGGTATGCATTGCAGTTCGAATCGCCCGTCACGCCTCCATTCATTCGCTGCCCGCTCTCCAACCGACTGCTCGCCTCCTCCTCCGCTCTCCTCCACTCGAAGGGAAAGGTATGAGCACCACGCCAATACCCCGGGATCCCCATTCGGATTCTCGATCCTCTGGATGATGCGTCGGCTACGTATTCGCACCTACGGTTCCCGGCTAACCATGCGTAGTCTACTGTCTCCCTCCATACCCTCCATACCAACCGTAATCCATCAATCTTACGCTATATACCGTACCCCAGCCACAGTATCCCTTCTCGAACTGTAATCCTTTCCGTACCCAGTCTACGGTACCATGTCTACCGTATCCTTCCTACCGCACTCGTTCTACCGTGCCCCCGCCTACCGTACCCTTCGAACCGCCTCTGATTACGGTACAAATTGCAGTTCAAATCGATCGCCGCGCCCGTCAACATTTACTCGCAGCAATATGATGCGTCGGCTACGGATCTGATCGTAGCAACAACAGAGCCTCCTTTCGGCGCCTCCACTCGAAAGGAGAGGTGAGAAAGAGAAAGCTAAAGAATGCAGACAATGTCCAGCCAATGACCCACCAATGATCCCTGTGTTTCGCTCAAACCACCTTTCGAACTCGATCTACAGTATCCGTCGTACCCGTCCAATAACCAAACTCCAGCAATCGCATCCGAGTTTCCCAATCTACCGTATCCCATAATCCCTACCCCTTCTACCGTACACATCCTACCGTACTCACCACATCACCTTGCCTCCCTTACCCTATAAACTCCATATTCCCTTATCTACCGTATTCCTTCTACCGTATTCCCAACCTACCGTATTCAGAAGTCGACGAGGTTTCACATCGTCGCTTCCTCGTAAGAAGACTGCAAGAAGATTCTCTTCAGCCTCGGCTTCGATACGATACGGATTACGGTAGTGCTGTACATTAAAGTACGGTACTTCAGTCCGCGATCGATTATCGAATCCCGTATTTCAGCACTCGGAGATGATGCGCTTCTAGAAGAGCGACGACTTTCTGCCGAGCAAGAGCAAGAATCGATCGATGATGCTCCGGGAAAGGTACTGTAGAAACCATCAATCGATCAGACCAGCTGGAATACCGTATTACTATAGCTACAGTAATACGAGTGTATTCGGCTGCTTTTCTTCTACAGTATCCTATCCTACAGTGGACAATCTTACAGTATCTATTCACTTCAGGAACGCCACGGGTCACTGGACAAAAACTGCAATGTCGAGAGAAGTGAAGAACAAAATGAGATTGAAGATCCTAGCCCTTCCCCCTCCCCATTTCCCCTCTTCAATCTCTTCACCGTCTCTTCACTGGAAGGATTGGACTCAACGATCGATGCAACGACGCGGACTCTCATCTGCACGAAAGGAGAGGTACGACTAGACCCCGAAACCCCTCCAGCACCCCCCCCCCCGGAAACCTCCATTGTAATCGCCATAACCATCTCTGTCTCAACTGGGGCTCCAGGGGGTTATCTTGACCCCAGGTTCCCAGCGATACTCATGCCCATGCTATTCTGTGGGGCCTACCGTACCCTACCCCTTTTGAATCCCCTTCGGTTATGTATCGATTGCTTGTAACGGGAGAAAAGGGACTCGTGTTTTAATACCCAGCTCCAGTACCCTTTCATTCCCACGGGAAACCTGCCATAAGCTTGCCATATGCTTTTTCCTACCGAATCTGTGTAACCAACCATGCTCTACCGTTCCCAGTTTTGCCTATTCCCCATGCCTATTCAATCATCGAAAACTCTTTTGTCGTATCTCTTTTGAAAGTAAGTGTACAGACGACGAGATTTGATCTTGATCAGATGCCTTTATCGGAATCTCTTTACTTTCTCTCGAGATACTCTATCCCTTATCGATGATTGAAATGGTCTGGGGGATAATTCAATACATGAATGTCATCTATTGCACTATCTGATTCCCTG